>JAWQFL010000001.1:1286635-1294135 GCA_033442365.1 Creolimax fragrantissima
ACACACACACACACAACACACAACACACAACACACAACACACAGGGATGATATTTACCCAGTGTTGGATGGAGGGTACAGAAATACATACCAACATGAGCACGATTACAACCGTAGAGTATCCTTTTCCACCCCCCACCCCAATCTACAATCTGGGAGTGATGTAACCGCTTCATTCTTCAGTGACTATTCGGTATGTATCGTCGAAACCTTTATTAGTCTCAATTTCAATGGCATTCAAACCCTAAACCTACTGAAAACCAAAGGTTCGATCGATACTAACAATTTGATATTTTACGTTTAATTGGATTCCTTATCCATTCTGAGCTAGAATACAAAAAATACAAAAAAAAATATTGATCTTTCTGCCACCAACACTTGAAAAATAGTCAAAAACACCACAGACTAACTACGTTAAGCCATTTTGCATTGATTTCCGTAGAATTAAGTCAAGTATTATTCAATCCACTACCTCACCCCCCCCCCCCTAAAAGAAGAATAAGCAGTACAGGCTTGGATAATTTCCATGACAAAATTACCTTTCAATGGAGTTGTTAAAATACAATGAATGAACAGTAAACATCTCACACATGCTGATGGACTTTTTTACCGTAGCTATGGAGTAATCCTGTGTTCAACCTTGGCATATCTCATCGTTCAATCGATGGGAAGCAAGCTCAAAACCGAAGGCAATCCACACCGCCGTCGACAACGTCGACAGATCTGGCAACATGTGTCCGAAACGTCCATAGCAGCTACAGCATCAACGACCGTCCCTCAAGCGATAGTAGCAAGCCTTCAATATCACAGACCCGACACGGGAGTTCAATGCTTGAATCATCGATGATAGGGGATAACGATGATTATCAATGTGAGCATGAATATACTTTATCTGAGGCACACTCTGCCGAAACACTGGGAAGCCCTCGTCTCCAAATAGATCTTTCGTTGGACGCGCTCAATATACGTAGACAATACTCGAACCAAGAATCACATTCACAATCGACACAGCGCTCATACACGTCTCATAGACTACACCATGATTAACTAAATACTAGACAAGAACAGCGAACAAATCACAAAAAGGAACAATGATAATGATTCATCGTCATATTCACGATGGCGGGTTATGTGTCGTGATCGTGTATATAGACTTTAAACCATAGATGACGAAGATCTACAGTCGCCCATTAGTGGAAGTGGGCGCGACGATCACAGTGTCAACGGCGCAGTGACGCCAAACAGAGCGAGAACGAGTGATGGGGAAATTCTTCTCATACATGTCATTTTAACGCTCATATTCATAATTTGTCAGTTGAATCTGCACATATGTTGAGACTGTGGCCGCCATAAGTTTGTATGAATACGTATGAATGCATAAATGGCAATAGATGTAGTGGTACCAAGAGAATAATTTAACACGAATGGTTAAGACAATCCAGTGCAACTTAATTCGTGTCGTTGACTTTTTCTCCGCACATGTTCATTATTTTCGTTTATTGTATCTTTCGCTGTATTAGTTCTAACCCTAAACAATTCTCTAGACGTCGAGGAGCAAATGAATGGCCAAATATACGACCATATACCTCATACTGTGTTACGAGCAGTTGAATAATCGCTAGAAAAGGCACGAAATGGCAATTAAATGAGACCTTAATTCCAACTTCATGAAGTCCAGTTTCAAAGCTTATGTTTTAGCGGTGTCTTACAAACAATACATAAAGTGAAGAAGTACACCTCTATCAGCTTGTTGTATAGGAGCTGAAATCTAAATTGTTCATTTTAGCTATATGGGCATGTTATACTAGCTCTTTCGATTGAATACTCCGAAGAATAAGCAAGAGGATTACATGAAATGTTATTGTAAGGGAATCTAGAAAGTAGGTCATTTCGTTATTGTCCGTTATATTAATACCTACACACTTTACAGACAGGATAGGAGTAGTAGATACGCAGGCAAAGTTCATACTGAAGGTTTCGTTCTGTATGTGGTGTTCTACTCACGACCTGCACATATAATACATTTCACAGTGAAGTGCTCTCATAATGTATGCGTACATTATATTATTTCGGAAAAACTATCTAGTTGGTACATTCATCTATACCAAGGACTTTTGTGCTAATTAAAGGACGACGAGTCCTCTTGAATTTTAAATATTCATTTATTTCATCAGCGCAAAAACTATAGTTCTCTGATCGTTATGGTCGACGTGTTGTATAATGTCTCAGACGACATTCGTATACGCCGATGCATGAGGTTGTTGGTCTACCATGAAGAATACATATATATGCTAAGGATGTAAGTTTATGTACTAATCAGAAAAGAAACTCCCCACCAATGACGAACTCGATATGATGTCACACGTTCCTTCGATTATAACAGCTGTTTTTGATTGATATAAATATGTTCTTGGAGGGTAGGATTGTTATTAAGAAAAACAATCCCGAGCACACATACGTTGAGGCTTTTACCCTGTTGGCAAATTCTTTCTCCGCGTTCATTAGAGATGATCAGGAACATCCACATATGCGTATTCGCATGTGTATGATGAATCCACTTTGCTGCAGATACATCGACGTGTGAGTATTTGTAACGCTAATAAATAACGTACGCTTAGTATGCACATTCACATTGCTTTCATATTGCTCGACACGCACACATGTCGATATATTCGTACGTATGCATATGTGTATATATACATGCAGTACATATGTGTATCTTTCGTCGAAAATATGTTGCGCAGATATCGCTACACATACTAAACATAAACCTGTATGCGAGACTCCGAGTAACCAATAGTGTGTAAAGTTATCGGTTACTACGTAGTATACCTCCCTTTTCAGCTGCAGACAAAGTACCCAACACTGGTTTTCTGCGGCCATCACGGGCTGGTCTACTACTACTATCGCCCTGGATAAAAAAAAGAGAATATCGTTGTGAGACCCACGTTTGGGGTCTACTGGATAGCTAGACTTTATTGTGGAAGTCGATTTCCACATATATGTGACCGAGAGAGAGAGGGGGGTAGAGAGAGGAGAAGAAATGCTACAACACGTACTTCTGCTTGTACTTGCAAGTTTTCCATACTTTACATACCTTTTCGCCTATTGCTTCGTTTTGAGCCACTTTGACCAGTGCGGTTCTTTCTTGTTCGACTCTTGCATCTGCATCTGTGATTAATTGCTGCAACCCCGCCAACGTCTCCCGTTGCTGTTCAGACCAACGCATGAGCTTCTCGACCATTTTCTACATAAAACATATTTGGTTATATACACTTATGCTTTCTGCATATATGGATATTTTGTGTAGAACAGCCTATAATGTTCATCGGAAAGTTCAGGATTCAAGCTACGTTGTACTGTGTCAGCCACTACGAATGATTGTTCGTAAGTATGTTCTTAATCCTATCGATAGAATTTTTTTATGCTCAACAAAAATTTACACACACACACACACAAACCACGCCACACCTATAATACCAAGTGTATCGCACATCCATTGCACATATACATGAAAGTTTTACTTACAGAGAAATCGTCTGGGCGTGGGTCTCGGCCTATAGACACAGAGATGTGAATTTGTTGGGAGCGCTGGTTGATTTTGGCCTTAAAAAGACCGAGATAAACACCGTTGATGACAACGTCTTCGATCGAACGTATGTCATCTAGTTCCAATTCTTTTGCCAAGCGCGTGTATGAGATAGATTGTGCCCCCGACGACGCTACAGAGACAATCGTTAGCAGTCTTAGCTTCAAGAGGGTATTCGGCGTAAGACTGGGAAGATTGACTCTAAGTACGAATATATTGCAAGTATGTTCGGAAATTGTTCAATAAAATGAAAAAGACTGGCTTTTACAGTCAGCAAGAGGCAACACGTTATAGATTTGAGATCCGTGTCTTAACTTATACAACCTTAGTACTACAAATGAACACGAGTTTCTAGATCACACGCGAAACATTGGTGCTCCGCATACCCACAACAACGCATGACGTTACCTACAGACAAGGTACAAAGACGGACACGTAAAAAAACTACTTGCAGATAAAAGAAAGAGTTTATTATCATCCACGGACACTAATCAGCTAACTAATAGACATAAGTTTAGTAGAAACACCAAACGTACACAAAAAAAAATCAATTCTAAAGCTGAAGATTGTACGGTTCAAGTCAATGCAGTTGTAGACATCTCAATATGTACAGGAATTGGCAATTGAGCAGGTGCATGGAGGTGAGCATGAACCGAAAAATTATCCCACAACTGCCACTCACCCTAAATCATCTCTTCACAACTACGCACACAAATTATAAAGTATGCAAAATTCGACTGGGGTAACAGATAGATCCTTACACGACCACTCCTTCCACGTCCGTGTGAGTTGAAGATCGATTGCAGTGTAAACGATGGAGAACTTACTTAGCACAACCAAGTTAGGAACTATAAAATAATATATACATAGAAGGACCACCAATATAAAGGCAATTGTACACAAAAACATTTTTTGCGTAAGCAAGGTACATAATGCAATTTTTGCAGAGACATGTACGTCTTTAGTGCTATTTCAAAGCCAGCACAAACATGTTTTTGGATACTAATACTCACCAGTAGTACTCCAACACATTCCTCACACGTAGATATTATACGCATATACAAAAGTACACCCGTTTCACTCACCCTTCACGATAATCCGAAAGACATCCGTATGCAAAAACTTCGAGAGCGGCATATACTTCTGGATGTGTTCTTTGAAGCGCTTGTACTGAAGGTAAAGCAAGAAGCTCACCAAAAGCAAACACACTGGGTGTGTTGATGGCATCAGTCACAATGCGTGCGAGCGCGTCCCCATGAAGCGGTTTGGCGGCCTCCCATACGGACGGTGGGACGGAGACTTCTATCATCACTTACAAATGTTCTGTAATTTTTTTTGTCAAGTCAAAATCACCACATCTACTAGAAGGGAAGCCGCTTTGGTGGTGAGTGTATGGGTCAGTGAGTAAGTGTGTGTGTGTGTCTGTGTGTGTGCGTGTTTGTGTCTGTGTGCGTGTGTGTGTGGTTGTACATTTGTGTGCGTGTGCGTATGCGTGTGTTTGCGTGTGTGTGTGTGGTTCAGTGTGTTCAGTGCACACACGTACACACATCGCACACATTCGCTTTGACACACTACAGTAACATACAAAACGCAGTTAGGCAGACTTTTCATTGAGTTTGATAGTCGAAGAGAATAGATATCAAGCACTCGTACACCTCCCCCTAGTGGCATCCACAATTAGTGAATCGTCCACCTGGTTCGAGAGACTCAAAAATTCAATTAGTTCTCACACCATTGCTTAGGAAGCGTAAGGAACCGTCTTACATTCTTATTTAAGTAGATACGACACTCTCTAAACCTTACATGCGCGTTCAAAGTTCTCGCGAGGACACAAACACACACCTGGGCTCATACGAAAGCGTACTTATTCTTACAAAAGCGCACGTATTCTCCCATTAGTAAAAGATGTCAACGGGAAGCATTATCGAGCTGGGGGCATCAGAAGCACGAAAACACGAGTACTTGACACTTCCAAACAAGCTTAACGTTGTGATTATCAGTGATCCAGAGACCGACAAAGCTGCTGCTGCTTTAGATGTGCACGTAGGACACCTGCACGACCCAGAACATTTGCCAGGACTCGCCCACTTTTGCGAACATCTACTCTTCTTGGGCACCGAAAAGTATCCAAAAGAGAACGTCTTTTCAGAGGTGTGTGCGCGCATGTGTGCTTGTGTTTATGTGGAGGTAGTTGTCTGTAAGTCTATACCATGGCCGATGGGCGAAATCATTGCACACGTCTGCTGACTGCGATAAATGTACTGTACTTCTAACCGATCGCTGTATTTCGTAATGTTGTCCTCAGTATTTGGCTCGACATGGAGGTTCTTCAAATGCGTATACGGGTACTGACCATACTAACTACTATTTTGATGTACAACATCAATGGCTAGAACATGCCATCGATATGTAAGTATCCCATTGTATTGGAACCAACACCATGTGCAGGCCAATACACATAGACACGAACGAGTACATCACCGCTGTTTACAACACTAGTTGTTACGTGAAGTCTAGTGTTGGATCATACGAGCTAGTCTAAAATTGCGCTGCGCGCTAAAGATTTAGCGGAAGAATTTAATCCAACTCATAAGCATGTATGCAAACTTGCGCACACATTTTAGTTTACTGCCTTCTGTAGGGCCACACTTGTTCTTCATCGGCATTTCTAGCAATGTACAATACCATGATACCTAAGGATTTAATTGTTGCAACACTATCAGGAATTATAAAAACTATCAAAACCGCACATCTGCCAGTATACTGAGGTAAATACATAGGTGTACACTCATGCATTGTATCGCACACACAAACCTCCAGATGGTC
Organism: Creolimax fragrantissima; assembly: GCA_033442365.1. Lineage (NCBI taxonomy): Eukaryota > Ichthyosporea > Ichthyophonida > Creolimax > Creolimax fragrantissima. The sequence goes on from JAWQFL010000001.1 coordinate 1,293,050, forward strand.
TCAGTTTTTTGTCCATCCACTTTTTCTGGAATCATCAAAAGACAAGGAGATCCAGGCAGTCAATTCGGAGCATGAGAAGAATATCCTCCAGGATGTATGGCGTCTTAGTCAGCTGGACAAGTCTACTTGCCGACCAGACCACGTCTACAACCGTTTTGGCACAGGTAACCATATGTAATGTAATGCTCATACTGTGAAGCTGTTTTTGTGCGCACATGTTTTATTTACATACATGATGAGTCAACGTTTATGATGAAATGAGTAAATCCAGGATGTTCGTTTTCTGTTGGATTAAAACTATAGCTCAAACCACGTATGCAATGATCTGTGCATATGTGTCTGTAAATGTAGATTTGTAGATGTATTTGATCTGGAATGAATATCCATGTGCGTATTATGTGAATCTGTGTGCATCATGACGAAACAAACTTAGAATTTGCCCATAACTACACGTATACAGCTAACTTTACCATGTCACCCAGCCGACAATTACACTCATATCCGCATTCGTGCCCGTTACACAAACAAACGTGCCTGTATATAGGGAACTTGGAGACACTGGGTACGAACCCGATTTCACTGGGTCTGGATGTGCGGGATGAACTGATTGATTTCTACCGCTCAAACTATTCGGCTAATGTTATGACTTTAAGTGTGATTGGAAGGCAATCATTAGACGAGTTAAGGTCTCTCGTATTGGAAAAATTCTCAGATATTCCCAATACTGTAAGTATTCAATATACCACTACTATGTATACCACAGTACATACCTCCTCCACCACATTATAATCGCGGCTATATCTGCATTCTCACCCACTACAGAATCAAAGTGTGGACGTGTGGCCGGTAGACATCTACGGGCCGGAACAACTACAACGTGTATTCCGTGTAATGCCAGTGAAGGAATTCCGTCGAGTCGAGTTCTGTTTTCCAATCGACGACTCACAAGACTACTATCTTTCAAAGGTATAGGCACTTAGTATTAATATAGTCTATGTCGCTGTGTTTTGTTCAGGTGATATACCATCTTGTTTCATTTTTACCAACAGGTCGTCCTGTCTCGCGTACGTCACACACAGACTAAAT
>JAWQFL010000001.1:1299135-1662274 GCA_033442365.1 Creolimax fragrantissima
GACCAGTGAAGAAATCGACAATCAATCCACACCGAGGCAAAAGCTAAGCATACATGAGATTAAGGAAGTGGTGAACGACAAACTGCCAACGGGTAAAAACGCACTAACTACTAAAGACATGCCCCAGGTAAATATTTTTGTCGGGGTAGGGTATTTTATGTGTTGCGAACATTTTGTTTTGTGAATTTTTAGTGGTCGAAATCTTACGTAATGACGGATGTGTATTATATGTATTGTTATTCCTCATACTATAAGTTTTATGCTGCAACAGAGTAGGTATGTAAAATCAAACGAGAAGTAGAGAGTATTTGTTAAGGCCTTTACTTCGTTGTCTTGGGTTTGTTTTTGCTTCTCAAACTGATAATGGATGTACATTCAAATTCATTCACACATGCATACCTTACATATATTTACACAAACGGTGACGTAAACGTAGGTAACAGCGGATGTGAAAAATAAAGCGAAAGCAGAGGATACATCTGACCCGGCTGATGTTTTATTGCGAGATACAGCGGACGATATTCAAGAGGAGATGGAAGTAGATAGAGCTGTGGAAGATGAGAATAACGAATATAAGAATAATTATCATCTCGCAGCATATAGCACAGATGCTGCTGTGGGTGAGACGTATACGAGCGACTCCAAGAAGGGACCTGTTTCCATAGTACCATATGGAGTGCAGAAGATTTTGGTTGTGGGCGAGGACGTGCTCAAGTTCAAATCTACTCTAGGCCTGTATCCACAGCCAAAAACTTACGCGTACCGCACTTGTCTACACTAAACTATATGCTGAAGGATGTGATGAGAGAACAAGTGTATAGACAATGATGCCCTCCCACACAAGTTTAGAAATTGTGTGTTGTTTCAATATACAATTCTGTGTGACTTAATGACCGACGGCTGCACTTACGATGATTGGGGGCAAACCGAGCATGGTGCACATCCGCAGAGCAGTACCATGATGGAATCTAATTTATAACAGTGAAGTCATGATTTAGGTGACTATGAAATAATAAGAATCAAGATGAGGACTGTATCATGTAAACCCAACTAGTTATTACTACGATCATGTCTAGTCATTACCGTAGGGGAGCACGCCATTTTTATCTTGCATAATCTTTGTTATTTATAATCCATTAAAGCACAAAGAAGATAGACTACCAACAAACTAAATGCAGAATTTGTGTATTTAAAGCATTTTTTATGGGACGACTAATTTAGGTAGCCGTGATGGGCAGGGCTAAAGAGCATTTATTCAGTGAAACATATTTACAGTATGTATATTTTGCTTCTTGATGTACGTACTGAAAGCATGCAATAGTTTCGAAACATTCTTTAGCCGTGTTTTTTGCATTTTATTACTACACTCAATCAGATATGTACATACAAATGGGAGTACATGTGGCAGTCTTGTTTGGAACTATCATGCATGTTTAGTCACTTCACTTTACAACTATCATGTCCTTCGAGTTAGATTCCTTGTAACTGTCAACAATAAATCTCTACAACGACTATCGCACTCCTATTCGGCGGGTGTGGACACACACGTGCTGCCATATGTATGTCTAGCCACTCCACTTTACAGCTCCCATCTTTTTTGTCCCTTGAGGTCAATTAATGATCATAAAAGGACTGTCGCACTCTTCTGTCCATACGTCTTTATATATATGCGTATGTGTATCTGATGATTAGTCTATGTAGCAACCTACACACAGTGGGATACGAGACTTTTCTCAACAATCTTCAGAACTTAGAAGATTCGAGAACACCACGCGTAAGAAGCTCTTTTGGAAAAACGTGAGTGACATGCTATATATGTACACGTGTCTAGGTCTCCATGTGATCCTATATGTGGAAGCGAGAGCAAGATTCAATTTGAATTTATACTTGAATATATTCACTCCGCTTTGCCTCCTCCGCCCATTAGTTTTGATGTGAGGTCTTCAATGTGTGCTTTGTCTCGAGAAGCTTTCGCAGAGTTTGCATCTACACTACTTCCGTCACCAACCATCGAAGCAAATTCTGGAATAAGAGGATGGAGAAGGAAAGGTGATTAGCGCGCATATAGGTTTGTGTTGTAACAAATATTGGTGGGTAAATACATACCATCGAGCACTTCGATGACTCCGTATAACGATCGATCTCTTTGTGCCAACAATTGTTTTACTTTTCCGCGGATCTGTAATTCAGTATGAAGCATGTCCCTCTGAGCGCATGATACAGTATATACATGCACATGCACACAGGATATATATCATCAAGTAAACACATATCTGGAAACAGCATCACTTTTAAACAACGCTCCTCATACACAAGTGAGGAACACAATTCGTCTTAAATCAGGGTAAATAACGCTAGAATACGCCTAAGAATGGTCTGATATAAAAAAAAATCTCAGCTCTTCTTGCATCAAGATACATTCATTCCTTTCAACCCTATTTCTCTATGCAGATACGTATGTATGCATACCTGCGGGACACCCGCCACCATAATTTCCGCAATAATAGAGTCTACCAACTGTAAACAACATAGGCCATTGTCCAAACGGTTAAGATAAAACACATCTTTCATTTCCGACGGCAACTCTGGGTTGTCTCCCCCCATTTCTGCCAAATATTTGGACGACTGGTGTTCGTTGTCGCGGTCGACGAGAGCCACTTTCTCACTGTATTGCTCATGAAGCTCTATCAATCGCTCCACCTACGTTTCCCAATGTTCCGATGTATTAGTATACGATATATGCATTCTTGTATTGTCTGCGTGCTCATATATGTTAGGGCGGATTTATCTTCGTCTGTAACACTTTCATAATAGTAGAACTCGGACGCTACCATTCAGTTCAGCATGAACTGATTTCTTATTACGTTCATCGTAAACTTCGCAATGTTGCTTCACTCTACACATCCCATGTAGGACGAGCGGGACTCGTACATGCCCGCTCACATACGCGTATATACCTACTTGCAGATATATATAAACATGCCTTCGCGAAGTCTTCTTCGACAAACTTGTTAAGCAGGCGCGCTCGAAGGGCGGAGTCATGGATATTCCGCAGCAGAGAGTTTATGACTCCACATACATGTTCTGTTGATAGCAAACAAGAAGATATTAGAACATAAAGTTTGATAGATGGCACAACTTTACAATCAACAATTGTTACGTTGAATAATGGATATCCGTCAGTCCCAAAAATCGGTATTCAATTACAATTTGATTAAAACTGCGTATTGACCAGCTTAACGAACTGGCAGCAAGCAAGCATACATGTGTATATATTTGCGTGTTTCGTTCAGTGTGAGTATGTATGTTCGTGTTCATGGGTGTGTTGATAGATTAGAGAGGGATAGAGATAGACATGCGTACTGCGTTTGCCAAACTAAAAAACCTTCGAAATCGGCCTTCTCGTCTACACCCTTGGACCCTTTCGGCACCTAAAGCGGAATTAATTAAAATTCGTCCAGAGAGAACATAAAGAATTAAGGTGAACAAATTTATGAAATAATGAATAAAACTATATATAAAAACGTGAGAGCAATACTGAATCACCATGACGCATGGATACCTCCTTACATCGTATCACGATAATCATCAAATCAAGACTCCTTCATTACAAATAACTAAATTTATGTACATATACATACACAGACAGACGCTGCACACGCCATGTAAATACGAACACACCTTCATAAATCGTGGAAAAAGGGACTTAAGCCCACGCTTCTCCACAAACCGCTTACACATGGCCACCTCGTCCCCCCCCATTGCAAACGTGAGCGCTTTCATCGCTCCAAACACGGACATCTTCTTTTCTCGCAACATAATAATCATCAACTCAACACCTTCTCCCTGTAGGAATCGCCGTTTTCCCTCCGATTCCAGTAGTGTAGAGGTAACGCAATCAAATAAGTTGTTCATATATTCGATCTCTTCTGGAGTCTTTGGGTCCCGATTACGGTATGCCTGACGTACATGTGTGCATAAGATTGTATATATATAAATTTTTGTACGAATGACCGCGAGTATGCGTGGTGTGTATGTAGTGCTTAGTTGTGAAGTTATGACACATACAGCTAATATACGCAACAGGTCATCGATGCCATTTTCATTGGCCAATTTCCTCCTAATGTCCTTTGAGTTCTGCACCATGATGGAAAGGATTTCACTGCAGTACAGTTTGTTAGCGTCCAAGCCTTTCGTTAACAATCTTTCTCTTATCCAAGTAAACAGCTCTGTGATTGTGCGCGCGCGTACGTTTGCGTGAGTGTGTATACACACTTCTGTTGTGAAGCTTTAAATATGTATCGTTAAACTCACACCGTTTTCCAATACTGATTAAGAATTGTGGAATGTATATGTTGTATCTGCATGGTGTGCACAAGTATGCACAAATATGAATATAACGCATTACTTGTATCTTTGACGATCTTAGATGGGGTGTCGGAATCGATTTCACACATGTTTTCAATAATTGCTAAAGTGTTGTGCACACCATCGGCGTCATCCTTAAGCTCCTCATTCATACGCTCGAGGTTTTGAAACAGAAGTGGCAACAGTTGGGCGTTGTGCTGCATTATGTGCGTATTGATACATATGTAAGTATGTTGTGCGGTTTGTTTTCTTACGATAACGGTGAATGTCTGTTCTCGTGAGACGCAGCTATGTATATATGTGTTTCTTGTGTGTTTGCGGGAGTGACGGTGGTATTAATGCGTACACGTATATGTGCTCTTTGTGTACTTTTGAAAATATGCACGCAAATGCCATCTGATCTGTGCATCCTCATAGTGCGTCTCACATATGTACATGCGTACCATGGCATTAAGAAGAACTTCGGCATCCTCGGGACTCTCACTCAGTGTATCAGCGTCCAACATTTCATTCAACAGAGCGACAGCAGACAAAGCAATGTCTGTGTTATCGTGTGAAAGTAACACTAATATCGACGGAAGTGTGTTCAATTGCACCAGGAGTGGAAAAAGATCGGGGGCCGTGGCAATTACGTGCAGAGCCTGTATTTCTTCGCTGAGATCCAGTTCGCTGCATGTGTTTGCGTGGTATACATATAGATTTATTATTTAGTACAACTCCCACTCGTATATTTTGTAACATGTATATATATGTGTGTATTTACGTGAGTATGTCGTGTATGTGCACGTATGTATACATAACGAAGAAAGATATGTCTTCTATTTACATGCCAGTTTGTTAATATAGATACATACCTGTCTAGGAATTTGGTGGGCTCGTCTGGATATCGGACTCTCATCTGTTGATTTTTGTATAATTTCTTCTCAAATGACAGCACAAGTTTCTTCATCGCTCCAGCATCAAAGTCTTCACCCTAATCAGTAGCATTTATTTTGCAGTATGTATATATATATACGTGTGGTGTGTGGTGTGTATGTGTGTGTGTGTGTGTGTGTGTGTGTGTGTGTGTGTGTGTGTGTGTGTGTGTGTGGTACATATATATATATATATATATATATATATATATATTCAATTGTATGTCCTTACATCTGTGCATACGTTGGTGCGTGAGTGGTCGGGACAACAAGGATACTTCCATATTTCTTACCTCAGGACCATCTTCGATAAGTGCAAGAATTCTCGCTTGTTCGTCATCATCCTCGGCATTTTCTACTTACGATTAACGAAAACATTAACGAATGAGGCGGAGTTGTATTGACATACGCAACTAAAAGCAGTGTAATTTGTTATGCTGATCATGATAAATACTACCTGCCTTGTAAACTTGCGAACAGTATAAATAATATATATATGCATACATAAACACGCGTATAGAAGTACATGTATACAACCAGAGGCAGACACTCGCCTACCATATATCTCAGAGTTCTCCTCGTCTTCAGAGTCGACCTCACCGATAGGTCGCTTCCCTTTCTTTTCCTTGATAATTGCGGGCGCCTAAAGCGACAATAAATTCATTACACCTGAAGTTGTGAGAGGGCAATCTCGGATACTTCTATCTCGTCATGAAAAGCATGACGAGGTGAAGTGTGGGTCTTTGTATATGCATGTTTGCACTTGGAAGTTGCAAACAAGTTGAACAGCACTTACCTTAAAGGCAACGATCTCAGCAATATCCATGGTGCCGCTATCAACGGGAGTCCCTGTGCGATGAGAGGGAGGTCGAGTGCTGTGTGTGTGTGCGTGCGTGCTTGCGTGCGTATGTTTGTGCTTGTGCGTGTATTATGCTTATACATGCGTTTTGTATGCGAAGTGGGTGGTGTGTGAGTGGCGGGCGCATCAACTTGGCATTAAACTTTCGTTAAAACATTGTACCAAAAACATATTCGGAGAATAGGGAAATCGCGGAGGTCGTTAAAAATCTCATCGGTATGTTGTTTGGCTCGTACCTGCTTGAGGCTCGAACGAAAACGTTAATTCGCAGCATTATAGATGCGTTATTTCGCAGCATTATACCCTCTCATGCGTTATTTCGCGCGTATCTGTGGCATTAGAATCCCATTACAGGTTATTTCGCGCGTAGATGGGTCATGTGATAGAAAACACTGAAAAAAACATGCATTGGCCAATACAGAGCGAGAATTGCAAATAAACTATTTAATTTAGACTATAGAAATTAATTACATTAATAAAGTATACATCTATATCAGTATATATTGAATAAACTATGTATTCAAATTGTATTATTCAGTATTTTATTTGTTTCGTCCCGTTTTTTGGCACTCAAAGACATCTGTTACGTGACATTGATGTCCGCGTTGTCCGCACATCAAACGCCCACTGACATCGCTCAAGACCACAGACAACACACAAACACACACACACCACACACATACCACACACACACACACACACACACACACACACACAAACACACACTAAACTATCTTGTCTCTGTCAGCACCAGCTCATAGCTATGTTTTCATACGTGCATATAGCACAGGAATATACAAGCAATACTTAATGACTCCAAACGAGCACACACAAACTGACGGATATATGCATCTCTATACGTTACATGTGTACACATATAGTGGCTGTCATAGCAGGTAAACTTTGACACGGGTTCTTGTTTACTTTCATTGCGCACAGAGAGAGACTTACTAGACATGTGTTAATATACGAGTGCAGTCGCTATAGAGAAGCATACTATTCTTACAATTTACATGTGTGAACAATAATGTCCGTAAATGTTGTCCGTGTAAAGCTCTACGAGCTCTCGGAAGACTTTGAGTGGATCGATAACGGGTGTGGTAGCCTACTGTTGGTCAAACCCGACAATAAGAAAGAGAATGTGAATGGCGTAATAGACGAGAACAAGGAGGAAACGGATATAGACACTCCAACGGTTGATAAAGATGACCTAGACAACAATAATAGTATGGTACTTAATACCAGAAGTGTGAACGATGAGAGGAACGCTGTGGTTGCGTTGCAAGTATGGTCTGAGACAGAGGACTTCACGAAACTACTGGACACAGTTGTGTATAAGGATACTCACTTCAAGATACAGCAAGACACCTTGTTATTGTTCAACTGTACAACTGACGGCGTGGATAAAGCATTATCTTTTCAGGAAGCCGACAGCTGTGAGGATACGCTTGCAAGAGTGCATATGCTTCAGGGATACACGCCTGGACGTACGTTGTCGTCCTGGGCTGATGTGTCCGACTGTGAAACGCATTCCGCGATAACACTACCAGGTGTGTTCGTCAAAGTTCTTTGACAGATCAGCGTGAACACAGCATTTTTGTTATCTTTAACACGTACATAAGACAGCGTGTGTGTATACTTACTTATAGAGAGCTGCACGTAGTTTTCCACGTAGCCATAGGTAAGTGAATCTTAAAACATGGAAATAGATGAATACATACCTAGCACACATGTAAGCGCAAACGAGCAAATTCGCACATAAACAGCGCTCCTGCGCGTGTGTCTATGTTATGAGAAACTTGTTTCTATACGTACTCATACATATAATGCCATGAACACTACAAGCTTGGATAGAATGTGGGTTTTGTACGTAGGAACGTCAAGTAATATAGATCACACGACTGGGCTATTCGGTGATGGAAGCCACGTGCACAAAACATATATCAACTCACTCCCGCATGACATGCTTTGCTCACGTACGCAGAGTGCACTGAAGAAATGCTTCCTGAGCTATTTTCAAAACTAGTGGAGATGTCGAATGTAAATATAGAAGACTGTGTGAACACGTTAGTCAAGGGAAACTATGTCTACAAGCTTCTGGCTCTTTTCGGGATATTGGAGGCTGAGGGAAACATGAATTACTTGCAGATTATGTTCAAGATTTTTGGCGTGTTTTTCTCTCTCAATTCTCATGCACTATTTGAACACTTACTGTCTGCCGAGAATCTCATGGATGTCATTGGAGTTTTAGAATACGATCCACAGGTACGTGTGCACATTGTTACACGCATATATATGTATGTGTTTGTGTGCGGATAATTTTTTAAAATGTTTTACTATTAAGATTCTCGTACGTTCTCTTCGTGTGCCTGTGAACCGCCCTGCATATTGTAAACCTCTTTCACCAAGTATACTCGAATGCACACAAATGTATATGAATATGTTCCTACTTGCCCTGTTCAGTAACGGGACGATAGCTTTTTTCGTACTTAATAACACAGCACACAAACTACACCCGTGTTGGTCTTTCAACTACTTTCCTGTACCTCGCAATATATACGTACAAATCAACATATGCATTGAAACTTAATACCAACACATATGTTGCGCATCCGTGCACCTACACATGTATGCAGCTACATGAACGAATACCCCACAGACAAGTGCTCCTTAAAGCACGACTGTGTGTGCCAATTCAATTCAGAACCCCCGGCCTTGTTGACAGGATAGAAATGACGTTTCGCATGCAATATATGTCAGATAACATTCTTTTTCGCTTCTTAAACGACTCAGTATCGGCAGGTGTCGGCAGTTTTGTGTACTTTAATAAGTCTGAAATAGTGAAGGATATCGTAGATGATGAGATAGAGTGGCTACAAGAAGTGTTTCGTTGTTTAGCAACACACCCTAATGTACGATCCGAAAGTCCATGTACAAGTGTATATATGAATGTTAACAATGTAAGTAGTGTAAATACACCCACAAGTCATATCACTCCGAGTCAGGCATCCACGGCCACTTGCACCTTTACTCCATCACATTCGAATACAAATGGGGTGTGTCAACACATATCCATACCATCCACATCCATATCTGAGTTAGCTTTGGATGCACCCATAGGTAGCATCGATAACACAGCTAGTACTACACAGCTAGTACCAACTAAAAATGATCAAGGGGAAGACAATGGATATGAGAGTATGAGTGTGGCCAAGAGAAGACATCTCACGTTCACAATACGCGATTTGTTGTTGATGAGCTCACATTTAATGTTGGAAAGCCGCATGGCATGTCGGAATGCTATCATGGATAACGGATTAAGTATGTGATTATTATTAGCACTTTGCCTGTTACATGCATCTGTACTTGTGCGTTCGCGTGATTCTGTATCATATGGATTGTTGTATAAACATGTGACTCACTCGAATGATGTATGATGTATTGTGGAGAATTTTGCCAGCGAATGCTTTAAGTATAACGGCGTGAGCCTGAGGTGTGTGTGGCCTGTTCATATCTCTGTAGAGTCTTTGCCAATGACCCCATAGGCATGTAGAATTGAGTGTGTTTAATTTAGTCACATTGTTGTTAGAAACTTGTGTATCGATTGGAAACTGCAATTATGAATAACTAGTAAGTTCGTCGTCATTCTGCGTTGAATGTGTGTACTTTTGCCGAATTTGCAATGTGCGTGTATAACGGATGCGTTGCAAATTGACCCTGTCTTCTTTTCAGTGTCCTATAAATGTAAATCCACCTCATCTTTCAATACACATTAGTTTCATCGATGCATACACTAGCAGTAGTGTCCCTCATTCATACGTTCACGTGCATACACAGTGGGTGCTCTACCTTTATGTATGTGCTCGACCGACGCAAGCACACGTCTTGCGGCTGTGGATATCGTAAATTCACTACTGAATCTGGAGCCAGGTGCATTTAGACATGTCGTACGTAATCAATATCAAGTATTTAGACGCTCGGTTTCAGAAGATGAGAGAGATACACTTGGCCGTAACATGGTTATAAGAAGTTTAGTGTATAGGTTAGTACATGATTCTGATGGCGCTGTGAAGAGCCTAAGCAGTGAAGTTTTAAAAAACTTTTTAGATGTCGCAGCTATGGATGGCTGTTCGGTATGTACTCATATGTGCGAGGTAGATGTCGACGAATACCTAGAAACTGTGCGAAGCATGTACGAGCGCGCTTGTGTGTGCGTAGTTTATAGTTGTGGACATGGCTTCAAAATATGTATATGGATGTGTGTTTACCGTATATATCAAGTGCGTCACGGAATCTTACATCCTAGCTTTTTCTTCTTGGTTTGTTTGCTTTTTCAATACAGATCACGGAACGAACTTCTTTCCTTGGTATTTTCTACGATGACTGCTTCGATCTATTTGCTTCACCGATAACTTTACACTCAGTATGTTCCATTGTTTATGCTCAGGTACTTGAAGATGGTGAATCTGTAAGATTTAAACGTTAAAACCTTCAAGTTCCTATGTCATTGTATATTATGACGGTGGCGACTATGCTTGTGCTGTGTGTAAATGTTCAAATCGGCTTTGATTGGTGGGAAAACTGCGGGACGTGTTCCCAAAATGTTTTATACACGCACACAGAGTGAGAGTAACACTGAAGCATTCAAATTCAACTCGAATGTCTTTCGTGTTTGCGTACATGCAGGATAACGATGACACATCGTCAAATAGGGAGACAGTGAGGCAAACACTTATACCCGTGATCGAACTTATGGCAACGTTCGTGACAAGGCATGGTCATCGCATGCGCAATAGATTGCTACGGGATGGTTTAATTGTAAAAGTGAGTTACCTGGAAATATTCGTGAACGTGTTTGCGTAACTTTCATGCAGATCTTACCAAATTGCCACACGGTGTCTTCTCTGTTAACGTGGTTGTATGGTATCTATGTGTTTGTGTAGATGTGGCATATGAGTAGCTAGACATGCGTTTAATAATTAGCTGGATTTGATCATGTGGATATTACTGGCAATACATAGCCACGAAAGCGAAGTCGTTGAGTGTGAAGACATTTATGACGCACTATTGTACGACTGGAATGCAGTACCTTGCTTTATTGTAGAGTACTATCCAAACTTTCTTTCGTGACTGAAGTTGAATGTTCGAGATGAGAACTTATTTACACCAACAAAGCAGTGCACCTGCAGCCTTACCATATGTTTAAATATTTTTTGATTTGTAGTTACTAATGACTCTGTTTTCTTGCAGATAATGAACTTTCTGCGGGCACAGAATAACCTTCTACAACTCTGTATGCATTTGTTTTTTGATATGTGTAGAGACTATAGATAAGGTTTTATTTTTCCAGTGGTATATTTTGCTGATATTTTAAACTTATATGTGTTTTTGACTACACGCATATACACACCTCTTACGCTACATACGACAAACAGTTTGTTTAATTTTCGTCTCCATTAGCTGCCGTACGATTTCTGAGAGCCATTATTGGTCTTAAAGATGAGTTCTATAATCGACATCTTGTTGAGGTATAGGCATGCATATATATATATATGTGTGTATATGTGTGTATGTGTGTGAATGTCTATGTATTTAATTTAAAAATCTGTGTGCTACAACTGAAGCTCATGTAAACAGCCGTCTCACGCACTCGCACGAAAAAAAGCCTACACGCACACAGACATATTTATATACATATATATATCAGTGCTGATCTTGTTTATTTTACTCATTTGTATGTTTCAGAATAAAATTTTCTTGTTGGCGAGTGAAGCATTATGCAGAAACGGTGCACGGTACAACATGCTACACTCTGCCATCCTCGATATTCTTACGTTTGTGTTGCAGGTATGGTACAATGCACATGTACGTAACGGTAACATGATGTATATTGAGAGATGAACAATCTCATGAGTATTAACGTTTCCACGTTCCGCGCAATAGTCTCTTGCAATTACTTATTTATGCATATATTAATGTGTGTATAGTTGCTCGCTCACCCCCCGGTCCACAAAAAAACACCAATATGCATGAAAATATGTTCAATCAATCCGCCAATAATTTCTCATTCTAAAGTTGATTTGGTTTTTTCTTAGCATTCTACGATATCATTGATCGATTGCCTTGTGGAAAACCACTTCAACATGATATATGATGTCGATTTCGTAGATATATTCGGGTACTTTTTTGTAGATATATTCGGGTACTTAACAATGTGATATGCAGTGGTACTTCTCCGCTTTTTTGTATATGGTTTTTTTGCGCTGTTAGCGATTGTGAGATGTTTGGAATGATCTACATTACATATATAGCCATATAGCTCTGTACAACGTAACAACTTCAACATGATAAATGATGTCGATTTCGTAAATATATTCGGATATTTAACAATGTGATATATATGCAGTGGTGCTAGGGTTCTACTCCGCTTTTTTAAGTTTTGTTTTTTAAGCTGGTATCGATTGTGAGATGTTTGGAATGATCTATATTACATATATAGCTCCATAGCTCTATACAAGGTAACAAAAGCAAGCACATACAGAAGTGAAGACGACATGTTCTCAATCCTCGTACGCACACAGGTATTGATGTATATACACTCTCATCTACAACTCAACGATATCCACAGCAAGTTTGTATCCGACTACGCCCGAAGACTCCCGGATAAATACGCACTATTATTGGAGCAATATCAAGAATACCGCATTGCAGTAGAGCAGCATGTATTGGACGCCACAACCAACTCAAACACATCTAGCATATCCACGTACACAAATTCTAGTACAACCACGACGAGAGAAACAATCAAGCAGAATCTTTTGATATCGCTGTCTACTGACTCAACAACACCCCCTGAAACACCGAACTCATATGCACGTGACACCGTGTCACCAACATCCTTGGAAACTGATACACGCGCAAATGGACTCCCACGTACACACACACCAACCTCAACGTCTACATTAATATTCCCCGTTGTATCCACCTCACCGCCACCCAATGGCAGCAATGACAATGTGAATAGCAAAAAGAGTAGTGAATGTACGAATACGTACAAGCCTTTATCTCGAGAGGGTGTGAACGACTTTCATATTAGCATACCATCATTAGCCACTAACACGCTAACAGATATGACTATGTCCGATGTTGATGCAACGCCCGAGGTAACTACAACACTCGAACAAGCACAGAAACAAATAGAACACCAGATTGGACTACTTGAGGTTAAGACGGGGCACTGGTTCCGCAAAGATGTGCATATGAGTCAACAAGATGATTGCGAAATCGGGAGTGAAGGTGCGGCTATGCGTAAGGATGTGGAACAAAGTATAGATGTTAGCACCGGCTGGGGTGATGAAGATATTGAATTTTCTGGTGTAGCATCTAGTGAAATAACCGCAACATCGCCCACACCAATGACAAACGATATTGCGGGATCCGGTGGTAACTTAGCTGCAGACGAACCTGTTTTTACAAAACTATTGAATATGTCTTCGTCACACTGTGCAACGGGAAAGGTGGAAAAGGAAACACCTGCAATGGTGACTCCGCTACTGTCACCTTGGTCGCTCACCACACAACCCAGGAAACGCAGGAAAGATGTCTAAATTCGTATTTATGATATTTCAATGAACATGAAATAGTGCAACTATTTGAACAATCAAATGTAACAGTATGGTATGCCGGGTTAGTCGTAATTATCTTGGTTTTGAATAGCTACTTTCCATCTGTATTGACATATCCATGTCAGCTGAATAGTGCATTGCATTACACAACAATCAGCAGGGTATGATTATATATGCGCATTATAGAGATTGAATTGGCTGAAAATTGAGAATCATCAATGTATTTTTGAACATGCAGTAACAATGTTGAAGTAGTACTTTTGATTACATGTACTAAAGTAGACTATCAATAAAGATAAGTGAAGAAAAAATCCACCACACGAGCGTCAACCGCTTATATTAAGCTGAAGAATCAACATATTTTACTGCCAATTTCTAAATTATCTAATGTGCACCTCGAGCAGTGTAGCAACATATTTGGTAGTGATTAACCAGTATTGTATTTTCTGAATTGCGTCTATCAATCGAGAGGATATTAATGAAAATGCGTAGCGCTACATCCAAATCTAGTTTTTACTAAAAATTTAGTGCTTGCAATCTTTAGGTCATATAAGAAATTAATCTTCATCCTCAGCTTATATAAAAGTATGTTATTATTTCAGTGCATAACGTTAAGTGATACCACCAGGATAGTCCTCGTTCGTAATACCGTGACAAAGACTACTACATGGGAAATTAAATTATTGTCAATATCGAAGGACTCAAAAATGGGTTCAACATGAAAATCAAAACGGATATTAGACTTTCATAATTTAATAGGAACCACAAAACAACACTAAATACAAAATTCAAAATATGCTTATCAGGTGGTGTGAAAGAAATACCGCAGTACGGATTGTAAACTGAATGATAACTTTCTGTCCAGTATTACAAAAGGGTACGTCCTAGTATTGAAATTTATTCGTAATTAACAGAATACTAGTGCGTTCATCAGAAATCGTAAACAACGTACGAGAAGGGACAGTAAAACATATATTGAAAAGGTATAAAGAACAGAAAATATTGTAGAACTTAATATTGATGTGATTCTCGCAGATAGTATCTAGTTGCATGACGCATATTTAATACACATGATCAAATATCAGGCTGTGGATATAGTGATATAAGACCGAGAAGGCATCTGCTTCGTCGCATAGACAATAGAACTGCTGTAATGAATGAGACTCATATTAAGAAAAAGTGAGCTGACCAGATTTATTGCAGTTAAGTTCTCAACGTCCTTTTTACTCTCTCCTCTTCCACGGAAAGAAAGCTTTGCCAAGTTGATATGTTTGCAAATATATTCACACATGGACGCTTACAACTGCGATACGTGACAATGCAATCGCAAAACTATGAGCTAGCAAAGCAGTGAAAGTAGAAGGATATGTTGACACGACGATACAATTACAGTTCTAGCAGGTGTACTTCTGATTAACGGCCATGAATTTAGTTTTCTCGCCTTGTTTAATCTTCAACTCTGGGTGTTGGCCTTTGACTGTCCATTGCGCCTTAGCAGGTTTCCAAGTATGACCAAGAGATAAAGCGCAAATCGCGACACCAAAAACTGTGACTGTGTACAGTGAGGAGTCGGAACGGGTGTACCACGTTAGCCAGAGATAGTGACATACTATTCAAGATTCTCGATAAACGACTAGTGAGATGGAAGACGATGTGTGCTTGCTACTCGTATGTAGCCGCTGTTTTTGTGGAACAGTCTAGGGTCATTTGTGACAGGTCACATTACTTATACTGGCATTGTACAAATAGTTTACCTCCAATGACAGGCAAGGTTTCTGCAGGGTGGTGCTTGAAGAAGCTTCCGAACGCCTTCAAAAAAACCATCTTGAACGGAGTATGTAGCTTTTCGATGAACAAACAGAACAAACAGAACAAACTCAATAAAACGTATCGAATTTCCGAGTGTGACGAATATGGATACAACGATGCAACCTAATATACAGAATAGTGAAGACTATGTTTTGTTGGAACCTCGGCTCAACTTATGCTCAACTTAGAACATTTAGGCGACGCATAGCGATATATCAACGTACAGACACCCCTTTACTACTGGCGGACAGAAAAGCTTGCAGCATGTCAAGCGCCGTAGCATTCCCTAACAACCGAGCGCGTTCAAAATTAAATAATATTTTATTCGTTTCACATGTTTCATTACGATTATAGGTTTCAATCCATTGTATAATCAAGATGAGAAAAACGGAACTGAATATAACAGTGTCGATATGAATTAATTGGTATGGGATCTTGCCATAGTTGTGCTTTGGTTATTCCAATTCTTCGAAAATTCGATGTAATGGAATCAAGTTTCGAATCCCTTTGTTGAGCATTGATGTTTGGAAGAAATAACCGGGACAATAAGGTTAGGTAGGGCAAGAATAAACCGAGTGATCTAGGGCAAACCAGGACAAACCACTGTTGGTCACGTTCTAGGTTTAACCTTCGATTTCATAACAAGGGTGTTACGGGTACGACACAACTGTTGCGATAATGACCCAAAATAGTCTTCCTGAACAGTTGCACGTGAAAGTGTAGTTGATTTTTTGTACTGTGGCGTTCGTTGTTAGTTGATTTGTTTGTTGTGCGTGAAAAGGATACTTAAGTATGCATTCAGACACAAGAATCATCTCGTAACCACACTCCATATGCCTCGTTATATATATCTGTTCTTTTCAAAACGGTACAAACTATTCACTAAAGGTATTGTTTTACCTGCCAGATACACAGAATAACCTTTTTATGAAACATAATTCAAATAGGTATTTACAATTCATAAGTGACTCACCAGATAAAAGAAGTATATTTCCTCGCTGTAAGTACTGGATTGAAAATGAACGTACATAGCGGCCCGTCGCCACCAGCGGATAAAATCGAATAAAAGGATAACAAATAATTGAGAAACGTGCTAACGTGAAAATTTTGGTTTCTCAACAAACAAACGGTGTCATGAATTACCAAATTCTCCTTCTCGTATACAAACAAGAAACAAGAAGAAAGCACATCCGGGTTTCCAAACAAGTAACTTCAGGCGTATGTTGGCAGAGAGTATAAAGATTATGGAAGTACAAGGTAGTATTCTTTCTGAAATTCAATTCATACTTGGTCGTCGACATTCATAAGATGGGTTCTAACAAAACTGTCAATGCTTATTGGTGAGCTAGGTAAAGCAGTTGGCGCTTCGAGATCGTTCATAACAAAATAAGACTCGCTCGCATACAACTCTATTGCACTTGGGCCCAGACTTCAGCTCGCATAGAGGGCTATAGCTGTGGTATTTTTTTAATCATGGAATGGTACAGTATTGACGTTGATAGACGGACCTTTTGGTACATACTACTCACTGGCTACCAGCACACATGCATATGACTATGAACACGAAATATACTGCAACACTCAAGAGGGAATGTTGGAATACTTCACATACAACACATAAGAACATACGCTGATGTAAATCCGAAGTGTATATGCATTTACACATTATTCCAATGCAACGATTGACATGAGATGCGAATCGTATAATTGATGGTTGGCTTCTAGATGTAGTCTGGCAAGAAAACTCAACAACAGTACTTCGTAATTATGATGTGACAGGAAAACTTTCAGATAGATTTAATCTATTCTTGCAAGTTTAGCTTTTAAAATCTCATTTATGTACAGTTCTTGTCTTAATTTTCCTATATATTCAATTTCCCTTTCATCAACTATAACCGGTATTCCACATCCATAAGTTCCTTGATATCATCTTCATCCCCCCACCCATCATGCTCATGAGGATTTTCATCGCTGGCATCACTAAGACCTAAACCATTTGTTAACATTTAATATACTTCTGCGCTAATGCATGTATGTATGTATGATTGAAAGGGCTTGGTAAACGCAAAAACTAAAATTATATATAACCAGTACAAACAGTATACGAGAATTAGCATTAGATAAACCGTCTTTATGTCGGCAGCCAACGGGCTGAGAACCTGCACACAATACAAATAAAAGATAACATTATTTATCTTTTGTAGCCCAGCAACTTACCTAATTCGATGTCCATGCCATCCGATAGTCCCGTTTGTTGGTGGTGGTCGTCTACCGCTACGTAGTTGTAATTGGGACAAATTTTGTTAATTGTACGTAAAAAATATATAAACATAATCAAAGAACACACAAATGCAGGCGCGTGAATATATATATATATAGGTATATATATGTATGTGTGACAGTGAGGCATATATATCCAAACAGTGCTCACAATTCACACTGAACAGTGCTCATTAGTACACAGAAATCTAAAACCAGCATATGACATGAACGACTTAAATAAATAAAAAGCTTACACTTCACGCAATAGTTGATGCATGCACGCTATGTTGGCTAGCTAGTCTACCATTTCCGTATGTAAATGCATGCATGCACACACAAAAACAAAAACAAACACGTGCGAATACCCTCTTCTGCACTGCCGTTATCGGAGCCCTTGATGGCTTTACTGGCGCCTTGAACGATCTTACCAAACCAGAACAGATTTATTATAAGAATAGCAATGGCAAACCCCCAGCAGCATACAAGCTCGGCCGTAGAGTCGAAAGAATCCAGTCCCGCCTTCAAATTCACAACAGTAAGAACAACAAGTATAGTGTATAAATTGATTGTGGCAGTACCTGCACTTGGTAGTAATAATATGCACATAACTGTTTCGATATGCATTATTATGCGTATATACGTACGCAATGATCATACAACAGAGAATATTATAAACGATATAGTACTAGCAGAAATATTCCCGTCAACACCAACTATGCATATGAAACACAATAAACTCACCAGCCACAGCTTTACAACAACGTAGCTGTTGCCAATGATTCGAAAGACAAAGAAGACGGTGGCGAACGTAATTGAATTAACCACTACCATGCGGCTAGCCTTATCAATATTTAGATCTTTGAAGAAATGAATCTGCGTAGAAGCATAAAATATATACCCACATGAGTGACGTACTCATGGACATAAACATACATGCTTGTACGTATGCGTATGCCTGTATGCGCGCTAGTTGTCCTTATATGTTTGTACACCCATATATTTGCTCATTAGTGTATACGTTGCCCATGTACTGGCTATGGGTATGCGTTACACATGGTTTGTGCATTGGGCACTGCATATACAAGTAAATCCGTACACGCATTGAATTTACAGATCATGGCAATAAGTACATTGTTTAGAAAAATTGTCGAAGCCTCGTTCATAAGGTATATTGCTGTCAACATTCCCCATTTCTCAGTGTTAAGAGGGACAACAGAGATAAACAGTACTAGCGCGTGATGCACTAGAATACCAGTGCCACCAGGTGTATTCGCATCAAAGTACTGTACGTTTAGGAGCAAGAGAGAATATTGTAGAGTGCGCATGAGAGTTTGTCTTTGTGTTTATATGTGCTTCAATCGGAGTGTTTATATTCATGTGTGTTTGTATTCCAGGATCGTGAACCCACTCGAACATTGTAACGGATACTCTAATCCACTCGAAAGAATACCCGGACGCACAGTCCGAGTAATGAATTGCATTCAAAACAGAAGCACAATCGAGTGACGACTGACACGAAGACATTCAAGTAATGCACTGTGTAGCAGCTACTCAACGACAAATACAAGAATAAACGAAAGGCCATGTGTTCACGAGACAAGGAAATGTCTTAAAATATAACAACCGCCATAAGCAGATGATACATACTTTTCGAGTTTACCCAACTCTATAAACTTGGGTGACATGCCTTACAAGTACCATTGACAGGGCAGCTCTTGACCCAAACAAATACACAATGCATAAGCAATAAATGGTCCTTTCTAGTGATCAATCAAATCTGAACATAAAATCGGACGAAGCGTAAATGAAAAATGTACATGGACGCGAATACACAACCAGCTTTGTATGTTTATACCTTGAGAGTCAAGAAAGTATCAAAAACGGCGTAGCCGTGGAATACACTAGTGAAAAGCTTTAATGTATTGCTAGTTGTAAAAACGGGATCCGCCCTCAATTCAGAACTTGAAAAGGCAATAGCTCCTCCAACACTGACAATTAGTGCATGAGTGGTCGACATGGATCTACAAATTGAACGAAAGCATAGTTCAATAGGTTATAATACCATTCGTATATGTGCGTTACAGAGAGCGTGAGAGATTGATTGCCTTCATATGTGCTGCCAACTTGTCTACGACGTACACGAATATAAGTATTAAACTATTGCTAGGTTATATTCATACATTTAGGAAACCAGACTACTATACACACCTCATTTCATGTTCTCTATAAAGTTGTTGTGCATATGCATGTGCATGTGCATGTTTCAGTGCGCGTGCATGTTTACCGCATGTCCCACTGGCGCTGTCTGAATAGACCGAGACCTTTATAGATAGGCACCAGTCGCTCGCACACATGTAGAGATAAGATGTATACCATGCAGAAGAACAACATTGAACCGTAAATGATGGGCATACAGGCAGATATACGGGAAAACATACTGTCAACATCTCTGAAAATACGTTTATGAGTTATTAATAATATATACATTTATGAATGTAATCAACATATGCATGCTCAGCTCAATGAAAGTGTATGGTTTCATGTAGGTTGCGTATGTTTTCTATTTCGTTTATGTTAGTATTTATGCGTAACTTATATATTTGAGATTCCATCATACAATATTTATATCCCATACATTTCTTAACCTGGCTCGATATTTCACATTAATTCTCTTAAATATCTGCACGCTTTCTTGTCTGTGAGTACGATTCAATTTGTTTACATATGTAGCATAATTAACATGTAAACATGTCTACAGATGTTTTAATAAGCATAATTTGGCATCCCAAATGTATAAAATGTGTATCTACCAACATAACTACAATACAACACAACATATATATAAACGTACAGTGTAAGAAAGACGGTCCACAAGAAGAAAAAGAGAGCAAACCAGTTATGGCATTGCTCTTGTGCAGGGAGAAAGGTGTCACGCAGTACATCTTTCGTACTGGATCCAAATCTTTCCATTGTCCGTTTAAACGACCGTTTGTTTGAGCTAGTGTGTACCTGTATGCGTGCGTGTGCGTGTGTGAGTGAGAGTGAGTGAGTGAGAGTGTAAGAGTGTGAGTGAGAGTGTGAGAGTGAGAGTGTGAGAGTGTGAGTGTGAGAGTGTGAGTGTGTGAGTGTGAGTGTGTGAGTGTGAGTGTGTGAGTGTGAGTGAGTGAGTGTGAAAGTGTGAGTGTGTGTGTATGTGTGTGTGTGTGTACATATATATAAATATTCCTTTGACACTGAGTGAGCCAAGAGGTTGGTTGGTAAGGAAAATCTTAGCTGTCTGATTGGACAATGGTGAGTGGGGTTGAAAGTATTATTTCAGAAGGTTATTTCCTCACACAATTATTTCCGAAAGAACGTATTTCCTCATCTAATTATTTCCGCACATGATTAAGTGTTTGTATGGTATAGTAAGCAGTAATGTGACCACTTTCCGCCCCGGAATAAGACATTCTAATGCGGTGGGTTGGGAATCCGATGTCTGAGTTTATTCCGCTCTTATCCCCGGAATAAGCCTATCGTTTTAGTCGAAGTCAATAACTCGATTGTACACAACTGCTCTTATCAAATAAAGATGCTGTACGTGAACATACAGGATTGACCCTTTGTGCTGCGCGGGAACGGTTGAGAGTGCATGTGCTAAGGGCCCAAGCGTTTTATATACACCACTTAATGACAGATGGACCTATTCATACTACCGTATATGCACACGAGCTGTGTTTGAAGTGTGGAGCACTTTTGATGACAGTTTCCATCAAGCAGACAGGCGCAAGCGACGTGGTTGCCTGTAGTTGAAGCTTACTCTGAAGAGTGAGAAAGTGAAATTTTATACACAAAATTCATACACGTGTTTGCGTAGTACCTTGTCGTGGGTTCTTCAAAACGCCAAAATGAGCATGCATGTGAACCAAGACATCGTGAAGGGCATAAAACTTCTTCTTGATCCCAGCCCAGAAGCAGCAAATCAACTAAGAGATATGATTGTCGCTTATAAGGCTAGCGTGCAAGGGTAATGCCATGTGCATGTGTATATGTACATATATATATATATATATGTATGTATGCGTGTGTAGCTGTATAGTATATATGTATCTGTTTGTGTACGTGCTTTTGTGTTGTGTTATGCATGTTGGTGGTGTGTGTTTGGTTTGTGTGCGTATGCATCAGTGTTCGTCAGTCTTTGTCGACATTGATGTCTCGTCTGGCCGCAAACAACTGGCACAACAGCCTGAGAGATTTCGTAGGGAATGTATAATCTACAGTACGTACATGACCACCCAAGTGTAAACGTATACACACTTCCAACACTCATACATCACTTGATATTTTCGCAACAACATTATTACTGACCCTCCTACAATAGAATAGAGTCAAACTTCGGTAATAGTGCGTATCTACAAAAGTATGCATGCATTATAATGTAGTTTACCGTGCAAGTCTGTTGTTAAATACTACGAAATGTGGTATTTCTGGTCAATATAATAATTATATGCCAGAATACCTGGTATAGAAGTTATAACATGGAGCCGTGTGTATACAGCATGCGCATGTGTACATAGTCAACTATATGCTTGTTCACAATATTTTTATGTCGACTATACCAAATAGACTCGTTCAAAGTATTACTATCAGAAATCTAGCTCCCTGGTGTATGTGGGGCCCTGTTTATCTTTTTGGTTGTCGTTTGTTTCTTCATGTTGTGTTCATTAACTATGCTATCAATGTCCTACAGAAAATCGGCTTCATCATCAGTTGCAATGTCTAGAACTGTGCCAGGACGTATGCCATCCGACAGCGACGACACAGCAGACCCGTGAGTTTCATGTGATGGTGTTTACATAAAAGTGAATATGATGGTGTTAACATGGTAGTGAACAATGCATACAATCGCAATTATATTAGTATTGTCTCGTAGCGTGTATCCATACATACATATATGTGTATGTTTGTTGTATTTGTGTATTCTTGTGCTCCAATACTCTTGTGTTTTCTATTGATCAAAGATGATCCGAGCGCAGTCGAGGGAGATACCCTTTGCTCTCAACGAAAACCTCACAAGGCATCCACATACATACATGCATATGTATTTATGGTACAGTTAACATCTCGATCTTCATGTCTGTATGTCAGGAGACAACGTCCACAGCCAATTTCGAGTCCCTCGTTCAATCGTGATATCCCCAAGGGACGAACCACCACTCCCCTGCCTATAACACAGCCACAAAGCACACAATACAGTCAGCAAATCCAAAACAGAGAAAATCAGATGCACACACAACGACAACGTGAGCGTGAGGTGCGAACGTTCCCGGTGGATATTGCACTTCAAGACGTATCTAGCCATACGGTAGGCTCATCACTTATCAATCGCACAACATCCTCAGGGCCAGCGAATGTCCCTGTTTTGAATACTCCTTCGAATATTGATGTTAAACTAGGCACTACATCGCAAATTCCTCCTAATTCGAAGTCACCAACCCCTCCGCAAAGATCAGGTATATGTATAACAGTGTATCTTGCATGCATAGATTTACGTGCTCGTGTGTGTATAACTTATATGCATGCGTGTGTCAGAGTCGAAAGTAGACGCACCTTCGCGCTGTTGTCATCAGTAAAATTGTTGTTTGTTTTTACTCATGAACGTATAACACTATATGTCAAATCCCCCGCTAAAGATCATATTCGTCGTATGTATGTGTATTTGTATTCGCTTGAACAAGTGTAAACGTCTATTGCTAGTAAAGCACTCTGTCCCTTGTGCAAGTATGTATGCATATAAGTACGTACGTAAATATATATGTATAATTGAATTAATCAATCTGGTGCTTTGTATACATATATATGTACATTAATAGACGACATGGACACATCTGTCTATGCTCTTTGGACTCAATCGTCTGTTGCTAGTATACAATTGTTTCTCTTCACTCAAGAACTCTCAACATCATACTTCGAAATCGCCTTCCGTCGAAAGATGGGAACTCTTATGCATGCGATGTTGAATTTTAGCATGGGTACGTGTATGAACACATTACGCGATCGTCATATGTATTCACAGACATCCATACTCAGACTATTGTATATATCTCTTGTCACGGTAACATACAAACATAGGGAGCCTTACAGACGCAGAATCAATGTCTGTACGAAAAAAAAGTAACTCTCACACAGGGGGTATGGGTGGCCAGGGGAATATCCGGACTTCAACGTCGCCTGTGTCAAACCGCGGGCAACCCCACATTAGCACATCAGAAAGCAACGAAAACAATCCGCTAAAATCTTCTCAAACCGGATCTGCAAACACGTATACCTGGGAAGATATGATGACTGATAGTACCAGTGAAAAGCAAAATAGAACAAGGTACATAAGTAGATGTGTAGCTCCAATCCGTGCAATCCATCTGCTACACTACTGTACCTTGGGGAACACAATTCCCGAGGCATACGATGCGCTTAGTAAAACGCATGAGCTCGCGTATACATACGTAGATATGCATGTGTGCGTACTTGAATAGTCAATATTGTAGAACACATACGTACATACACAAAGTCTGATCTACACACACGCTTGCATGATTACAGCCTTCCAATCTCTAGTAAGCCTACCTCGGCTCTAAGCGTTACATCAGGGGAACGAACCACACACAAATCCAAAGCAGCAGCAACGACGACTCAGAGTGTAAAAGATAACTCAAAAAACCAAACTCTCATTGAAAACATTAGTATGTCATATATACGTTGAATAATACATTTGCGGACGTGTGCAATTACGACACAAAACAACACATACTCCACATAAAAATGTCTATGCGCAGTGTATGTATGAGCACGCACGTTTCCTTTGATACAGAAATACCTTCTATGTTGACACCGAGGTTGTAGTAGTGGTGTATATTGCTGGTTCAGTGCGTTTGTTGTACATCAGCATACAGGCGCCTTGAGGGCATACCTGATTTGCTTTCAGACATGTCCATACGCCCTCATATGCACGTCAAATACAAATATTCACAATAGGCATGGAACCGAAGACCATAACGCAAAGTGTAGGAAAGCTCGAACAAAATGGAAACAGAAAAACAAAACAAGTATCTATGTTGACTGACAGCGAAAGTGATGAGTGTGATTCCAAAACATCAGCGATATATAAACGTGGTCCTAATCGACCTAAGGCTGCCGTGGTAAGATTGGTTAATACAATGCCAGCAAGTACCCACAAACGTACACACGTATTATATTTCTGAAAGTACAATTGCAACTATTATGCTATGCTATCGTACTCTGGTATTTTCATACTATCATATTGGCACCAACAATGTAGTCATACGTGGATAAAGACGAACTTGATGTTGATAATGACGAAGCGGACAATATGGAGCAACCCAGTGATGGAGACGAGAAACCGTTCAAAATTAGCAATTCTAACGCTAAGAAGGTACACGCATATACGCAGGATGTGTATGTATTCAGAATTTTTCTTGCTAGGTTTTGATGTTGGATGTTGATGAATCAGTACTGGGAGTACGTGACATTAGGCTACAAAACGTAACATGTGCGAATGCTGGGGAAATTGTCTGTGCATATTCGTGTATATAAGTATAGTGGTAGAATTTTTACGAGTACAGACGTGAAGGTGATACCAGATGGTGACACACTTACTGCTGTATCTGCATGCATACATGTGGTTAACATATACAATTCAGTTGAAGAGCAACACGCTTAAACCTGGAATAGGAAGCAATGCAAAATCCAAAGCTACTTCAAAAGGGACATCCAAGATCAAAGAGATTAGTAAGAACAACACAGGTGAACACGTGGCCTCTGTTAATATTTTTTTTGCTGATGTGAGTGTAATATGTGTGGGGGTTTTATTGGACCAGAGTAGTATATCATATTGTTCCTCTGCATGGATGTGTGTGCATTCAATGTTCACGATTACGGTTATTTGCAAGTGTCGTGTATGCGTGCATATGGTTGGGTTTCAGGTGCTCACCGCTAGCAAAATGCATGTATACGATAACACGTATAATTGATAGTAATCAATACTCAATCGCAAAGTGCGTACACAATCCATGCTTCGTGTGAGCTTACTTATTGATAGCGCCAAACATACATGCCTATAAAACCATATATACACTGATGAAAAGACTGAATTTTAGATCAATCTCAAACAGTGAAGAAATGTTGGTGTATTTCAGCTACAACCCGTCTTAGAAACAGATACCTGCGTAGTTTGCATAAATATGCGCGAATTCATAATATATATATATATATATGCACAGATATAGGCTTGGTCGAAGACACCGACACTGACGAAGATATTGGGACAGATCGTGGGAACAGTAGTGCAGAAGAATTTCAGCCTGACCTAGCCTCGGTAGTAAAAGCAGGGAGACATACAAGAAAAGAAGTTGAACGAGCTGATGTGGAGAGTGAAAGTGGAAGTGAGAGTGATGGTGACAGTGAGAGTGATGATAAGGGTTCAAGTGATAGTGAGAGCGGGAGTGAGGATGATAGTCCGAGTCCTGAGAAAAACCTTTATGCGAGTAGGAGGGCACTTCGGGGACGTCAGAATACCTCCCTCAAACAGCAAGTACGAGGGCGCAAAAAGTATGTATTACATTGTACTTTCTGTGCTTACTGGTATCTACGTAACAATATAGTGTAAAAATGTTCTCCCTTCACGTTAGTGACGGTAGCGCAGTTGTTTCATATGATCCGTCAGTCGTTGCATGTATGACCCGCATTCATACACAGGAAGATACATAGATGCCAATGTACAAGTATTGTTCTTTTGCTATAGTCAATCTGCTCCAGCTAAACGAAAAACAACGACAGAGAAAGGGCCACATGCAAAACCTGGACCTAGAACAAAGCAACGAAGAATACGAATATCCTCAAGCGAGGTGTGAGCATTGCGTCCACCATATACACATCAATGTATATCTTTGCGAATTTGTGCGTGTGTTGGGGTAGGGATTACAGATTGAGGAAGGATCGGATCAAAGAATTACCCATTTTAAATCTGTGTTATTAGGCGTGTTGTGCTGAGATCTGTGTATGATATTTATCATAATATATGCTCGGATATGCATGCGCATGCTCAGACAAACGAAGACACATACGGTTTGTGCTTGTGCTCATAATGAGAGGATTATAGTTGTACGGAAACATTACTTGCGTTCAAAATTTCGTTGGGTGATTTTTGTTCCATGCCAGGATGAGTCCAGTCAGGAGAAAACTAGAGATGGTTCAGAACCAGATGATGAAAGTACGGATGGCTCGGAGGAATTTGACACCTGTGCTATCTGTGGAGACGACCATGACAAAGAAAGAAACCGGATAGTAGTCTGTGATGGTTGTAATAAGGTAGCCATGTCTATAGCTATACAAATAACATATGCATAACATTCAATGTGTGTTCACATACGAAGGATGAAGTTTACTTCAGCGTGAAGAAATGGTACTAAGAATTGTATGTGTATTGTCTGTGCGGTAACCGTGAAGAAATATAACCATTGCTGTGCCATTTTAAAAAGGGTTCGTACCATTCTAGAACATTTCCAAGCACTCTCTCTAGCTCAAGTTGTTCAATTTTTTGGTCATGTCAGTAACCTCTATGTACTATATAGATATGTTACTCTTATTTTATGTCCAGTAGGCCAAGCTCCAGCTCTCGAATGTATATGTACACAAACAGATGTACATGTAGTACGATTTTAAACTAATACTATATGATTTTTGATTGTTTCATGTTTTAGGGTTATCATCAAAAGTGCCATAAACCCGCAATACCCAATTATCTGCTTGGCGCAGAGTACGAGGACGAGGACTGGTTTTGCTCCAAAGAGGAATGCCAAGTAGGTGTAGTTCATGTACATCGACCCGAACTTTTTTTCGAACTCATGCGTAAATGCTAGTGTGTACGAGCATGCCTTTTATATGTGCGTGTATGTATAAGCCAAGCGGAGAATTAGTATATGAGAAGACTATTGGCATTATGCACTCTCATACATTCAGTCCTGCGCTTGCTCGTTCACAGTGATATTCTTATATGCTGTGTACAAGTTCATTTTTCAAATAGACTGATTGTTTGAAGAAAGTTAAAAAGGATTTATGAAAACCTATAGATTTTAATAGCACTGTACCACGAACAAACGACACCATGATCCATGTATATGAAAAAATTTCACGTTACCTGCCACCTTCTTGACACACCAATTAACTCAACTCATTGTCATTCATACATGCACATCACATACTCACAATGAATCCTTCCCTCTATTGGCAGGCAAAAGCTGAAGAACATAGCGACAGCAAGTAGAGGCATTATAGCAGCTCACTTATACTGCGATTGAAGTGACGATTATTACGAGAGTATTAGAACAGGTCATTTTGACAAACGACACGTAGCACAATTTCATTTTGTTGGTCCGAATGATGAACATACATATCTTCTTTTGTATGCGCTCATGGGCATACACAAATGCTTGCGTACCCTGATTCTACTGTACATAGGGCAAGTTGTTGGCGTGTATATGCAAGGCATTGTTCAGGCGTGTCTTGAAAACTAACATGAAGATCGCTTCGTGCGAAACGTGCATCTCACGATACTTGTTCAACAAATACTACACGAATGACTTGTGCCATCAAGCATCCCCTGAACAAGCGCGAAATTCAGGTCACGAGAATGAAAGGGAAATCCAAGTATGATTGTTGAAACATAACCTATATTACATTGTTGGGACAATACATTGTGGGTATGTCATTTAAGAGAAAGAAAACTGTACAAACTCAATTTTATTCTAAATTGAATAGATGCAACTTCACCATAAAGGCGATACTTCAAACAAACAATCTTATTTATTAAACTTGATAAAAGATGCCATAAATTAGCGGCTTTTGTCTTTATATCTTGTAAGAATGGACATGAAATATTGTGTACGCGCAGATGAAAACATAAAAGATTAGGTGAATATACATCACATATATATATACGTACACGCACACAGACACAGACACAGACAGATATACACACAAAGACACACACATATATATATGCACACATACACACACATATATATACATACATACATAACACATATATATATATACATATATACACACACACGCGTACACACGCTTGCATATACATACACATTATTTGTTTGTTCATGTTAATGACGAGTCGATGTCTCTATGTGAACCATTTCTAAAAATAGCTCAACCGTATTAGGAGGATAATTTCTATAAATAGCTCATCACCTACTTACCATAGCACTTCTATATATAGAACACTCATTCTCCGTGGAGTTCTCTTTCTAAATATAGATAATTGAGTTGTGACGTCATGGACAGTTGGGTTGAAGGTTGAATATCCGCCAATAGAAACGAAGGAATGCTCATACCTCTTCACCCACCAACTTCACAGCGTACACATATACACACAAACACATACACACACACACACACACACACACACACACACACACACACACACACACACACACACACACACACACACACACACACACACATACGCACACACGCGCACACACGCGCACACACACTCATTTACTCACACACTCACTTAAAACTACCCCCTATACAACTTTCTTCGCGCTTGTGTGATAGAGGGACACTCGGAGACCAGACCTATTGTTTTTCAAAGAGAATATACAATTTAGTCGTGAAGACAACACAAGTTTACGTGTTTATAATATACAATTTTTTTGTATCAACCTACGTATATATGAAGGTTACTTAGGTTACCCGTGTACTCAAATCGTTGAACAACCGTTACCGCTAATAAACACGCGCAGTACATAGTTGTGTGTCACGCACGATCTGCCCGTAAATGTTTACATCACATTACATACATTGACCAATACAACTATGGAGGCAGCAGACGATGATTTGGGTCCTCGGCGATGTGCCAGATTGTGGATGTTCTGCATATTAGCGTTTCTGACCTTTCTGGTCACGTTATTACTTCTTCCAGAATATTTTATATACAAAAACTTTGAAGCAGCCCAGTGCAAGGTGTGCATATACCTATGTTAAAGTTAATACTGTGCGCATTTCTGCATGTTGTGTGTCCTGAGATTTATAGCTCTATTGCATCCTTCAAAGTGTAATGTGCACATTTGTTACTACACATCCGCACTCGTATTCATCTGCTGGTGTGGATGACTCTACAGGTGTGAAGTCTTATATCTATGTGTGTGCTATGCGTATGTGGCGAGGTCATGTATTTATGTATTTTGTCAGTGTCTGTTAAGCTACTGTATAATGTATATAAATGTATGTACATACTTGCTAAGTCGACTGGTGAACGCAATGCTCATACTCTTTCACTCACACGTATTATACGCTCAAAGATTGATTTAACTTTGGAAGTAGCCGTATGGGCCCAAGTAGATCACTACGTCATGCACGTACCTTCGCACATTTAAACCCTTGTACAATACAGTAAATATGAATGTACTCTTGTACAGGGGGCGGTGAGTATGTTCTCTCGCATATAGATATACACTTATTATATATTCACTTGTAAACTCACCACACCCCATCCCGTCTTTCCTTGCTCAGGTTACGGATAAAGTGGTGTACTCGTTTTACACAAACGAAGCAAAGATATCTAATTTCGTAACAGTATATGATGAGGACGGCAATGTAACTGATATGTTCGAGGTAAAAATTATGCTAACCCAGATGCACATAATCTTTGAAAGAATTTCCAATAGCGAGTATACTGTTAGTCATGCATCTAGCATTGTGAGACGTATCTACTGGCAGCAATATGTCGTGTTTCATACTCACGACTAAACGCCTATGTTGCACAAGCACAAATGTGCAGTAATTCATCAATACACGCCAGAACAATCACACTGCACTTAAAGCACAATAACCTAATGCGTTGGGCGCTATGGGCCGTAGTATGAGACGTTAATAAGAAGTTGACTAATACACTCACAGACAAGAGCGAACACATGTGTACACGCGTATGCAGTATATACACTCAACCACATTGAACATTCTTGTGTGTATCAGGCAAACGCATGCAACCCTCTAGACTGCAATTCAAAGAGCGGCGGTTTCATGGACAAACAACGGTGGCTGGCTTTATATACAGAAGGCCAAGTGTACCCGTGCTGGTACAGTCGTGATAGATTGGACGGTGGATATGAATGGATTGCGTATGATCCTGTCCCGTACTCTGTATGTGTTTATATAATATGCTCATATTGATTTTGTGTGTGCTATATTCATATGTATGTGTCGAGATCAATTGTGTGTGTGATCTGTGTGTGTTGGTAGTTTGGTACGTAAATGTTAAGTTTTTTCTTCTTCTAGTCGATATGTGTATGATATGTGCTGTGCTTTTGGTTTCTTAATTTTGTATTTATTTAGTCATGCCTCGCACAAACGTATACGTTGAATCAGTTATGTGCTGGAAATATTCTCCTGGCGATTATTGCGTATCGTGTGATTTGTTTGCTCATGTATGCCTTTTTTCTGCCCACTTCGGTCAGTATTCCATATGGGTGCTCTGGGTTGCGATGGTGATTCTGACTATACTTGTTCTCCTCGCTTACCTTCACTCACTGCTGTGTGGTCCGAAGAACAGTAAGTTTAATGATCACATTAGTGCACTACAACGAACTTACAGGGAAATTACACTACGGGAAAATATATATTGTACCATTCCCATGAATACATGGATGTGGAAGAAGGCGTACGAGAATTATAAACGTTCGTAGACATGAGTGGGTCTGGCTATTGATGGAAGTACCAGTACGCTTACACAATGCCTTATTAACTTGATAATTCACACCTTGAGTACAGATCTTACAAAAACATTATTATCTCTGCATTTTTATATTTGGTAGGTTGTTTAAGCTCGATGAAATATGTATGGGCTGTACTTAGAGACGATTTGGGCATGGGCGAGAAATGCACTGGTTGTTGGATTGGGTTGAAAAGTCTGCTTCCCTGTAGTACTTGCCGAAGATACAAATATACTCGTCAGGTATATGTTTTACTTGCAAGCAGCATATTACACAAAAGAGTGATTCTTATTATACGATCCACAGGCAAGATTGGTATTTCCTACTAGATAGTACTAACAATGTTACTTTTTGGCAAACCTTTGGACGTATATGCATTAATGTTCCATACATATTCTACTGTTTCTTGATCTGTGTGTTCGTGTATGTGTGTTGGTGAATATGTATCAGTTTGACTTTGAAATGGACAATGTTGGCCAGGACGACATCGCCGAGCCTCCCTCTTACGAAGGGCCTATGGAGCCACCACCAGACTACCACCATGTGTATGGTGAGTAGGATCTTCCATTGCTACTTGGATCTTAACTCATGCGCACACATATTAGTGCATCTATATAACTGGCACACTCAAACATACTTGCAACTCATATATAGACCGAACACAACCAAGCACACGCACACATCTACTTATACGCAAAACATAATATATATACATTTGCACAGTATGGAGTATTTGCGCAAACGAATAATAGCTAGAAGATTTTATGTGAAGAGAGTGAAATTGTATTGCAAGCAAAGCGCGATAATGTGAGGATGAACTTGTATACAAACTCCGTAACACTGAAAGCACTTTATCTACCTGGTGTAATCATGAAATAGTTACTTCCTCTATCTTCTACTGAATCTGCTTCAGTGGAGGATGCTCTTATATTAGTAATAGATATGAGGGTGCAGGGTTGGGTGGAGATGGGGACGCTCTGCAGCCCAAACCTTTCACCATGTACAAAATCTGTCATATACAACCAGTAGAAGACATGAACTCTGGTATATGCATAAGCACGGTTTATCAGTTTTTAATAAAATATGACGACTCGCCCTTTTGTACCTAATTTTTCATTGATTTGAGGTAACTTGCTTGGAAGGGTATAGTACAACACATGAAGTATAGAAACACAAAGCTGTTTCAACTTGCCATTGCTGAATCGTGAAACGAGATGGCCTGCTATACGCATCGTACACAAACACATGCACGGAGAGTCAGAGACATAGATACATATATTTTATACAGGCATTTTTTTTCTACTTTCGTCAAACAATACAATCTGATCTGTAGGAAGGAGGCTTTGTCAAATCGACATATACGCATGTCGCCTCACAAATATATTGTTCAATAATTCGAACACAAATATGTACATTAATACATGTCAGGTTGGTCTAAGTTTGGTTTACAAAGTATGATACAATTTATATCTATGTACAAGATGTTGACGGATTCGTACGTGTGGTAGGTGTATTCGGGTACACGTGTGGGTGTGGTGATTTTTTGATACAACCTCAATTGAAGTCTACTTAGATATATCAAATTAATCACCACGCCACACATTCCCGCACTCCTTAAAGTCTTTGCATTTGTAAAAGGTAGTCATAGGCTCGTCGGCCGATCGAGTTTGCATTTGCCTGAAGAACGCCTCATTATTATGGCATTTGGGACAAGTTGCTGTCAAAAACAAATAGGTAGAACACATTAGTACATATATACGCTTTTACATACAGCGATGTATACACATATACGTGTGCGCATATGTATAAAAAACGTTCATGAATGTGTATATAAGGATCGCATTCATAAAGTTGGGCTGCGCGTGCGCTATGTAAGAAGCATGTGTATTTGTATGCTCAGTTGTAAGCATGTGTATATGTATGTCCACAAGTAGTTACACATTTTACATCATTCATCATGTAATTGTGCTTCATGTACAGGAGTAGACATCTGTTCCAACGATTGGCACATAGCGGTTTCTGCAAACTACACATTCAATTACTATAATGATTGTCGTGAAATGTTTCGTGCGAGACTGTGTAGGTTTGCAATATATGTGGATACTAACATTCAATATTGTTTCATTTCTTTCATATACCCTACGTGTGGGTATACTTACTTGCAGTAACAGGAGCAAACTCCCACGCTTCTTCGCCACCTAGTACGTCATCTATCTGCTTCATGTGTGTATACCTCTTTGCACCATACTATGGAATAATAGAGTTCATATGGAAGACGATTGTTTAACATAACATGCATCAATTAGTAAGTACAGATATTTACAGGAATGGACCCAGCAGGCAGGCAAACATTACTGAAAATATGTGAAGTTATATATAGAATATGAACAAATACTAATCTTATATTGCTACGAACGGGATGGTGGACCAAATCTACAATAATCTTACACACTCTTTCACGGACTTGAAAATGCACACAATGGGATTTTTTTTATCGCACGCTATAAAAATTCAAAGATAAACTTATGTAGCAAACAAAAGATCATAGAATTTAACACTCACCTGCCGCCCATAACATTGATTTTCAAATGAAACAGACCTTGAAACATGGTAGCAAATCAGATATAGATTTGATTCCAGTTGGAAACGCAAAATTATGCAAACACGTGCGAATACTAGGTCAAAAGAATATATACATACACATGCACAAAGCCATGAGAGATACATGTATTGGAATATTTGGTGCTAAACTCTGTACAAATGTTATATCGAAACATACAATGCGACCAATTGTGTGTTGGTAAGGACAAGTGTTGCAGACAAATCGATTGGCACCTCCATCTCCTGCTTCAACCACAACGGCATTTGAACAGATAGGACAGAACAGTAGCATCTTGGGGTCATAAGATATTAGTATGTTAAAAATAGAATACAAAACTAACAATAGGATATAAAGTTAACAATTAGATATATCATTCATGTCAATGAAGTTAACAATGTTTATGGTTTGTGAAGCACTTTTGTTTCAAGTACACATGAACAGTTGAGACGTGTTCATTACATCCAACTAAAAAGGCATGGTCAAGTTTAGTTTTAAATTAGCCTTTTATATGGCCTATATCTGGCAAAAGCAAGTTATCAACAATCATCTAATGATCTACACAAAACACGCACGCACGTACATATACACACACATACACACACACACACACTTACTCATATATATGTAGATATAGTCAACTGGTGGGGTAGATACAGACATTCTCACACGCATACTATATACGTACGTCACAATACACAACGCCATGACCATGCCCACATCAAATGAAGGAGGCGTGGATGTAAAGGAGCTTTCTATTCTGGAGAAAGAACTTGCCCAGGTTGTCGAGTTCATTGTATTTGGGGGTTTTTTAGCGTTAGATGTCTATTGTGTTTGTATGCAGCGCATATCTGTAAAATAGGTGTACTAATACGTCATAGAGTATAATTGATGTATCCTTGAGTGTGTGAATGTAACGTGAATATAAGCGTAGTCAGACCGTACACAAAAACACTATCTTCGCTCACCCTTGACTTGAAATCTAGGCTCTTAGAAACAGTTGCTTTTTGTGTTTGAAAAATCCCCGCTTTCTTATACCATTGGTACGTGTTGCTGTGCATGACTATCCATCATGTATTCTAAAGATTTATGAACGATGTGCCGTTGGAAATATATTTACACTTGTATATAAATCCGATAGTATCCTGACGAAGTATGCATTGCAAATTCTTAAGCTCATACAAATACGCTGTAAGAAGCTATAGGCGTGTAGTCCATAGGTCTTTTAGTAAGAAATTTCTCTGTGCATGGGAACCGAAGGTAATAAGACAATCCTAGCAAGAGAGAAACGTAGCAACTCTGTGCTTTCTTTGCATTGTTTGGTAGTGAGCATAACCTCTCAAAATATGCATCTATACACTCTTTAATATGTGAATTTATATTTATTTCGTCATCATGCAGCTTGATAAGCTTTTGTCAACGATGGAACAAGATGCCGACAGTCTCAACTCCAAGCTTAAAGACACACTTAAAGACATGCGCTCTGCGAGAGAAGCGTCTGGGGACACTGTGGCAGAAATGGACACGCCCGGGGAGAGCCGTCCCTGTTAGTAAACACTGTTCCTTCCACATACACCTTTGAAAAGCAGTACGATATGGATATGCATGCATGGACATGTCATTGTAGACCACATCTCAAGTATCCTAACCCTATCCGTTCGAACAGCCATCTTTCTTCAAACATGGGAATGTTATGAGTGTATAAAAAAATAATGGAGAGGTAGAAAGTGAAGGTCGTATTTTCGTCGCCATGAATGTTATATCATATGTATACTTTTTGAACGTCTACCTCAGTACCACTGATCTTACATCACTACGGGTGGAATGTGTGACGAACTCTTTCGTCTCTTACAAGAACATCGAGATTATACAATTTTCTGATGGACTCTCAAAATGAACTTTTCCGTCCCATCGCCCCACTGTACCTAGCATAACGAAAACATAGCGGATTAATAATGACCGCAACATGCATGAAAACATAGAGTCAAGTTTCTTGTTTTTATTGGTGATTGTGCAAATTCTACAGTTTAATTTTGGTCAACAAAGGGATCTACCGCTCATGGGTCCTCTACTTTTTCGAACCACGTTTGTTCAACCGAACGATCGGGTCATGCAGTTAATACCCGGTATCATAATGCTGTAGAAAACAGTTTACACGCGCAGAGTTCTAAACATGCTTTATTGTATTCATAATAATATAGCATAAATTACAAATATATCTATTTTGATAGGTTATATTATGCTGCAGTTACCACTGGTGTCTCTACTATGCGCTTATCGGACCCTACTTGTTCAACCATACGACTATACCACGTGCTGATCTTAGAGTGTGCCATGATGTCGTCGAAAAGCCTAGGCACAAGGAAGTAAAAATGACATTAGAATGCGACTATAGTACAACCAAGTTTGTGTCCGGGTATAATTCAAGTATAAACAAGTGCGACTGTGAGTGAGTTAACATACGGCATATTACTCAAGGCTTTGCATATTCCAAACACTTCCAAATCGATCATAGCTGGGGCATCTCCTCCCTCGAACGCCTTGTCAGCAACCCCTTCCTCGACCCACTGCCATGACCCAACCATATTATTATCAGGAATTAAAATCAATATATTTCATAAAACGACCTCTATATACCAATACAGAAAGAGAAATACGTGCATGTAGTAGCCAAGTCACAGTTGGTGTATCAGTTTAGGTGCCTGAGGTGCTTAATTTGTTTTACCTGTCAGTGTGTATGCAAGTTGTCCTAGATAAGATTGTGTATCTTATATGTATGCATACATGTTTGTTCGCTAAGTGCATGCAGAATGGTGTGAAAAATAAACTGACGAAAATTCAGTTCAGTGTACTGCAGCATATACAAGAGTGCATGAATTGTACTTCTGCACAAACCTTGTCAAGAGCATCGTACATTGCCTGCCGTTCGTTGTCAATTCCTAGTCTCTTCTTGTTGCGCTACATAGAAGCAATGTGGAATAAAACGAACATGAGTGAATCATCCGTCAACATCGTGCGCAGAGTACACTTGTATTTATTTAATGATAGACCCGATACCTATGAGAATTCACAAATGGAACACTGGTATGACAACAAAATACAAGTAAATCGAAAACGTATATATGCACTGTAGAAAATAAAACCTTGGAGTTCATTCGTTGATTTTCAAAGGCATGACACAGGCATCGAAGAATTTTTGTACTCCACCCAACATTCTCAGACATAAATATACACGGGTACACACTGTGATTGTTCATTGCACATATACCAAGATATCAACAATGTATACGCCTCAACACATGTGAGCATTAATCATAGCTACCTTTCCGATTAAGTACATGACGAACGCGCCTATGTATTTTGCGCTTAAACCTTCGAATGTGGTAAAATTGCTGAGTGATTTCGTATTTGCGATGAGTTAAAGAGAGAAACAACGAGGAAAAAAAACAGAAAATAGTTTTATGCATCACCAAAACGTATTGTAACTAAGCGCAATATGTACATAGTCGTGTGTGTGTCTATTTGCACATATAATGCGATATGCTTGATTGTACACTGCACGCATAGCACAAATTGAACGGTTTGTTTTCTTATATATGCACAAGGGCCTGTTGCACAAACATAATGTGCGTCTATGTTCGCGTACCGTGAATACGTGTGTATCTTTGTTTATCACTCAGTGCATGAGTAAAGATTTTGTATGTGTGAGCGTATATGCGCACTGTCGGATTATTTACCTTACAGCCGTGATGTAGTCGAATGCTCTCAGTGCCTCTGTCGGAGTACGATACAAATTTGGAGAGACAAGCTTTTCAAGTGTACTGCCCATCCACTCACGCCATTGCTCAGTGCTCTCCGTTCTGTGTGTGTGTGTGTGTGTGCGGTGAGCGTGTGCGTATGACCTTGTGTACAAGCGTACACACAGGACGATACAACGAAAGTGAGTCATAGCTCTACGGACATACGTAAATTATACAAGAATTTAATATACAAAACCAAGTAGGTCAAAACAAAGACCCCCATACATGTATACCTTTGTACCGAAGCCTCACCCTTTGTCACACGCAAAGCCTGAAGGTAATCAATTATTTTCACAGAATCGCGAATCTCTACTCCATTTATCAATGCAAGAGGTACCTGCGCCCAATCGTAATACCCAATTTCGTCCGTGTGTAATGTGTATGCATATGTGGTGAGCAAAGGTAAGTACATATGGAAAGCCCGGCTTATACACGCTCAATCTTCTGCAGTGGTATGCCCGCACAACCGGTGAAAGTGTGTGCACAAATGTTTTGTCTCTGTGTTAGTATCTGTTCCATATAAACTGCAGGATGCTGCGTATATATGCGTGTATGCCATCGTGAGCAATAATGAGTATATGTCAATGTGCCCGTGCATGTGTGTCGTTTACATATATGTACCTTTTTATAGTCTGTGAACGACATCTCCTTCTTTCCCATAGGATTCACTTCCACAACTTTGTATGCAATGTTATGAAAATCCATATAAGCTCTTACTTTGTTGCAAAACGGACATGGCTGGTGTATATAAGAAAGTGGTTGGGATGAGAGGAGTGAAGATGACGCACACGCAAGTATGTATACGAACCAGAACGCGCATATTTCTGTGTATATCTATATCTACGTGTACGATCATGGCAAATATACGTATATTCGTTCGAGTCTATGCATGTACGGGTAATGATATCGTTATAAAAACCAAATATAGAACGGGTATGTGTGTGTTGTGTGTGTGTGTTGTATGTATGTGTGTGTGTGTGTGTGTGTGTGTGTGTGTGTGTGTGTGTGTGTGTGTGTCGTGTGTGTGTGTCGTGTGTGTGTGTGTGTGTGTGTGTGTAGTGTGTGTGTGTGTGTGTGTGTGTGTGTGTGTGTGTGTGTGTGTGTGTGTGTGTGTGTGTGTGTGCGTGTGTGCGTATGTGCGTGTGTGTGTGTGTGTGTCTTGCATCTGCATCAGAGTCAGTGCCTACGCATGTGTCTGAATTTGGGCGTGGAGAATACTGACCGAATACACTTACGTCGTATTGATAAAGTATGACGTCCACTCCAGCTGGTGCGGTCACCATGCTTTGCTCCGGATTTGCTGTGTTTCGCAAAAGCGAGTATCCTAGAGCAGACTGCATGTGTGTAGACATGTTAGTCTGTATGTGCGCACGATTAGGGGGTTGAACATGACAATGACTGCGCGCGTACAAAATACACATACGTTTGTATTTTTCATGGTTTGTATATGCTGACTATAATATACGATTGGGAGATTCGTGTACAAGTGAACTTGAGCGTGTGTGCAAAAGTATGTGTACAAAACAATATGATACAAATAAATGTGTTTTCGTAAAACAACCGCTGGTGAGTGTACGAGCGAGTACGAGTATGCTTGGCGTGGGGTTTTCATAACGTAAGGCCATTT
Source organism: Creolimax fragrantissima (assembly GCA_033442365.1). NCBI lineage: Eukaryota > Ichthyosporea > Ichthyophonida > Creolimax > Creolimax fragrantissima. The sequence continues at coordinate 1,338,783 of JAWQFL010000001.1, forward strand.
AGATGTGATGTTGTGAATGTAAAGATGTGCTCTACTGTATATGTACGTGGAGGGCTGCATCTACTTATTGGCAACTGTTTTAATTTCATCGTTTACTCTCACAAATGTATTTAGATCTTGGTACTAGAAACAAACGAAAAACTACATGTTCAGTTGGAAGAAGCATGTCACAATGGTTTGTACATAGACGACTATGCATGTACCCATGGTACGCGTGCAGAAGTAGACTACTTGCGCATGTAATATGTACTTCAATAGTTCATGTTTTCGAGTTGTCAACGACATTGCAAGTCCAACAACAATGATACCTTCGCCGTGCATGTATATATAGCTAATTGCGTACGTGTATATATAGTGGAGTCCAAACATACTGACCCGTATTCATAGCGTTGTAAAAGTAGTATATAGGTGATCGAATGACATACAGAGGTTAGGCCTAGGATAAAAATATTACGCTTTGAAAACGGACTACGCTTTGGCGTAGATGAAGATGTTGAAAGCAGTCTTTGTGTGAGCACACTCATAGGCTTCAATGATGCTCTTCCGAGCACTGAACCTCTCATCAAAAGGGGCATGGTGAAAGACATACACACAACACAACTAGCGACAACTATTCTATACTCGTCTAATGGAAAAGATCAAATATACGTAACAAGTAGGACTTTTCTATTGCAGGTCGTTCTATTCTCACACGTTTGGTTTGACGTATTTGTGCATATGCGTATGTGTGTTTGTATATGTATTTGTTTTGTGTTTGAGCACGATCATGGGCTAGTTGTAGTGACATTGTTCTGACACCTCAGAGTTGACACGTCGTAAATTATTTTGGATTGATGGTTTTGTAGATGAATACTTTACGATATGTTGGATTGTCGTTAACTAATTATTGCCTATAAATATCATTGTATTTGTATACATAGATGCACCCATTTCTAACATACAGTTTTCAAATTTGAAACGGTTGTAAATACCTTAGGAGATTTAGGGCTTCGCGGTATCATTAATTAGCAAACGATAAGCAAATGCGTAAACAAAAACAAAAGCACATAAACACGTCTTCGTTTCGTTATATAGTCGTTTAAAGATATCCATTACATCATACCTAGCTATATCACGTCAATAACGAATATCTGTATATATACTCGTCCTGCTACATACAATAAGAAGCGTTTGGACATATATATCCTTTGGGCAACGACAGTCGTTTACTATCTTCGTCTGAAGCAGACAGAATGTCTTGGGAAGCTTTGTTGTTTGTCCTGGCTGTCCTATTGGCAGCAGCACTGCTCTTCGTCATGGTTTATTTCATTATTCAGGTCTGTGAATGAACGTAATGTGTCGTTAGCCCGTATTGTAATGTCGGCATTGTATAGTTGATTTATTTTACAGGCTGCGTTGCTTTTGTCACTCAGGCTAGGTGCATGAAACCTTAACAAAGGCGAACGTTACACAATACGGATTACTTATTATGTTCGTAAAACTATTACATTTCACATCCTTACATACTGATGTACAATACGCTGTTTCCTTCACTGTAAAGTGCGATAAGTCAATAGTCATATCCCTTTTGCTATGAACGAAAACAAGTCACACACCAAATCCAAACTGTACGGACGATATTTTCGTACACTATCTTTCTAATTGTATCCTTCTTCATAATGACGTTATGATAGTTCTCCGATCTCGAGGTAGACTATATAAACCCAATCGATTTATGCTCTCAGCTCAACAAGGTATTTATTATTCAAGTTTATTGTACACGTGGCCGTACATATTGTTGCAGTCGTACACCTAAACGTAGACACCGGTGTTCCTTCCATGTCATGGTTGTGTTCTTATATATGTATGTACGTGTGGCTACTCCCGCTCTGCCACTTTTCTACCTTTTTTTATTGCCTCGCAGTATAGTAAAGCTTTATTTCTACTTCTATTTTGTCTTTCTATATACCTAGCACTTGGTACCGGAGTATATAGCGCACGGAATCTTGACTTTACTTTTCCTACTAAGCTTCCAGTGGACTTCATTCGCCATCAATCTTCCATTGTCTGCCTACAACGGATGGAGGTATTTAATTTTTTTCTGTTGTTATTATATCACCTTTGATTTTTGAACGGTCTATGAGTTGTGTGTATATCTGTCTCGTTTTATGTGTTTTTTACTGTCCTTGTATACGTGTATTTATATTTATATTATGTATATTCTTCATTTTGTAATCTCCTTCCACTAAAATATAGGAAGAAATATTAAATGTACGTGTTACTTTAATATCCACATTTTGTTTGCACATCCACTGCGCGGATTTGTCTGCATGATAGTATGTTTCTTTGTCGCATTACATATCCTTTAATGTGTATCTAGTTTTTATTCAATCTTCCATTACAGGCCTTTGATGGTACTAATTTATAAATGTACATGTTTGGTCTTTAATTAATGTTCCATTATCTCTTTGTGTGGTTGTACAGAGCATACAGTCATCTGCAGTAGGTTGTTATTTGTAAAACACATTCGCTTTATGTTGGTTTTTTTCTAAATACTTATCATTGGTACTCGGATTAAGCGTGATATGTCATAAATATTTGGTCGCTTCTTGTAACATCTGGTCTTGAACGAAGCACAGTGGCCATATAACCATGAAAATGTAGAAACATATTGTGTGTGCATACCCACCTACACCAATCACTCTCACCACAAGCACACATCCATTGCTTAAGTTTATCTCTCTCGCATAGACGTACACTATAATCGTATATTCATTCCTGACAGATTTGTCTGCGGAACCTACCAGCTTGATCCAACAGTTATCTTCAGAGACTTAGATAAACTCAAGCGAGAGTGTTTCATAAAACTGGCATTCTACCTGCTCAGTTTTTTTTTCTATCTGTACAGGTAGGTAATATCAAGCTTATACGTATGTGCGCAAAGCATGTTCACAATTACCCACCTGTAGCTTGTTATTTATTTAGACCAAATGATCCAAAGACAAAAGCTCGCAGATGTATTAGGTTCTACAAAGTCTCGGCCATTCAATCCTCTTATTCTCAGATAATTCGTTATGTCGCAGAATGATATTGGCTTTGGTGTCGAGCGATTAGCCAAAGCGTTGACAAATGTTCCGTGTCAACAATGGACCAATATGAGAACACAAAATTTGTACATATAGATTAGGCTCGAATACCCCAACAATTTAGTGCAATAAACGATCTTACAATTATACGTATACATGGATGTATGTATTTGTAGTAAGAGTTTGGTGAACGATACTAAAAACATCATTGCTGGAATATGTTAAGAGCATCAAATTGTGTATCTTAAAACCGTATAGTCAGAAAGGTATAATATACATATGTAGGAGGTATATATTATCCATGTAGTACGCTTTATCAACTGGTGAACGATGCTACCTACAGCGTTGTTGGATAAAACTGTATAGTCAAAAGGAAATAATATTGGTCATATATGAGTAGTACCTGGAAATATGTTCTATGATCTAGTGAACGATGCTACGAACATCATTGTTAGAGTATGTTCACGCATCAAATTCTACATCTAAAACTGTACAGTCAGAAAGACTAAGTAGGTTATGTATGAGTCGTATCTTATTCAGATTAGGAAATATGTTTAATGAAAGAGTAGATTGCAGACAAAAGAGTTCATATTGAAGAGCAACAAAGTATCTTGGACTGTTCGCTTGTCATTGTCTGAGCATCGTCATCTAACAATGCCCAGTACAGAAATGCTTGCTGAATTGTTAATCTCAAATCACGGCTAACAGACTAACTTCCATACAAGAAAATATAAGTATTCAGCCATCTCATTCAAGAGAATCCTGTTGAGTGTTTGGTGATCAGCACATCAGAAATAATTCAAATCAAATAACTTCTACAATGCAAAATTGTGCGTATGGTGCAATAAACTAAGCGTCTCACCAAATTCTACGATAATATGAGTAACGACCTTAGAATTATGAAGCACTGGATGTTTAATTTTCCTGGGAGTCAAGTCAGGAGCATTTGGAATCTATGTTTAACGTATACATGCTAGGCCGTTGTATGATACTTTTAAGAGATTTCTGGTTAAGAAATTTCTGGAAAAGCACATTCGTTCACCGTTTATTATATTTGCATACCTATCTGGCTGATCCAATACTCATATATCCGCTGTTGACCATTGATACGAGTATGAGTACTTGCTGAATTGATAATATTAATCACAAATATCGATATTCCCCATGAATGCTATCTTTACATCTTCCTTCAAGAATACTACATTAGGATAGTAATATGGAATGATAGTCCACTATCGCAGAATTGGTTTGCCAATGCTGACAATATGAACTGCCACCCTTATGTTCTTCAACAGCTTCTAAACAATCCGATATCACGATACACTGAGCAGTATATGTTCTGCTTACTCCAGATGTTCCTTACAAAAAAGAAGCATTGAATCAATAGCAGTAGCACTTTTTTTTCCTAATGATGGAATACTACGACGATAACAGAAAAACGTCACACTTCCGCCGTTGATCTTAAGGTTTATCAACCGTTGTGCATATTTTTCGTAGAAAGCTTTACTCATATTTGTTGTAGATATTGATATACATTCCGTTTACTCCGAAATAGTTTCTCTAAATCTTACAAGCTCGTTGAGTTTGCTGTCCATTGCAATGTCAATAAACAATTGACATTCTGCAACTGTATTAGGTACAGCCCAAGACAGGGAGGTTTATCAGCCATGTAATACTTGAACCGTGGTCATTTAGAATGAATGTTGTTTGTTGTTATATGTCAGGTTAACAAATGGAAACTAATTTCCTTTGGATATTATAATTGTCAATGCAAACTATATACCTACACGAGCATATTGTGTGAGATATTTATCGATGAATGGTATATATCAGTTTATGCACGGTGACCGATCCTGTCTGCTTGAATACTACGTACATAAGGTTCATTTATTTATTCCAGCTCAGTCAATTCGTACTTATGTAGGGCAATATACGCCTTTTGAACGTGGTATGTCATGTACAAACTTAATAACTTTTACGAGGATTGTCAACTGCTTCTACATCTAGTTGAACGTTAGAACTCCCTGATCCAAAAATCCAATGTGATTTATAAAAGAGGAATTTTACGCGTGATTTTAGTTGCTTTAATGACGACGTTCCGGACAGTCACTAGAGATATGCCCCGGATTGCGGCATGTATAGCATACGTTCGGCCTGCTGCAGTCCCGGGAGAGATGGCCCTGTAATGATAAGAATGATGTATGGGTTTCAACGAAATGTAAGCGATTTGAGTGTGAACGGCAGAAAGAAGAGGATTATACTTTTGCATGTCTACTCGCTTAGTTCTGTAGGGAGCCGGAAAAGAAATGAGGGAACCGCAAAGAAAACGAGTATACTGTCATTGGCACGGGAATATTTCTTCGGTTTGAAGGCCACACTACAAGCACTACAATAAGAACAGTTCACAGAACGAACAACTTCTTAACGCATGATACTCCTGTCTACGAAATGATTGCAAATTTGCACGAGTTGGGAGATTTGCTACGGGACGAAAGAAAGAAGTTTTGGGCGATGGACGTAACAGCAGTACAGACAACAATACACTACGTAAACTACAGAAGATTACACGTACTTCAGCACCACATTTGTAACACGAGTTTGCTGCTTGTGTTCCGGACAAGACCAAGGGACAGGACGACGCAATATGTCCATGCTCATTACACCTATGTAGAACGTCAAAAAAAATAGATCAGATGTACGGAAATCAACTTGCTACTTCAAATAAGATGATTGTTGTCCGCTTAGCGACGTGGCGTGAACGGTCACCAAGGTTAATAATATTCAGGGTTTTCATGATGAAACACAACATGGATACTGGAAGTATACAGATCTCGTCAAATATGTATTAACGGACTTCCCACAAGTGTGGCTATACGTTTGATCATTTAAAAATTTCATGCATGTACTCACATATACAGGAACATGTATTGTAACATACCGATAGCATGGGGCTCCTCCTTGACTACCACCACCAGAATGATGACCCCGTTGTGAATTATACCCACCCTGCTGTTGGTGCCCATAGCCCTGATTCATTCCTGAGGTTCATTATTAATCGCGATAAAGAGGTAGTTTAAAATACACGATGGAAACAAACGGCACATCTAGCTCTTAATTCCTTTAATTTTCTAACCGGCATCCCTCACGCACTTATTATTCGCTCTCACACTCCAACATGCCTTAAAGGCAAATTTATACACACATATCTACTTTGATACGGCACTCACGCCCATGTTTCACACGCACGAGCACAATCTACACTCATACCCACTCTGTGTCATGCACCTCACCCACACACCTCCATAACCTCCGTACCCACCACCCATGCTACCACCGTATCCTCCTCCTCCATAACCCCGTCCATGCTGTGAGTAACCCCCTCCTCCGTTGTACCGATTATCCATTCCCATTGACCCCATTTGGCATTCACTACTCGATTTTGTTTCACGCAAAGTGCACGCCAGTCAATTTCACACAAAACAAATAAAGGAAATGTTAACCACCTCATGGGTCCGGAATAAATAGATTGTACGCTGAAGCTGCACTCGAAGTCTCTCTTACAATTAAATAATACATATCGCTACACTTGGCTGTACATTGGGATAGGAAAGAATACCAAATTTCAAAATTGTAAAGCTAAATACTAATAACGCACTACCACAATGCAGGCATGCTCAACAGAATAGCAATATATAACGTATAATGATAACGATCCAAGTACAACAATGCTTGCGCACAATTTCTACACATGAACACTAAAGCATACCGTCCACGGTGGCCATACATGCGGCATTTATGACATACGCCAGGTGGGATATTATTCGGACACATCTGTTTCATATGTCCTCGACCCTCACAAATATAGCACTTCTGTGCGGTCGAGTCATTCTTAGCATCATACGGAGACGGACACAGGTCAGCAATGTGTCCATGTCCTGCACATCTGTAACAATCACGGGACGAGCGTGGTTTCACCCGTCTATCGTCCCCATCTCTCGACGCATCACTAGTACGCTTCTTTCCACCCTCACTCCTTGTCTCTGATGCCTTTCGCTTGTTGTTAACAACTATATCACTTGCAACCACTTCCTTTGACTTGTTAGTTGTGGAACCGTTGGCTGTTGTGTCAGTCACTTCTTTTTCTCTAGGGGTCTGGACCACCACTGTGTACACTCGATTACCCCATCCATCGTGGGGCACTGATAAAACACCGTTTGCACATCTCACAGCACGTACACTATCTGAAGCTTCGTTGTGGTATTTAAGTCCAGTTGCATTCGGAAATTGAGATTCAAGGATGGATACTAGTAGTGTATCGTCGTCCTCTAGCGGGACCTCTACTGGTTCATCGTCATCGAAAACGACTTTCAAGTACCCATCAGACATGACGTGTATATCCTTCACACACAACGGTTCAATTGGGGTTATTACTGGCAGTGTTCCTAATGGTTACAATGGATGACAGAGCTCTTCTTCTTCAACGCTTCACTCTGCGCAACACTCACTCACTCACTCATTCACTGTAAACTGCATCTCTTAGATGTGTTGAATTTGAGCTTTTGTTTGCAGCGGAGTCCCTACCACCAACCACGAGCATCCCGCACGAGAAACGATTTAAGTGGCCCGTCTAATTTTGAAAGTGTAGTGATGAAATAGAACCCACCGCCACACACATTATAACGCCGTTCATTGACATGGTAGCACATAACGTTACTATGACATCTATGCGTTTGTTGTCTACACTACCACTTAGAGTGCAGGCATGAGGTGAGGTAGACAGCTGTTCTTGGAATATGTAGCGAGCATAAAACAGAACCGTCTATTCCAATTTTCCAGTACACATTCAATTCATTCTTGTAATGGGGAGACAAGAAGTCCTAACACTTGTAGAGTCCGATGCATTATTCATCGTCTTAGTTTGAATTCCATATTGCGAACCTACAGTTGCGTCTAGGAAAATAAAGATGTACAGTGGAATATCGATCCACTTTCCTTTTGTACATGAGCCTCAGCGCACGCAATATTCCATACTGACTGCATGCATACCCACCGTCAAATTGCCTCTTCTTATATACTACGTGCCAAGGACGCCATAAACTGTTAAGATTACTGGAAATTATCTAGTGATATAGGTAGCGAAAGTCAATAATTAAGACTCTGAATCACTCTGTAAAATCTGTGCATAATACTGCTGCAATGTTTATTCAAAACAAACCCGATTTGTTAATAGACCTTCAAGTTAGTCTCTTGACTTCAATCGATACCAATCCGACTTTACATGACTTGAGCTATAATATGAATGAACACATTACAACAAAAACAGATGTCAGCTAAATCGCGCGCGGTATGTGTATACAACAATACCACTCGCGTCCACGCTCGTCTAGTTGTGTATTCTTGCAAATGCACCAGTATGAGAGCTAAAAGGATCGTCCCTTTTGAGTCTACCTCTTCATATTTCTTATAGGCTTCCTCGTTTATACACAATGTATACTTCCTCGTTTATACACAATATACACATCCTCGTTTATGCACAATATCTACTTCCTCATTCATACGCCACATAGCTACTCACGCAATACAACACAAAACAACACAGCTCCATATGAATAGGTAAGTCTCCTCAAGACAGCCACCACGCCGTAGTATTCTCATACATCTCGTAGCCTTCCTCATTCCCAGGTCGGCTTCCTTCCTATGCATGTTCTCTTCTCCACTCATGCATGGTCATACATAGGCTTTGTCTCGAGTTTGTTGCTTCAAGGCAAGGTACATACAAGATGTATAATAGGCATTATCCGTACATGATTGAATTGAGACCAGTAGTTAGTTAGTTAGTCAGTTAGTTTGATATTTAGTTTGTTATTTAGTTTGTTATTTAGTTTGTTATTTAGTTTGTTAGTTAGTTAGTTTTTTAGTTCGTTGGCAAACTGAAACCCTACCACTATTTTAATTTTATATGTTTTTTTTTTAATTCCCCAAAATACTATTCGCACACTAAACATAAAGTAGGTATTCCTAATATATAAAAATAGATTTTTTTTACTTATTCGTTTTTGTTTTTGTGTGCTTTGGTCTGGGTCCTACCATTAGCCCTTAGCCCTCGCCAAATCCTACTACTTACAACCACTACTAATACTACTACTACTGTTTCTACCACAGTACTAACTGGGCTGGGCTGCAGGGAAAACATGTGGAAATGAATTCCTTTTTATTTGTCTGTTAACACACTGGCGTACGGGGACAGTCTACCTCACCCGCCCCCCACACTTGACACACATACCGTCGGGTAGGACACATGACCCAGAAAACTAAATGAAGTTCCAACATATCGCCATGCATACATAGACCAGCGAGCTTGTCACACACACGCCCTTTTCCGACACTACTCGTTAATAATGTATGTTGGAATGAAAGTGGAAAATGAATGTTGCCGATGACTATAGCATGCATATACGGCGACAGAAGGATTTCACGATTCTGTTTAGAAGAAAATACACTATAGACTGATGTAGTTGTTGTAGTTGCACGCATGCTTTGCCTCCATTTCCACACCATACAATCCGTATATAGATTCTGTTTCATCGTACTACTGAAGGAATTCAAGTGTATTACAACCTGCACAAACCTTCATGTACTCAAGCGTAGAGAAGTGCACATTGAATCCGTTACTTTATACATAGTACAAACACATGGCTCACGCCAAACGTTTCGGTTATAGTGGGGACTCGCGAGTATAGCTCCCATGCGTTGTTTCATGACTCTGTATACTTATGAACTGTGTTTATGCCATGCTGCAGGGTGTCCCTCAAGACACAGAAGCGGCTCGCCGCATCCGTCCTAAAGTGTGGACTACGTAAGATCTGGATCGACCCCAACGAGTCTGCCGAGATCTCCAGCGCCAACTCTCGTATGTCATTGTGCTTATTAACGATCGGTAGTAGTGTGTGTTGAAGACCCAGTACTAGTGCCATTAAGAGATTTATTCTAAATGTTTGCCTTCAATTTGTACCATCTATAGGCCAGGGTGTGCGTAAGTTGATTAAGGATGGACTTATCATCCGCAAGCCCCAGGTTGTGCACTCTCGCGCTCGCGTGAACCTTCGCATGGAGGCCAAGCGTAAAGGTAGACACACTGGTATCGGTAAGCGTCGTGGTACCCGTGATGCCCGTCTTCCTACCAAGACCCTCTGGATCCGTAGAATGAGAGTTTTGCGACACCTACTCCGTAAATACCGCGAGGTAATTTTTTTTGTATACAAAAACAAAATAATCCATGAACAAGTGTTACTGTTACAGTGTTTTTGGGTTTGAAGGTGCTGTGTGTTTTTTTGTGTTGGTACTGAGTGTCGATAGCTTTCACCCATGTTTTTGGTTTGATTATAAATACTTATAGGCCGGTAAACTGGACAAGCACATGTACCACGAGCTTTACCAAAAAGCAAAGGGTAACCAGTTCAAGAACAAGCGCGTATTGATGGAATACATTCACCGTAAGAAGGCCGAGAAGGCGCGTACCAATATGTTGGCGTCCCAGGCTGAGGCCCGTCGTGCCAAGGATAAGGCTGCCCGTGAGCGTCGCGCCATTAAGGTTGCCGAGCGCAAGGAGGCCCTTCTTGGAGTTAAGGCGGAGTAAATTTTTCTGGCTGAATGTTAAATTAAAGTCTGATGTATACTCGCTTAGATATCTGTAGCAATGTTGACTTGTTTTCCGTGTACTTAGAAATATGTGTGAGGTTTTAGTTTGACACTTGACGAATTGTCCGTCAATACTAAATTGTTTGTGAATTGTAGAATGTATTTTTACCTGGTACATAATAGAAATCGTATGATGATACATGTTCATAACGTTGTCCTGTCTTCTCGATGAAGAACTGGAATGTCAGAAAATGATGAATATAATTTTTCATAAATCTTGGTGTGGATGGATTGTTACATCACTGCGTGTTGAGTTTTGTATGTGAATCTTTGCCTTGGTTCGTTAGAAATCCCGTAAATATTAGTTGTTAACTAGGAAAAAAATTGAGAAGAGGAATGGAATTAGTATTAAAGAGTACATTACAAAGGGATAGTTAACAATTTATGCCTTAAACTCGGGCTGTCGAATACGATAGATAATTTGAATCAACTGGAGTTCAGTGTATCTACGTGGAAAATTGGCGAAAACAGATTTGAAAGTAAAGCATTTACTATTTCTCTCGTCGAATATGAAAGGACAATCTATAGAAGAATGCTAATACTATTACATTGTATATAATGTACTAAATTGACAGTAAACGAATGTATCGACAATAACATTATATCATAATGTTGAAGGCAAGAAATTATGGCTACATGGGCCTCGCTGCACATTATATTCAACTGGGAAAATATTGAAAAGTCCCCTTAACGGCGATAAAGTATGAAACTATTTTGAGTCGCATGAATCGTCATGCGGTCTTAAAATGCTGTGCAAGTTCTCCCTGCTTTTCAACAGATTTTCTTGCCTATCTGAAGTTCTCACTTTGAGCTTCAACATAACAACCCTACAACATGTCATTACGACCACGTATTACGCAAGTTCTTTTGCTAACACGAATTAATGAACATGCACGCGTGATTCTGTGCTCAGGAGCTCGGTCGTACATTTTTCTCGCACTGGACGAACAACAGTTCAGTCGTGCACCTTTTTTACTTTCGCGCCATTCATTTCGGATTTGAATCCGAGTTCCTTTCTAACAAACAGAGCCTAGAATTCGAATCCGGGGGAGGAATGGTAATGTACAATGTTACTACGTTACGTGGTATTGTTACTACATTATGTTGTATGTGCTTGTTTCGCACCAGGCTTCCAGTTTACCAAAGTGTGCACAATATGAATACACACCCTCAGGACCGTTCCGACGCGTGGTTGTGTGTAAACTGAGTTTTTTTTTGAAGGTCACACATATTTAATGCAACGTTTTATACAAAAAAAAGATGTGTACTTCATCTTTCATAATATATACGAGAAGGATTAACACTCACACTGTATAAAAGAAGAGTTATGAGTCGAGTGGATACGGAACAATACTAGCATGCAATAATACAAAGCAAAGTAAAGTGATACAATATACAATATACATCTTTTTCAGTTTTATAATGGCGTCTCAACAGGAAGTAATCATGCAGGAGCGTGCGCTCGTTCACGAACGACAAATCATAGCAGCCTTGAACGCCTACAAGCAGTGGCGGTTAGAGTCCGACGACTGTTTCGAGAAGAGAGGTAGAGATGATTTCGCAGATAGTCTCGCCAAGCGTGAACTGCAAAAAGAAAAACTTTTAAACTCACTGGGAAATATAAATTACGATGTACTGCGAGCGTCCAAGACTCTTGCAATGAATGAGAGAGAAATGCGGTACTATCGAGATTTTACTGTTAAGATAGAGAAAGAAATTGCCCAAACCAATAGTGATATTCTGGAGTTGAGGAAACAACTACGCGAGGAGAATATCATCCGTCGCAACAAACTGGAATACGACGTCCTTGCAGGAATGACACAAGAACACCCATCACGTCAGAAAACTATGAAGTATGTGTCTTGATCATTGAATTACGCGCTTTGTGTCGTTGATTATGTTCTTGGAGCTCTTTGTGTCGAGAATCTTCCAGATTATGTTGTATATTTCTGTCGCATCGGGTACAGTCCAATGTGTTGCGAGTTTTGGGTCGTTGCAAAAGTGTAGAAAATATTCGTATGATTATGGCGCATGAAGGGAATGTGTAAGACAGGATTTTAAATTGTCCGAATCGTTTCATACAGTAAGTTTTTTGTGTCTCCTGTTGCTCACCTTCCACCAGGGGGTTTACTGTTCGTCAAACCAAAAGTGTAGGTGAGAGGAGATTAAGTGACATTAGACAACCCGGTTTAAATATGTCAATAGACCTATTTTATCTGAATGTTAATTTATCTGAATGTCATTGACGTAGCTCTCTGTGTTTGCGTGTTCTTATAATTCTGTGGAGTCGTGTTTAACGCGCTATGGGTTTCCTTCATCACTTTCTGTTTTAGAAATATAGAGGACCTTCAGAAAGAAATTGATTTGTTGAACGCTGAAAGCACTGAGTTGGATCTGAAGCTCAACCTTAGGAAAAAGCAATTCCATGCGCTTCTGTTAGCCATCAAGGGAATCCGTACCTCGCTTGCAGAAGAATCTAACGCGAAATCTGACCTTGACAATGGTAATTGTCGTATTCAAGCGAGCTGTACGTTACACACACTTTTACCCTTTGCACTCCTCGCATTCTGACGGTTTGTACATAATCATGTGGAAGCTATGAGACCTATGTGAAGTTTTACTATTACAGTGCTGATTTAATATATTGACTATTTTCAGCCATGGAGACGTGAGCTGACATACTACACTTCATGGATAACTGACATGGCTGAGGATAAACCTGTCACAACGGGTGTCACAACGGGTAATAAGTACGTTTCGTCGTTTAGTGTCGAGAAGGAATAATAACTAATGCAACTGAAACGGTCACCTTCGCTGTGGTTGCTCTTGAGAACTATGACATTATACTGTGTTATGTGTAGTTGCCTTGTCATGTTTCATCAACTGTAATATAGTCAAAAAAAACTCTGGCGTACACCATAGTATAGAAAAGGTGTTGCTTGTTCCTAACGAACTCTTCATGTATATTTAACATTAAGGAACACAGTAGAAAGACTAGATAAAAGGATGTATTTGCTTGAAATCGTCAGACATTCGGCATTCTAGTTGCTTGTCAGAAATGTATAGGTAGGACAAGGGCATTGTATAAGTCCGATTTAACCCTAGACAGATAAGTATTGGTTGGACAACGATAGTGTATGAGTTTGATTAAATTCTGCACAGATAAGTATAGTAGGACGAGGACAGTGTACAAATTTGAATGTGTCTGCCTGTGAAATTTCATGAGAAATCAAGTGTGTAAAGATTAAACTTCCTTTAACTGATATCTGGTTGTATACAACGTGTGTGTTTTCTCCTAGTTTTGTTGGTACACAGTCTGATGACGCGTCATTTTATAAAACTCGTACACATATACAGAACAAAGAAGCACACAGAGAGAGAAACAGCTTAAGCATCACGCAATTGCAATTTCCTCACCTGTTATTAATATAAGTTCCATAGGTCTATCCATAGTCTACACAAGCAAGCACTGTGTATATATTTATCAGAGAGTATACATGATATAAAGATCTCTCAGCCATTTCTAGCAGACGTGGGATTTGTCTGAACTAATGTCTACTTCTCATGGTGTGCTTCATGTTCTTAGAAAAACAAAGTATGCAATCGAAGTGTGAACAGGTACAGTGCAAGTTCAGAATTTAATAATATGGGCGGTCTCGCTCGTTGTTTTTCGTCAGGTTGAGCACAAACGCGAGTCAAATTTCTTTACTTCTATATAATTTACCATTCACAAACACGTTTCGTCACCTGTAAATGTCTCAGCGCATGCCAAACACTAGCCACTACTTTGAATTAGAAGAAACTACACAGGGAGTGGGAGTGAGAAAGAACAACGCGTGTGTATGTATCATGCACAAGTTCAGCATTTTCTTTCCGGTCTACTGGCGCAGCCTTTCTTAACTGTACTATTGCAAAAACATATTCAAGAAGAAGGGTAAGTTCGTTCTCGAAGAAACAAAACATACAACAAAAAACCTGTCTGTCTGCGTACGTAACATAAATATACGACTGTTTCATGAACGTTTCTAAACGGAATGACCACGTTTATGCACATGGGTATGACTCGAACCCGTGCAGCATGTGTATACCTTGCGTGAATGCTGTGCATTGCATGCATGCATGATACATACCCCTCACTCACTCGGTCATGTCATATTCAACTCTTTCACCTCTAGTTATCACGCACAACATTTTCAGCAGTGGGCAGTTTAGTGTCTACATCCAATCCATCCATCCATCCATCCATCCATCCATCCATCCATACATACATCCATACATACATCCATACCGACACTTGACCCAAATCACGCTGAGCAGAATAAAGTACTTCTGCTCAAAAATGATGCCTTGTTACAAATTGGGGTGCACATTTTTATGGCATTACCCAATAGCACCATGTTTTATGTGCAACTATTGAGTTTAGTGACTCGTCGTACAGTATACGTAAAACACTACTCTTCAGTAGTAGTAGTAGTCGGAAGCCATGACTATCAATGGAATGGCATAATCTATTTACGACATTCTGAGATATTGATTCAACTAGTTCACACAGCAATCATAATACAAGCAAGATACGGGGCATGATAGCAAGACAAGAAGGACCCAAGCACAAAATACATAACTACTATATTACACACATACATAAGGACATGCACGGAAGAGTCTTAACAAAAAAACTTTACACTCTCTCACTCTCCTCTGTAGAGAAAAATCCTATGCGGCGGCGCTGCAATAGTACCAATAAGATTTTCGTGCACTCACCGAACTGTTGGGGTCTACACCTGTGTTATGTTCTTTTGTTAACGATAGTGTGAGTTGTTGTGTAGATTGTGAAGAAGGGCAGGTGAAGTACCAAGTGAGAAAATTCTTGAGTGGCACACATACACCGCGAGTATACGCACGTTCACCAGTACGTGTACTGTACTAATAAAATAATGCCCCTCGTCGCTTCAGAAATGCGCGACTCTGTGGGGTCTTCAGTAGCAAACAATTCCGGCACTACGAGCTCCGTTGCGGACGTTAATGGTTGTGATGAAAGTGTACCATCTGTCGCACATGGGGAGGTGGGTGTCCAAGTGCCAATAGCAAACATTGTCGCTCCCGCGCTATCGCACAATCCGGATGGAACTGTCAGGTTCAGTACACATGACACTTTGAAGTCTGGAAAATTGCTCTCTAAACCTGTTGTCACAATCAAAACCAACCGCAATGTATACTTCGACAACGACGAGATATCTGGCTGCATCAATATTCAATCTGACATAGACCGGGTGTTCCCAAATACTATGGCGTTGCTCCTGTGTAGGTATGCTGCGAAAAATCCCAGCCTTCCCCCACGTGAAAAAGTGTGCACGCTACATTGTACGAAATATGCCGTGGCGGGTTCTTTGTTTGTTCCCGTTGGCGTGACAAAGATTCCGTTTTCATTTATAACCCCCGAGAATGTACCACCTTCGTTTGAATCTCGCTGGGGTGATGTGTTATGGGAGATTCGACTTGTGCATCAAGGGTCAGCGTCTCCACTAGTTACCCTGGGAAAGCTCAAGTTTCGTAAAGCATCGTTGTATTACAGTCTTCCTGGGTACTTGCCTACGTCCCAAGCAGAGCGATTTCTCTATTTTACAGGAAAGACTTTACGTATTGAAGCGTCTCTGTCTAATGACGTCGTTTCAATTGGTGATGCTATAGACGTAAAAGTTGGCATGTACTATAACACAACGTCTGGTAAGCCAATTCCTGTGAAAAAGATTAAGGGCAGTGTTATACAAAATTTATTTGCGCGCAAGAAATCAATAGTTATTATGAGCAAAGAGATCACGTTAGAAAATACAACCATGGAGCCAAAGACTTGGGCTGCCGACCTAGTAACTACGGGGGAGGGCGTTAGTGCGGAGAAGAAATTCTCTTTGAAACCGCAAAATGTTCCAAAAGCCTGCGTTCAAAGGGTGAAGAACGCGCAAGGAAGAGTAGTCAACACAATGATTGCCCCCTCAGCTATACATGACGGCGAAAGAAGCACGGTGTGGCTCAAATATGTCGTTGTTTTAAAGTTTGTATTGAATGGGGCACCGGATATTGTACTTCGCTTGCCATTTCACCAACAGAACACGCGCGACGAGGCAGTAGCATGTGGAATCGAGGATATTCACGAGAGAATGGTGTTTCCAGAGTCAGAAGAACCACCCGTTTATTCAACTCACAGAAGGCTGTCTGTACCTACGTACAAAGCCTTCCGCAAGAACAGTATAGATTCTGCAGGTTGTATATCAGCCACTGGAGGGGATGTGATGGAGTTTGAGAACGAGAACGAGAACGATCCAGATCTTTTGGAACCCACAGGCGATGTCTCATCAGTAGCATCTACGCGTTCTATCACTATGGGTGGCTCAGTGGGCCCATCTATGTTACAAGGGGATAATCGCTTTGAATATCGAGTGGACTCGCCGACACCTAAGGGAAGACGTCAGCGATCATCGAGTGTGGTTTTGGGCTTGATTGAATTAAGCGGCCTTGGAAGGTCTCTTCCTGAGAGTATGGATAGCGGATCCACTAGTAGTCTTCCTCGGCATACGCCGGTACATAAGTCCAGAAGTAGTACGTTGGTAGGCATGCTTAGACGTAGGGGTTCGTCTATTGGACAAGCTGCGAGATCACAATCGAATTTGGCTTCAGCTGAGGAAGAAGGAATCGAGTACCGGTCACCGTATTTTCCTCATGGACGCAAGGAGGTGGAAGCTAACGCAAACAGAGTAGGAACTGGTCTTGCAGTGGGTTCTTCTCACTTGAGGGTAAGACCTACGTATGGTAGTGATATCCCGGACAACTATGGAGAAGAAACTACTAGCAGTAGAGACCTACAACTTCCGACAAACTCACAACAGGGAGACCTCTCGGATGAAGACGAGTGCAGAGATGAAAGATAGATATTTATTGCTATAATAATTGTACACAATAAAGATGGAAGTGACGTTTTCCTATCTATGGGAGTTATTATCAAGCTACGCAGATTGGGTTGGGACTGTCAAGACTGCTGCTGTACGCGGTGTATATCATCGTGTACCCTACGGTTTGCGGACACTGGAAATAGCGTTACCATACTAGTGGGAATTCATTTCATTGGTTAACAGGATGCTTTCGGCAGTAGAAATAAACAAAATAAATCGAAGTATGTAGTATAGCACAGTTGTGAACCTCCAGTTAACCACAATTATACGTAGAAACAAAATGTAAAGCATTTTCCGTTTACCAGAAGAGTGGTACATTGCCGAGAGCCAATCTCATGTTTAGCGCTAGACGCTAAATTATGCAATATCCACAGTTTTACAGTTAATTTTAGGGGTAATGACATATTCGTTCAGAATCAAGATGATTTTATTTGGAAAAGAAAGAGATTCTTTTTTACTTTTAGTGATAAGCAAATACTCAATGTACTGTGGTTTCACTTTGAGGAATATTTGATTACTTTTGGTATCATAGTATAAATGACGAATGTGCACTCTATGAAGAATGTAAGAGTCTTACTCGAATTATCGTTGTGCTCGGGTACATGTTTGTTGAAGTAATCTGACTCGAGAACATACTTATTATAGTGAGAGCTTTTAAGTGGGAATCCTATCTAATGTGAGCGAAATGTTCACTATTCCATAAGTATGTTCTGATGCTCTAAAGAAAGGTCGCAGTTGACAAGGAAGGATAATGGGGTAGTTGGTATCCAGGCGGCAGCTCGTTAAAAGCTTCTTACATATAGAACGGGTTGTTGTATACAAGGACTCATATTAGTTACTTTCTGTTGATATAGGTACATAATAGTAGGGTCTCATTGAGATCAGCTTGAAGTGTTCACTTTTCCCTGTGTGCATGTATGTGAATATATGTGTTGTACTTAAGTTCGTGTTGGTCCATGCAATCAATGCACGGAAATTCTCCTGAACGCACAAGAATGCATACATGCCCACATTCGTACATGCGACGGCCTATTTTTTTTTTCACCAACAGATGCTAGTCTAACAGCTTCTTAGTGTTTCCAGTATGTGCATGACTATGTATATATATATATATGTGTGTGTGTGTGTGTGGTGCCTTGGAGGTAAGCATCCAAATTCTTGTTGTTGGCTTGGTAAACACGGCCATCTAGCCTACATGTGTGTGCGGGCGTGCGTGGGTGACTGCCTGTCTGTCTACCTGCCCGCCTACCTGCCTACCTGCCAACCTGCCTACCTGCCTACCTGCCAACCTGCCTACCTGCCTACCTGCCTACCTGCCTACCTGCCTACCTTGCCTAACTACATGCACGTATGCATGTCATGCACTGGGAGAGCTGTACCTGACATAAAATCCCGCCAAAAATGTTTCAGCGCGCGGGCTTTTTTGTCTTGCGGTACAGCACAAGGCGTTGTTCCGTTCCACGGCTACATAAACGAGAAAAATAAACATACAAGCTCATGTATGCATGCATGATTAGCCCATACTCGGAACACACATACAAGCACACACGCATACACACACACACACACACATATATAGATATATATATATACAAACACACGAACACATAGGAAGAGAGGCGTGTATATGAGACGAGTGGAGTGCAACCCTCCTTTAATACACAAGCACCTTACACCGCGCGCACAGGCATCCAAGGGCGCTTATTAGTCGACAATATGGACGATGAACAGCTGGCCAGGTACTTGCAACAGCAAGAAGATGGGCATTTCTCACCGGATGAGTCCGATACTGACTCCTGGGGTAATAAAAAGAAGAAACGCAAGACTGTGGCTGCTAAGAAGTCACCTAAGGCGAAGAAGACACCGTCCACGAAGGTTATTCCAGATGGTACTTAAACAGTATAGTTTGTGGTGTACGCTTCTTAAGCTATGTACGAGTGTATACATTGTACCTCTACTCGTATTTCATGCATATGTACACATACAGCTTTAATGTGACAGCCCAATCAGGTAGAGAGTGACGTACATGTTTGTCGGCTGTATGGTAGTAGTCAAGGTCTTCTCTGATGTAACAATATTCATGAATGTGTGAGATTCATCAAGATGTGTACATACCGCACAGATATAGCGAGTTGCAAACACTGAAGACGGCCAACGGAAATTATGTAGTTAATAGATATTTATCGACTGGACCGTTTCTTCATTTTGTCTACACACAACAAGCTTATAGGACACATGTTGAGAATATAGGTTGAGAGAGAATTAGAGTATTGCTAGACTACCACTGGTATATTATTTGTTGTATATTGATGTTTATGGGTATATACTTGCTACAATGTGTTGACAGCAAACACAGTATGACCGATGTTTTGAAAGAGACGTAGTGAGTATACTCTCTTGAAAAAGTGAGCACCGTCATGTGACCTTCCGAGGCTTGCACGCTATATACACTTACTACATATGTAAGGCAATACTATAAGCGTCATTCACACCTTGGCTTACACCAAATTCATAAGTAGCTGGCGTATTTTCGAACAAACCTTGGTCTATTATTGGCTCGCAAAACGGACAAGGATAAGCACTCATACGCAACGACACAAACGCACTTACTCCTATCCCAATCATACACACAAACCCACACACACTAGGCAAGAAAACTAGCTCCAAGCCAGTGCCATGGACTCCTGAAGAGGATACACTGTTTCTGGAGGGCCTTGAACTCTACGGTCGAGATTGGGTGTCACTCGCTGCACATTGTGGTGGCAAGAGGGATAAAAACAACATTAAAAGCCATGCACAAAAATATTTTATTAAATTATATATAGCCGGTAATACTTTACCGGAAAAGGTAAAAGAGTCCGGTGATGGGTTCACATTATCTGGTAAGCCGCTTGATCCAAACTCTGCCGCACTCAAGGCATACAGTGACGGAAGTGCTTACAGAAAAGCACTCCATCTTAAGAAGAAACAGCAACAAGATGGCGTGGATGTGACTGCCAAGGCTACTACGCTGGGTGACTCGACATTACAGCCCAAAGTACCACTGAAGAATGATAAATCACCCCCACTTACGACTAAAGCAGCACCAAAGCAGAAAGAGAAAGCTCTTCCTAAAAGAAAAGGGAATGTCGTTGACAATATCAAAGAGAGGAAAGAACGGGCGGAATACGCAAGTCGCCGCTTACGAACCACGAGAAAACAAACAAAGCGATTCGCTGATGTTAATGTAGCGGAGAGGTGTGTTCATGTATTTATATATTTTTATGTTTGAGTTCACGTGCATATACAGATACACCTACATCTGTGCATATTGTATGCATGATTCAATATAGTATAGAATGGTGGCTGTTCTTGACAGAGGGCAACATCGCCATGCATCGTTGGGGAACTCATTTCGAGCTATACACTGATTTATATAATACATGGCACACGAATACATTTCTGCAGCCGTGTATGTGTGTGCATATTCAGTTTGCGAAAACACCAACTATTTTTTACTTTACAACATATTGAGAAACGTCGGTCTAATGCACAGTGATCCACGCGACTTGAAAAGGAGTACATATACTTATTGGACTGTCAACAAAGAAGTTCAAAATGTAATTATTTGTTTTTTTGTGTTCCGTGTTCTTTCATAGCGATCCACTTGCCATGGTGACGACAAAAAGTTATTCAGAAGATGGAAACGAGCAACCGCTCGAAGTTACGATTGTCACTCAGGCCGCAGCAGTCATGGACTTTCATGCACACCTCGCAATGTCTGAAATTATAGGTCTTCTTGCGGGAACTTGGTATGTTGTTGAATGTTCATTTCCGTGAGAAACAAAATCATGCGCGTGCATCTTGCTCAGATTAAGGAAGGAAAGGTGTGTGTGGTAGAATTCTTACTTTGTTCGTGAATGCGTGTTTTTATGTAGCGCGAGATCTACTCAACACGATTGTCAGATATCTCCTCAGAATTAAAAGAACAACACCATCAGAGTCTCACGTCGTTTTAAAACCTTTGTAATGTTCAATATGCTTGATTTGTTATTGTTGAATGTAAAATATTACTGATTGTAAAATATTAGTGGACGGGATGAGGCCAGTATGTTTGTGCTGTCAGCAGTCTAAAGAATGTGATAACAGGCATCACTGGGAGGTCTGTATTACGTAGATTTGCATACAGATCTCAACACAGTATTCTTGGTACTTGTTGATTTCTCACGTGGAATATATGCATTGCATCACGCCTAATCACAATTTTAAGAATAGCTTGCGAGCTGAATCGCACATACATGTAAGCGACGGTGACTCATAAAAGGAGGTCTTATTTCACGAACATACATGAAACTAAGTGCAAATGTTTGAACATAATAGGGACCCTATAACACGAGTGATAAGCATCAAGCAAGCCTTTCCGTGCCGCGAAATGCAAAACGGTGACAATGCTGCAGTTGCCGAAACTCAAGTAGAAATGGATCCAGCCAGCGAAATGGAAGTATGTTTTTTTTAGTTACGCATATCGTTACGTGCGCCGTGATGCGTATCGATATGTTAGTTTTAATGCACGTTTCTATACACGCAGCTTGTAAATGTGCACTTTTTCTACATATTTATGTGGGATATTCGCGGTTGGGCGTGTAGTATATTCTTGTGCATTTGCATGCTTTTAATATCCAATCAATACATTCGATTAGATAAATATATGGCGAATTGCTCATTGATAGATACATGTAACGTAATTCCTGAACCGTTTATACATTTAATTGTTATTCCTATATCTTCTATTGTGGTTAGATTAGAGACGAAATTTCCAAACTCGACTTACAAGTGGTAGGTTGGTACCATTCTCACCCTACATTCAAGCCATTTCCTTCAAATCGAGATGTGGAAAACCAATACAATTATCAAGTAAGTAATGTCTTGAACCCCTATTTATTGTTCGTACCATTGTATAGTATGTATGGCATGCATGTGTGTTGAGCGTAGTTCTCCGGTCTGCGGTCGTGGTTGTGATGCAGGTTGTACACATACTGTCTTGCAGATTTAAACTTTGTTGATAGAATTTCGCGTATGTATGTCTAGCCCAGAAAATGCTCTTGCATAATTACCCTCCACACACACAGTAAAGCTCATTCACTCATATATGCGTACATATTGTTAGATGCTCTTCCAGGGCGACAATGAAGCAAATGCAGTACCTTTCGTTGGAGCAATTGTGGGTATGTCGGTAGTGTGTCAATGCAAGTCCCTTCCTAAATCGTGTTTATAGATTGGATAAACATGAATGTTCTATTTCTATGTTCTCTTTGTAATATGTTGTTCGGATTCTATCGTGTCGTTCACGTCCTCACATTCTTAAATATCCTTTATTACAAGAATGTAGTTGATTGAATTGGATTTTAATAAATATTGTCTAAACACTTGTGAATACATAGTTCGGATTGCTTACTCCCTCCTCAGGTCCATACGATCAAGAATTGCCCTCGGAAAAAAGTGTTTTTAATTGGTTTCACGTTCAAATGGATAAAGATTCTCAGAAAACAAGCGCTTATATTCTGAAGGTTCCTCAAACACCAGAAGAAGACTCACCAACGGATGGAGATGCTATTATTTCAGTTATGGTAAGAACATATATCCTATATTCGTACATACGTATTGTCTCACGTACACATATTTGTACGTGATACTGGCTGCACTGTAAGAGTCGGAAAGATTCAGTTTGTATTCTACAAAGATCTGAAGGCGCTGTCAAGTTCGAATCTTTGCTTAAACTTTGTGCTACTAATATAATGTTAATTTCACATCTCCATTGGCTTAATATGCAGCACACCTTTGTTGCCATACCTGCCCTCGGACGCTTAACATGTACAATTATCATGCATTTCTAACATGTTCAAATATCAAATAGAGTTGTGCTACATTATTGTTTCTACCACTTTAATTCATTGACCCAGCCCTCCGCTCGGTAATTCATAGCTGTATGCTCGCGCTTGTGTAGTAGCTTTACTGTACATCAGATTCAATAGTATAACAGCGTACTGTTGTACACATGTTGCATACACATCGGCGCACCTGTGCGCTTGGCATATATCCCACATGAGCCATACTCAATCCCTTGCTCGTGCAAGTATGCTTGCGTGTAAGTACGTCACACAATAATCACGGAAAATTTCCCGTTTCTTACAGCATAAACTGATCGATTACTACAAAGTATATGAACATCGCATTCCCAAATGGAGCGCAGTATGGAGGTATTGTAAACAACTGGCTTTTGACAAAGGTATGTGCGATCAACAAAAGCTAGTCACTGGCGGATCGTTCGGTTTTATCTAATTCCAATCCTTTTTGATATATTCGCTCAACCAACACAGAATACGAAGCCGAGACCGCGGATGCTGCAGGAACACTTAGTGCTAGTAGTGATACACACTCTGAGAACAAATGCAAGCACATAGTGAAGCATGACAACTGGGAAAGTGAGTGTGAGCACATAAATGAGGGGGTCGAGGATCTGAAATCTAATGGTGATTGTGAGGTGGATGTTATGGTAGCCCGTACATATCGAGATAAAACCGAAATTGCGCTTGCCCATCGACTGGAATGTTTCGCTGAGACTTACAGAGAAAATATAGTTAAGGAGACTATGAACTACCTCCGCGCTCAATGGCAGACCTAGGGTTGTGACTACTGCAATGTATATGGGTCATAGCATATCATAATATATGACGAGTTATATTCAACTAAAAACATTGTAAGGTGTTTGACTGGACAACACAATTTTCTATCATATGATCAAGGTTTGCTCTTGCCTTGATTGAAAATTTTTACTGAAAGTATTCGGTTCCTTTACTGAATCCCACAATAGACTATATGTTGAGGCAACCACGATTTTATCCCTGCGACTAAGCAACTAAAACCAATGTACGTAGTTTTGACTGTGTCGGTTAAAACTTGCAACTGAATGTTAAACCACACATGTTGTTTCGGTGTCAATTTTAAACACTAGGGTTGGTGTGAGGTAGAGAATATGGTAATAAACACATGCTAGATAAGACCAATGCGTGCATCGCACGAACGTTGTCTGAACTTACCCCAATACAATTTTCTAAACCCACATTTTATCTTCACTTCATTGTACATTTATGACACTGCAAGCCGAGCAAATACCGCTAACGTAATTTTCCCACGTCATGCTAATGTACACAAGCATTTCTGTACACTATGCTAGTACCAGCTATGGTTTTGTTTTCTCTACACAGCAATGCATACCGGTCGAGATTTCCATTGCTCTCGAGTACTAGAGCTTGAAGTAAATAGAGCATTTGTGATCTAATGATTTCATAAGTATTGTGAATATAAACTGATCAACACAATGTCCTTTTTATTAATCTGAGTATATCCATCTTAGCATACTACGTACTCCTAACGATAATAGCGAAATCATACCCCACAGATATGATACATATAGCACCCTAGCTCCAGCTGTTATGATTAGGATAGTTCCCCTTGATTAACACATAATTTAAATACTTATATTGTTTGGCAGTTGCAAAAAATTTACATGGCTGTGTCTGTGGACCTATTTACACACTGCAAAGCTATGATAGTCTATCAATGCGCTATACCTAACTACCTAACCCATACACGCACCACACTATGATACATTACACTCATGGCAGACATTTTCAGTTCATTTACGAACCAAATATTCGCGAGAAATTGATAATACTGCATTGAAGTCTCTTTTTCGCTTGTAAGCCGTGGGACTATCATTTGACAACTACTGTCAAATGTGTGTTTGGGGGGTGGTGGAGAGGAGAATGAGGGGGATGAGGGGGGACGGGCGACTGTTTATGTTCACCACGTTGCACGTCGCATATGCATGGCAAAGTCCATAACTCTCCACGCTCCCTTGCCATAAGTACCCTCCTCGCGGCAAAAAGCGAATGCGTACAGAACATCTTCAACAGTATCCTGTGTAAATACCAATGTGTAAGTACGCTAATCAAAATAAACCAAAAAAAAACATGCCTACATTGAAGCTCACGTCACTAAATGAAATGTTACCCGAACAAAACGATAACATTAGCTAGCCTGTATATACCCACAGGATTCCAGTGCTGGGGTACCATGCACCAAACTGACAGCAATTCAATAGGACTTTAAGCATTATCTGAACAGAAAAGCACAGATACAAATCAACACAAACAGAAATATATGATAACATGTGAGATAACTTACAGGATGTCCATCGATTATCTTTCCTTTCTTGTCCTTTTCCACAGTTATTTGCTGTACCATGCAAGTTACAGTCAAAACTGGTCCTTGTTCCATCATCATGGCATTGAAAATCTGATGCAAAAATTGAAGACAAAAAAGTTGGTCATCAAGTTAGAAACCCGAGGACTAAAGACCATGTTTGATACACTCATCAGAACACACGATCGGGTCTGTAAGTGTTAAAACGTATGCAAGACCGAGAAGGAGGCATGGCATGCAAATTTCAATATGATATACGCAGAAGGTACCTAGCGTGCACTTGCATCTATATATAGACTATTATATGTACTTACATCAACATCTCGTATATCCAAGATTTTGACGTCCACCGTGTGACCAATGTCCTTTCTCTGCTTAATATTACTGGCCAAAACGTTGTATGTCTGCAATAGCAATACAGTGAGAAGGGATAAGCTACTCACACTTTCAATGTTGTGCAGATACGTAAGCATACAACTGCGTAGATTTAGATATACTTACACCTACATTCAAGTATATATATTTACAGGCATAGATATCGTAAAACATGAATTTGTGAGTAATTAAATATTTGGACTTCCACTGCTTCATACTGATATATATTACAGCAACTTCGCTCACCACGACGTATCTGTGCAGACTGTGCGCAATAATACATACACGAACACGCATACGTGAAGATACACATACAGGTTCTGAGCACCAAGCCTCCAAAGTAACAAGGTCCTCACTGAAGTATGATTCCAACAGCACAGGAATCAAAGATTTGTGCGCGTACTATCAAAAGAAAGACGACAAGGAATAGTTTTAGATGAGACATAGAAATGAGAGAGGAGATCAGTGCAAGAACAAAATTGTAGAAGAAAATAAACATTATGAGAGCAAATGTACTATCAAATGAACATTTCTATGTCCGAATGGCTGAGAACAACGCATTTCTTGAAAATCGTTAGTGAGATTTGACAAGCATATATATTAACTATACTTACCCTAAACACCCCCAGTGGTCAATATGTATAAATACGTAATCGCAAAGGAAAAAACACAGCACGTTTACTCTGAAGAGAACACCCGTACATACGCTCAGATGGATCTCTCAAACTCCCAAGACCGCAATTGCATATTAAAGTCGCATATACATATGCAAGTTAATTTAGCACACAACACGAAAAGTATGAAAAATTATCGCGCCTTCAACGATTTAACTACTGATTGAACAGAAGAACACGTACACTGCGGCAGAAAGAGGGCAAGAGCATACCTCGATAAAATCCTCACGCTCAAAGTCAGGGTCCTGTTTACAGATCTCACGCAATACTGTGATCATCTCACTCTCCTTAAACATGCCACTCACACCGTCCGCAATCACATCTGTAATACTGCGCATAGACCTAACAAAAATGTTATCGGACTCATCATAGTGCATCTTCCACTCAAAAGCACGATTGGTGATCGGGTTATTGTCTTTGAACTCTTTCCATTTTGAGAACCATACACTATCCTTGTGCATGACCACACCCATAGCCTCTGTGTTAGCCTCCACAACTGGCTTATCTAAAGCTTGACCCTTGACAATCTTGTGCCTCTCGGACATAGAAGGTTTTTTGTATGGCTTGAATTTCGCTGAATCTAGAATTGTACCTTCCAGTAGCTCTGATTTGAGATATTCAGCCGTATCGCCAATCTTTCTTCCCGTCTCGGACTTGCCAAATTCACTTCCAAGCTGTTGGGTGCCCTTACCTGCTTCCTTGGCGGCCTACAGTGTGATTTTTTGCACATTAGTATCGATATAACTCAGTATGCGTACACATGTGGAATGGTTTCTGAGTTCTTGTGCGCACTTCCCTACTTCTTTGAATGCTTGCTTGTGTATGAGTTTATTCTGTAACAGGCCTACACAAAAAAAGGGCTTTGCCTTTTGCTTCTGTTGACATGCGTGTTTGCCCTACACCCTACTCGTTATGTTCGTCATTACAAGAAACTAGCCACTGATTGCAAATGAAACGCGCAGACAGCTATGGCTAGATATCAGGTCAGCTATAGATTTTTCATACTTGCCTGTACTTTTAGGTCTAGCCGGTACACAGACACTCACAATGGAACTTCGTTTCATTGTCACATATATTGTAGACACACGCAAACGTGCATATATATATATATATATACTTAGAACACGAATACATGCGAATAATGACCTGCGCTTTACACGTGCTGAATACGACGGCCTTGGGCTTATAAGTAGGTTCTCAATACGTTTTCTGAGACAAATGTTCCATAAACAAACCAATGCAACGTAAAATTTTGCCTAACGCATCCTTTACACGTTGCACAAGTACGTAAAACAACTGTAATCGTATATACCTGCTTGGTGGCTTTTGCAGCCTTTCTAGTGAACTCTGTAGCACCAAGCTCATCAGACACCTGTCCCAAAGTGGACTTTACTTTACCCATTGTCTCAGACAACTTCTGTGTGGTGCTGGGCCCTGCACCAGTCTTGCCGACTGACTTGGCGCCTTCCTTGGCCTTGGGAGCGGTCTCTTCCACACCTTTCTTCATGTTATCCATAAAGTTTTTCAACATACTCATTTGGCGTACCTGTGAATGGTGTGTGAATGATTTAATGAGTCAGCGAGGGTAGGCTTTATAAGGTGAGGAAACATGACTGCAGTCAGGGAACGCGTAGTTAACGAAGTGTGAAGTCAGGGAACGCGTAGTTAACGAAGTGTGAAGATTTGAACAAAATTAAGTGGCTAACGATGTTTAACGAAGCATAATACATGCTCTACACAATACGAAAGCACGAATCTAAATGATGTAATCGAGTACATGGCTGTCAACCACATATACTGTAACATAACTAGCGTACTTCCCACGAATAGAACAAGTGTGCACACCTGAGAACCCAGCCGATATCCGGGTCGTGCACACGCCGCAAGGGACTGAGCATGTTTCAGCCTCTGTTTGATGTGCACGTTTGTAAAAAAAAAATGCATATATCCTCGATTAGTTCTTTCCACTCAGATGCAAACACAAGAAATGGGTGTAGGATTGACATGAATATCTTTCAGTCAGACGGATCGATGCGCATGTGAACCTGAATGTCAAAGATGATACGATACTAGGAAGTTGAAGATTTTCCTGTATACTCTGAAACGCGGGGAATGACAACAAAGCTTGACACTTACACGCATTAAGGCATATTCACGAACTACATGGAAAACATTGTAGCAAACTCTCTAGCCAGTGAGCAAGAGTCGCACGCAAATGATCATGGTGCAATTGTAACTAAAAATTAAGGTTACAGGTTACGGGTCAGACGCAGTAAAAGTTCATGTCAACAATTGTGATGTACACTTTCTGTGTATTCTGGTGGGACAAGAAAAATACAGTATGCATGAGACCGATGGATATACCGGTGTGTATATACTAGCCAACATACCAAGGATAACATGATTCCTGAAGTGTGTATACGGCGGGGAAGTGTATGCTCTTGTGTTATATAAGGGGTACGTGTACGTATACTTGAACGTGCACGTGAGTATTCGTGTGTGTTAACTGTGTAATTGTGTGGTGCTTTCTTTTACAGGTTATGGCTTTGATGGTTCTCTTTCTCTTTCTCTTTCTCTTTCTCTCTCTCTCTCTCTGTCTCTGTCTCTCTCTCTCTCTCTGTCTCACTGTTGACACTTGGCGGACCTGTGCGTAACCCTAAAGCTGGGGCGGGGCGGTGGTAGGAGGGGAACGAACGAACCCACTCACTCAATCACTACGGTGTCTTTGAGCGATCAGCAGCAGCAGCAGTAGCAGCACAACGTGACAGCAAACTGCAATGGAGACAGTCGGATGGGTATCACAAACACACACACACACACACACTCACTCACTCAAACACACACACACACACACACACACACCACGCGATCAGTTTACGACGTCATATATACGACACCTCGAATATCAAACAAACACTGGCTTCTTGATAATAAACAATAAATACAATAATAAAAAACCTTGAAAAAGACAACCTTATCGTATCCTGATCTCGTTCGTATCTCCTTCATAAGGTCGGTCTTCTTGCATGTAAAAATGTCTGCAGCAAAAGCAACAACGACACATTTACCCACACATCGTATGTCCACACAATCATGCAGGCATATATACATGCATACGCACACTTATGGACGCTTGTATATCAACACTGCAACAGTCGCTCGTTCCGACAGTATGGAATGGAAAAACAAACGTATACAGTCACATTCCAGCCACACAAGGTCTATCAACATCTCAATACACGAATATATTTCATATAATCTACCGGAATGTACATCTCTAAATTCTTATGCTAGCAAACTGTCTATTCAAGACCGCTAATGATTTAAATATGTCGATATAAACTTATATGTAAAGTAACAGGACGTGCCACTTTCATTTTGTCTTGTACAAGTATAAAGTTAGACTCGATCACGAATATAAAACGGGCTACGCTTCTATAAGAAAATATTCATGTTCGTAACAGCAGTGTTCCAATCATTCAGCTCATGGACCTATTTGACCTTAGCAATCAGTATATCGTTGTATTTTTCAATATGTGCGGACACAAACATATCAATTAGGTGACTGAAATGGAACTAAAGTGTCCGTCTACCTACACTGCCAACAGCCACAAATCGTGTGAAGTCAACGCAAACATCTACGCTTTACACTGTAATATTTGAACCTATGGGAGGGCCAAAACATATTGTAGTGTTGTATGATCTTTTACCCAGAACGTCGTATCCCAAACGTATAATCTTCTTATGTTTATTGTATTCCTTTCCTTGACACTTCGTAACATATTTGTTATGCCTTCTGTTCCTTTATAACACTTCTTGTATGCTGTTCTTATTGAAAGGCATTCTTACGATTTGATTTTATTAAAACAAGCATCATTTTAGATATTTTTCACTGCTGGCGCCTTTAGAATGTATATAGCATATGCATCTCCCCTCAGTAATTAGTATTGGTAGAGGGTGCATTTCCATACGCTTTGCAAGTTCATAGAGTTCGATCAAATAGTATCGTTTATAATATTAACATTTACATATATCAATACAAGAAGAATAAGAAGAGATCAGAATTTGTAACTAAAGATTTAGCTAGCGGTAAAGCCCTTTAATAATGAAGTACAATCTTAAACCCAGCAAAGATTGAAGAACTCCAGAGAAAGCAAGGAACCTGACGAACTCGAGTAGTTCGTGATGATTATGTCGATAAACTACATTACAAAACCAAATTAATTAACAACACAGTCATAAACACAATTTACTTTTTGTTTCTAACCGCTCTTCGTGTTGCAAGTCCCCTCCTCCCTGCGTGTTCCAAGTGATCTGTCCTCATTTTTGGGCCTGGTCGTATCTCTGCTGATTTATCCTAAAAATATGCCCTATGCCTAGGCCGACTGAGTTGCTAATGGGTTCAACGCTTAGCTTGTCCATGGCCGCCCCTGCCCCTCAAAAACTATGAAAAAAAAAAAGAAAAAAAAAAAAAGTAATTCGCATGCGCACCGGTCGGCTGACTAAAAAAAACCGAATGCTGTAAGCATACACACACATACACACACACACACACACACACACACACAAACACACACATTCACACATATACACACACAGACATACACACACACACACACACACACACACACACACACACACGAAAACGCTCTTGAGTATAGATCACCCCATCTTACGTTGAATGAGTGTGAGAGTTAAAGGAAGGACGTTAATATCAAGAGCTTCCACTACTATACTTGATTGAACTTGCCTTACTTTGCAATTGAAGCTCAATCCACCTTGTATATAGCTATATAACTCAGTTCACCATGGTAGGCGTTTCGAGAACTATAGTTATGATCCCACCGAGCCCGACTATCTATATACAGAACTTGAATGAGAAAACTAAGAAACAAGGTGAGCATTGTGAGTAGTATTTCTTGTCGCATACACATGCAATAGTTAGAACTCTAGTTCATAGCTACTGCAAAGGTCATAAATATAATATGTAGACGACACCCTTAAGTATAAGAGACATGGCTATATGTACTGAAGTATGTATGTGCTGAATTGTGCATGGAGAAAGAGTTGAGCATCTTTGAGCAAGCATGTGTGTAGCTGCATTGATGTGCGGTTGGCGTGTTCTTCACAACTCACGTACGTTTCAGTGTATATGGATCTATTCATGATGTCCACGATAGATGTAGTGTTTGCCACTGCAAACTTACCATTTTTATTCATGTGTACGTTTTATATTGATCGTATAGATGTTGTCTACTATGATAAAATATTATTTCATATGTGCCTTGAGAATGAAAACCGAGTATATATGAAAGACAATGCGTTCTTGTTTGTTCCAACATTGCGTTTTTGTACATCAATATTTTTCGATGTGCACGTTGACAGTACACATACCTGCGTAGTTCATATTGAGATGCTGTGATGATAACTATTCTCTCGAGTGTCAGACCACTGGCTAGACCTGAAAGCTTCGGCGAGTATGGAGAACCTACTGGTCAGCCTGACATCGGTGTAGATAATCTGCGAGCGATCGCTGTCTGAGCATCTAATTTTTTGATTGAAATCTACGTGTTGTTTGTGTTTATGTGTAGTGTGGTTTTCGTAATGGAAAAATGACAAGCTACATGTTCATCAATGGAGACGATACACTGGCCATGAAGAATCGTTCTTACATCTCGTATATACACACATGCATATGTTTTATATACAAGATCACGGTCTCCAATATATTCGGCTATAAATTATGTTATCTGGGGTTAGTCAACGTGCCCCAATATGTTTTTTGCTCCCAAAATGTTGACCTAAAGTTATTTTCCCAAAGTTATTTTGTGATTATGTATACAGTGATATTTTATGTGCAATCATATAAAATGTGAAGTTTCTTATATTACCAATGTTTGTTCTTTTGTTGTTTTTGTGTATTTTTCAGAGCTGCGACGAACACTTTATTCCTTATTCTCACAACACGGGCCTGTATTGGATGTGATCGCCTTGAAGACAAAGAAATGCCGAGGCCAGGCATGGGTTGCATTCAGAGATATTGGAAGCGCCACAAAAGCTGTACACCAACTACAAGGCTTCGTACTATATGACAGGCCAATCGTATGTGCGTGTCCATGTTTATGCACGTTACGTGTAATGTGTAGTGTACACGTCTGGATATGATGGCCTACAGGAAGAAATGCAACAGTATAGACTAAAGGCTGTGGAACACTTCTTTACTATTTTTATGTGTTTTATGTAATCGCGTGTATCATCAACGCCTGTAACTTTCGTTTGACAAATCTGTTATATATTCTGGTTGTCGATAAGTCGTGCATGGTTTCATGACGCGTGATTGGCATTTTTGTACTTGTGCGTGTTTATTGTATGTATGCATATATGCATGAGAGCGTATGTAGTGTGTTTTGATGTGTGCATTTGGATGTCAACGATTATGAGCGTATTATACATGTACGTATGGTATACATCTTTGAAAGAATTAAATTCCGCTTGGGAGCGAAAACTCACCACACTGAACTCAATGCACGGGAATCGCTCCACCCTACTGTATGATACCAGTTTTGACGTCTTACTTTTGTTCGTTTGGACATTGTTTGGTACATACAGAGGATTTCATACTCCAAAAACAAATCAAATGCAGTCGCGATTATGGACGGCACCTTCGGAAAGAAACCACTTAAGAAACCAGAATATAATAGCATTGGTATGTGTACACAAACACGCAGGGCGTGGGAAGTGCTACTCACTTATTGTTACCCAAGGCCGCTATTCCTACCATACTTACTCACATAGTAGGCATCGAGATTCTAACGTTATGTTTCTCTAATGTAGATGTGCCATATCTGATTGTCGGATTGTGTCGCGTATTGTCCTTGTACTCGTTTCAGTGTCTAGTTAAATTCCTTTGCATTCACAAGCAATTGGCGCATGTATTCAATCATG
Organism: Creolimax fragrantissima; assembly: GCA_033442365.1. Taxonomy (NCBI): domain Eukaryota; class Ichthyosporea; order Ichthyophonida; genus Creolimax; species Creolimax fragrantissima. The sequence goes on from JAWQFL010000001.1 coordinate 1,372,728, forward strand.
CGGTTCAGATGTGCGCTTATGGTACAAGATATGCTCGATGGATGGGAGTATTGAGTGTGACTGTATGTAGTGGATACTGATGTGAATGTTTCAAGCTAAAAGGACTACTTCTCGTTTCTTGTAATTCATACAGTTTCATCAACAACGGTGGAGAAAAAAGCTCCTGCTATACCAAAATCTGTATCAGGTAAAGTCTGTTACGAGTTTGTTTTCCATCCGTTGCACTTAAATCGCGCCAGCTTCTTTCTCAACTACGGTGACAGGCTATGTATATCATATTCTCACACGCAGTCCGAAAACATAGCAGTCAGGAGCTTGTGCTGGAATGTGTGTTCGTTTCGTACTTTCACCAAGTTTGCATTCTTACTCTCATTCACATCTTTGTGCCTATTCTGATATTCTGATTTTCTCTGCTACTCACTGTCTTGCGTTCTTATTCATACTTTTGCTCTCGCTCTCGATCATATCCACATTGACACCCCTACACACACTGGTACTTACTCACCATAGGAGGAAAATCAACGGGTACAGATGTGGATGAGAATCCACCTCATCGCATCCTGCTTGTACTCAACTTACCAGAAGAGACCACAGATGACATGCTTAGGTATCTATTTGGACAATTCCCTGGGCTTAAGGATGTGCGTATGATTCCTAATCGTACAGATGTAGCATTTGTTGAGTTTGAAGATGAGACTATGGCGGGCGCGGCGAAATCAGGCCTTCAAGGCTTCTTGATAAAGCCCGAGCATCCTGGTCTAGTGCTCACGTTTGCGAAACAAGGGTAGACAACTGTTTGTTTGTATTTGTAATATAACACTATTAAAAGTCATAGTTGAAATATTTATGTAAATTCACAACCAATGGCACTATACTTGGAACCTATAATAAGTACTCGGAATTAATAGTACATTCTGAATGATTTCTGTACACTTTTATTGTGCGTCGAGTAACTCCATTGAGTGCTAAGTCGGCTCACTGTGATGAGTAGGTGAGGAATTTACGGTAGCTTATTCGAGCAGCGATTTGCGAAGGGTAATCCACTGTTCCAACTTTACAACCGATGACTGTGGTTGGCAGGCTACCTCGACAATCGTGAACTCCACCGTATATTAGTCTTCATTACCAGATACTCATTTAGTATCGACGTGTACAGCGCAAGAGAATGTGTTCAGTCTTTTATATAAAATCAAGATATACACAAGAAACTTTCTTTCTTTCTAATAAATGGGAGAAATTTCCGAGCATTCAGTTCGAAACTGGTGAGTTGATAAACTGTGTATTAATCTAGTTATTGTTGCACGTTCAACTTCCGTGAACTAAGCAAGCTAGATACATTGGCCTTCTCTTAACTATGATTCTTCGCTCCAATCAAACATGTATCTGTATAATGGTTTTCTCAAACAAATTCGTGTACGATAAAACTGGCCTAGACAGATTAAATTTGCAGGCTATTTAATCACGCCAATAAATGAATACAGATGAGTAACCCATGCCCTCTTCTAATTGATTATGCGAAATATCCACATGTATATACATAAAAAGGTGTACTGGCGACAGAACTTCGAAAGAATTTAGCAAAACAGGGACTAATTTGGTAAGAACTGGCTGAACAGTTTACTTTCACTTCCGTCCGTTGATACTGCGTCACCCTGACAGCACGAGTTCAGTATATCTTTCGTTTTCACAATCACCACTCGCACCATATCAGCTACATCGGTCACAGCAGGCGACTGTAGCAGAGCCATGACCTCAGAAAGAGTTTCACTTAACTTGTCAGTGACAGTATCATGTGGCATGTTATTTTTGCATACGGGGCAACCATATCTGTAATTCGTGCATAACAGAGTAATGAGTGCAATTTTGAGCGATGGTGCAATTTGCATGTAGCAAGGCACGCAAGGTTTTGAGTGTAGATAGGATAGAATGTGAGGAACTGTGTCACAGTGTGAATATGTCAGAGTGCAATCAAGTGATTATTGATACGAAGGAGGTTTTATATATAGCCCACATACTTCGTTTTGGAGCAAGTACTCGAGGTTCAATACGGAGGAGTGTTTACTGTATAAGCATAAGTATACATGTACCTCATATTCAAATTACAATTTGAGGAACAATGTCGGAATTATATGTATCTCTTTCAAACCATTGATCAGCTCTTAATCTATTCGCGGGTATTCGAATTTGTAACTATGGCACGTAAGGGGTTATGCATGAGGGCCAACAGACACGTTGCTCAAGAATATAACAATACACACCTGTGATACCCTTGGCTATTCAACGCACTGACCAACCCCAGCATAGCGAGCCATCCACAGTACTGTTGTGTAAGATCACTCATCAGCCATCCATGAGGGATGTGCGTTTGCGAATGCGTATCCTCTTTCGTATGAACATCTCTTATCATCCATAGTCCATGCAAGTCTTGTGTGACTATAGTCAGCGCCACCGTGATTATCGACAAAGGAACGTCACGTCTGTGAATAGTTTGAGGTGTGCAGAGTGTGATTACGTTTTCTACACAAATATAGTCGTACGAAATATGCTGAGCTGTAATGTGTTTCCGTTGAACTCCAAATGCCTATTGCATCGTTATACGTATATAGACTTGTACAAAGACTATCTTAGAAGTGCCACAAGTACATCTTGTGCGAGTGATTAATAGATAGATACTTCCTAAATATAAAACGGTCCTAGTGTCTGCACAGTGACACCCACTACTCAAAGGCATACACGGAGACACACAGCAATGCACACGCACACAAAGATGACATATGTATAGAGAAAATACTCCGGCGTACCCAACTGCCATTATCGCCTGAGCAACACGAGCAAGAGATTGTCCGATGATCCAAGAACTTCTGATCGGATCATTATACACGTTCGCATCCTCCATCACAAACAAAGCGGAGGTACCTCTTTGTTCACCAATCGACACTGCACCTCCATGAACACCCTTTACTTTATCTCCAGCTTCCTCTCCTCCTAACCCACGTATACTTGTCTGTGGGACATCTTCAGGCGTTTGTGTAAAAATTCGTAAATTTTTATACATGTCTACTGTGTGCGTGTGTGAGAGTATGTGGGATTTGTGAATGTGATGGTCTATAATATTTGCCGCGTTTCTCTGTCCCATTGCTCGTAATAGCAATGGTAAACCAGTGATCGCGCCGATTGCCTCAACATGAGAGAGAATCCGCACCAGAGCTACCTCGGGATGTAAGTTGAGACATACAGTTGTGGATAGACCTGTGCACGAATAAAGGAGTGAGTATGCATGTTCATTTAATGGAAAGCAACGTTGGCGAGCGTATGTGTGAGTTGGAATGTGTACACAATCTTGAACGAGAGTTTATGCGTTACAACTTATCACCATTAGTGCCGATTGTACACATACGATATAGATGGGTGTAGAATTCATATATGGTCACTTTGTTGTCAAAGAGCGGAATCTGTGTATACGCGTACGTGCATGTATGTGGTCAGCATAATTTTGCGCTCTTGTATGATACATAACTTATCACAGTAAGTCTCAACTATGGGTGGAAATTTCTATGGGGAACTCATAGGAATACGCAGTTTTGGACTATCAGTATGGGAGCGTCTGAGATGCAAATAAAACATACCACAAATAACATCAAGTTCTTGTACCAGCCGAGCGGCATCTTTTCGGACATCTTCATCATCGTCGTCTATCAGCACAGCTACAATCATTAACAACCGAGCGGCTATTGCTGGGTAGTTTATCTTGGTCCATTCAAATGAATCTGCCGAAAAGCGATATGTGAGCTTGTCTGCGTGCGAGATCAGCGAGTATTGCTAACAACTACTTGGCTACTGTCTGCTTCAACTCCACTTACGCGTTTTAAACTACTGTAGTTGTGATTAAATACATCCCCACTTATCAAACGCCTTATACCCACATCTGCGTAGCACACCATAAAACAGCGTATTGTTCTTCTTTGACAATCTATTCAGGGTCAATTCAACAAAAAAAGTGGTGATTTCTCAAAACACTTTTCACTGTATAAGTGAACATAATACATAAAGGCGCATCGTAGAAATGAGCAGATACATGTAAGCGGGCACGCATTCGGGAATACCCCGTATACACCAACCTGATAAGATGTATGAGCGCAAACTCTTCATAGCTGCCATTCTCGCTCTAGCCGACCTATCCGCATGAGATCCAATTTCTAAAACCTTGGTCATATTTAAAACGTATTGCTCTATTGCACTCATCGAATCCAATTGTGTGCACGCTTCGGCTTGCATAAGTGGTGTGTGCGACTGAATGAGAGTGATCGTGATATGTCCAACTAGCCCGAGATAACATTCGCGAGCTCTGTGATTGTTACATCTCATGAGGTCAGTCAGAACTGGAGATTCATCTTCCATGTCTGCACGGTCACTCTTGAAGGCGAGGAAGGTAAAGAAGTGCGTACGTTTAGTTGTGTAAGTATGTATGGGAGTATGGACGCACTACATACATGCCCCTATGTATCTATATATCTATGAACTACACCATATACATACTTTCACTGCCAGAACGCCTTCTTTGTCATAAGTATATGCCCACGCGTGGCACTGACCGGCTTTGCACCGGCATGTTTCACCGCATACCACTGATCGAGCATACACCATTCGTGCGATGGTATCATATGTTAAGCTATTAGATGCCTGTAAAGGTTTGGAAATCATGAATGATTCGTAAATGCGCCTATATGCGAATGTGTGCGTTTATGCGAGCATGTTCTAAATTGTGCGTGTACGTGAATTAGTAGAGTGTGAGTGTATGAGATACGTCATATAACAACATTCGTTCTATGGTATTTATATTTTCTATTTCCGCACAACGCAGTGTGGGTGTATGAGGTACGTCATATAACAACATTCGTTCGACGGTATTTATATTTTCTATTTCCGCACAACGTACACCTGCACGTACATACAAAAATAGATATATACATACACATGTATACCTCATGCAATACTTCTCCTAGAACTGCAGTTGAAAGTCTGTTTAAAGCAAGGGATGCGTATGTGACCAAAGGCGGATATTGTTTAATTTGCCCATTGTTTAGAGCCAGGGAAGCAATACAAACCCAAATTGGTCGGCATAAACCTTCACCTGTATTTTTATGGAAAATAATTTAGAAGTTCCATGCATACAGGTTACTCGAATATTTGGTAGATAGACAACCGCTACTATGTTAGTAGGATGTGACGTTAGACGTCTATACAAAATTTACATATATACACATGTGCTTATACGAACAAGCGAACATAGTCCATGTTTAGTGCCATGGAACCTGTATTGGATGTCAACACAGACATCTCTGCACGTGCAAAAAAATACATTTTATGCAGTACACGAATCCTTTATACTTATGTAGCAGTTGAATCATTTCCAATTATATATATTAGTATACAACACAAAATCAACGGGGAGGAAAACCACATAGATATTGTGGTTGGCAGTCACAGAAAAAAAAATCTGCAGTCCGTATGTACACGACCCGCAAGTATATACAGTACTGACCATGTAAGTTGTATGCAGTCATATTGTGGACAACAAAGTCTAGTGCCGTTAAGGCGACCTGTTCTTCTGGATATATCAACAGTGAACACACCGTGTCACTCAACTCAGACAGGAATCTATCCCCACGTCCATGTATCTGTGGATTTGGGTGTGTGCGTACATATTAATTTCTTAGTTGTGATTTTCAAATAATATAAATACTATTGGAATATCACCGTATGTATACTCTTAAGAATACGTTTGCGAGTATGCATGTTCTTGTGCATGTCACATATGCTATATTTATGAGTTCGCATCAGCATGCATGTTAAATGATTAGCAGAATCTATCAAACATACATTGGATTGAAGCAAAACACTGGCCGTCGACGTCAGATACGACGCAAACATCACAGGAGCTCTTCTAGTTGCTCGCCATGATGAATGTCCTGAAAGGACAGGCCTACATTTACGTGAAACTGTAAGGATCAAGTCCTCGATACTACAATTAAAATTGAGCAAGCATGTATCAGAAAAGAGTTAGCCCTACCAAAACATACATGTGTATTTGTACATTTCTGCACTCAAAACACCCAATACGTACCATTGGGAGAAGTATGTACGAGTACGTGCACGCAAGTATATTTTGTACGTGTATCACAGACATGTATATGTATAAATATAGAAACATGAACGAGTCTATCAACAGTTACACTAATCCACACGCATGTGCACACATGCATGTACAGGACACGCACACGAATCTCCAGCCAGAAGGCTTATTTAGCGCTCGAACAACCTAATCACATAGGCATTCATACAAACAACACATGCGGAACAAGCAACGAGATTACTATCGTTTACACATGCCATGCGAACACTTGCAAAGACAAGACAAAATCATACCTCGATAAAACCTTTTCAACACGGGTGTCATTCTCCTTGTGTGACGTCTTCATGCGAACTAAGTATTTACGACATTCACACAGAAGCAAAATAATGTCCATAAACGCGCTCGCAAGTGCGTACACCCCACCTTTCATGCTTTGGTCAATCACAGAAGATGGGTCAGCTAGCCGAGACATATCGTGGCATCCTTTTGTGAGCGCACAGATCACATCCAATACCAAGTGCTGGTTGGTATGGGTAAAGTCCACATCTGTTGTAATGAGGGTGTATAGCAGTTGTATATGTATATAATTATGTTTGTGGTAGTGTAGAATATAGATGAGTATGTTAAGTAGCCAACCATTCAGGTATGATAGATAAAATTAATAGACTTGTATCCATTCGATCAGAGCTCAAGCGAAAATGCACAAAAGCTTAACTCGGGCACATGAAAAGACGCAAAAATGTACATATATAAGAAAATACGCAGAGTTAGACATACACACGTATAAAGCACTATATACATACCAATAGTAGAAGATATTTTTTGAACCATGATGGTTGCAAACACATCCTCTACTAAACTGCCCTTCGTACCCATCGTCCACACTGCAGGGGCACAAGGGCTCAGGTAGTACACCCCAAATGCCAATATTTGTCTCAATACCCCGTGTATATGATTCGCATGTACATGGGCATATGAGCGCGTGTGCGCAGTCTCAGGTATGGAGGTGAATGTGCTTGTACTTGGGTCGGTGCTGATGTATTGAGCGAACACACTATCACAAACACTACGACAAGAATCTTGAATGAAGTCACACACTTGGTTTGGGCGCACAAGGGCGATTAATGCCTTTGCCGCCATCGAACGTGTCATATGGTTGCGGGAACAAGTCATTGCACGAACAGGAGTGAAAAATACTTGGTTATGACCAACGTATGCAGAAGTAGGCGTGGGTGAAGATGTCGACTTAAGGGGGGGTGTGAACGGCGTGGGCGTGGTTGCAGAGTTCATATCGTAAGCCACATCAACTGTATCGGTTTCACTGGCTGGTTTGAAGCGCGCTAGAAGTGTCAGTGCAGGATACAATTGGGCAGGACGAGTGGCTGCTTGCCCATGCAGAAGATCGTTGAAGTACCTGAATACAAAAATAATCATAAAAGCACATACGTATATACACGTATATATATAATGCGCGTAAGAAACACGCAGAGTTCGTGGAGAATGTATACGAAATTAGTAAACCATACTCGCGTAAGATCAGTGTTGCAAATAGAATCAACTTTAGTCGAGTACAATAACAGGTCCCCTACACATACCTGAGCGTCTGAGGATAAGCATTGAAGAAAGCGTCAACACCAGCCTTGGCGGCGTGAGAGGGACGATTCTCTGGCCCCATAATACGGTACAATAGTGCAGCATATAACATGGTAGCAGCATTACGCACATGCCAGTGTGGGCTACTGAAGCAAGTGACCTAGGTGTTTAAGAACGTATCTATTTTAGGGCATGTGAAAGTGGAAGGCCGGGCAAGGTTAGGTGAACAAACATGCAAACATGAGTACGAATTTGAGTATATGAGTGAATGCATATACGAGGGATTTAATAGACAATTTAGTGAGAGAAGCAAATTAATGGGCTATCAACGCGAGCGAGTGCATGCGCTTCTAAAATCTAACATTCAAAAGTGACCGAGGACGTCATGTATATCTTTCCGAAGTCGCTCATAGATATACACACCGCCAGAATCAACAGGGATTCGAAACTGTCCATCACCCTCGCCCCTATAGTAGCATCCCGACACAAAGTGCGAAGAATGTTGAGTCCATGCACTTGCGGCAGTGAAGGGGTAGACGAAGAAATTGTCTCAAAACCATCTACATCTACGATGGCACTACTAGTTGTATCACTGGTTGGACGTGCATCATCGTCTATATGCGATTTCACCGCTCTGTCAGTTTCAGAGGGCATTTGAGCTAAAGCTATGAGCTTGGGGAGAACCACGTTGAGGTATGTCTTGGTAGGGTCATGTGTAATAAGTGTCATTATAACAGCGGGAAGTCCTGCGCTTCGTCGAGTGTTGGATGAATCTGATGCAATAGCCGTGAATATGGCTTCGCCTGCAATGGAGCGTGAGTGGACGTGAATATGATGCTTACGAAAAGGAGTTTGGAGGAGGAAACAAATTCACATTCATGATTTGACGTCATATTGCGAAGGGATGTTTGAGACTTCTCTAAACAATTGCTACCACGCACATAGCACGTTCACATACATACTCTACATATTATGTAGCTCAACCCACTGAGTGCCCGCCCAAACACACATGTATTTGTACTTCACGACAGGAAGTGGGCAGAAACAAACCTTACACAAGTAGATTCCTTCAATGAGGGATTAATATCTATAGAGATGGCCCCAATCTTGAGACGCATCCAGACGAATAAATACACGTACAAATACACGTACGAGTATTTACGCTGTACCAGTATTTACATACATACACATATATGGAACATACCCCAGCGCACTGGCAGTGCTTGAAGGCCACCCTCAAACTTCTTTTCCCCACCGACCGACCAACACAGCCTCGTTAAAGCCTCGAATCCAGGGCGTGCCTGCTCGAACGCACCCACATGTACGGTATTAATAAGCTGATCAATGAACGAGTCACCAAGCGACTGTATCATATTAACATTCACTAATGTGCTTGATTTGAGATGTTCCGATCCATGCGTTAGGTCTACGCCTGTTGTCGGAGCGATGTCTGTAGCCAGATGCTTCACTAGCTGGCTTACACTCTGCACAGTAAGCCAACTACATACCAATACAACTTTATGCAATGGACCTTGTACGTTGTGTGAGTAATCGTGCGTACGTGTGCATGCGCTTCCATTATTCCTTGCATTATTTTTTAAGACCGCGATTGCACGCTGATAGGATAACCAGACATCTTCGGGAAGATTACCCTCAGGCGATTCGTTTCTTACAACAGGGGCAACCAAGTGTACCAATTCGAGTGAATAGAAACAACACGCTTCAAGAACATCTCTCCACATGTCCACAAGCATTGTATCTGGCGGTGTCTCACTGCTCGAAGAAGTGTTCGTATGCCTGTTTGCTTGCGTTTGCGTTTTCCCGTTTGTGAGAATATTGAGTTTCTTCCAGTCTGTGTCAAGGAGGACGTTTCGTATGGCGTTGAAGGTAGCATACATTGGAGAGTCATGGGCAGCAAGTAGGAGACTCTGTCTGGCCACTTGTACCTATAAATGTGTAAAAGATTACTTGTGAATTTTCATTGTAAGAAAAAAAAACTTCTATTGTGAATGTCTTTTCACAAACGATATCGTGTACGAGAACTGGTGATACTTGGGCGAATGAAGTGATGTCGTATGGGATCCTTTCTGTTTCCATGTTCACCAGAGGAATACATATCACAATATTTAAGCATGTATATAGTGAGTTGTTCTATGGTGCGTGGGGTTGTAGTGAGGTAGCAGGAAGTAAGAGAAAAGTTAGTAATCGAATCCGGTAAACTTATGTAATTGTCAGTATATATATGATAATAAAATGTCGTATTTCTTCAAGACAAACACTTTAGGGCGCACGCCGAACCACTGCACACAAATACCTCGCCTTCTAATCGCAGAAATAATCTTTGAATAAATCTCAATCTCGTCCATAGTCGGTATTTCGTTTGACATGAATCCTTATCCACATGTGTAAACACCTGTAAGTCCTTTTCAAAGCGTACACATAGCAACCTACTCACACTCTCATTGGCTATCGTATGTGATAAACACTTACAAGCTACTTCTTGTTCATCGACGCCAACCTCCAAACGCATGTCAATTGACATCGGTTCGTTCTGATTCATATGCGAGTCTGTATGTAAATGTTTGTGTACACCCAGCAGTGCACATTCGTCTTCGATGTTTATACAAGCTAACACATCACACCCACACCCAAAGCCATTCTCTGCATAAGAAGCACACAGGCGAATATGAAGTGCGCCTGCCTCACCCTCCACTGCGCGTGGGCTGGAAAGAAGGCGTGAGCCTTGAGATAAAAGTTGCCTTGTGTGATTACAGTCCATGTGATGTAGGTCTGTACTCTCGCTTACATTCGCACCCACACGAGTTGCATAATTTAAGCGATGTGGCTCTACCTGTGTGTTGGCCTCCCCATGAAAGCGTGTGTGCTTTACTTCAGGGTACGTGTTTGTATGTGTATGTCGATACAAACAAGCGAGAAGTGTATATGCTCCCTGGCGATGACTCTCCAGTGGGTCTTGTAGGCACGGCAATAAGAGCTTTTGAGCTAACATATTCCATTCCATATCTAACGTAGCATAGTATACACACATCTTATTCTTGATTATTTGATCATTATTAGCATCAACCGCATCATCTTCATCATTCTTTACTTTTTGGTTGCCTTCATACCGCTTACTATCGTTAGAAATCTCGTCAATCTCGGTTTCAACCAAACTGCTCAATATACCCAACACGGTGCTTGTGTGACCGAATGGTCCCCCTCCTTGTCCAACGGGATAAACCTCAGTTACTATATACTGCATAAGCCATTGGAGACATTCGTTCATTTGATTATCTGCGTCTTCGGCATACGTCCTCTGCACAATGAGCAAATGGAAATTTTGAAATTGTGCAGAAATATATCATACCTAAAACACATCACACAGGTATTGACATACTCATACACAGATACACGCCCTACACCAGTCAACGTATACCAAAAGTGCATACCCTTACCTTCGCTTTCTCCGCTTGTGCTATTCGTCGTCGGCTATCACTACTGTTTCTTTTATCTGGAGATAAGAAACGATTATCCATCTTGTGAGAGATTTTAAAGGAATCACATTAAACAAACAAAAATTAAGAAAAAGTCGAGTACGAAGAGTATTTCTGAGTGAGTGCTAATCGGACGAACATGAACATTGTCGCGTGTATGCCTAAAAATGGGAGTGTTAAAGAAAAACGAAAGACATTAAACGAATATAGTAGTAAAAATTGCACAACACACTGTTTGTACATACGTGTTCACAAATAGACGTCAGAGACGTATGGGAATACGAGAGAATATATAAACCGAATATAGAGCAATGATGAATTTTAATGTTCAAATGTGTTAAAGTCTGGAGCGGAAGTTGCCGAAATATAGCCAGATGTCTGACATGCCAGGTGGACAAAGGAGTAAAGAAAACGAATGCATAGCACATTCAAAATTGTATCTCAAGATAGGACTAAAATAAATGACAAAACGTTCAACACTACAAAAGAAGGGTTTGACCACAAAATTAGTACAAAGTTAACAGTGATACCTGCAGTGCTTGCAGCTGTCACTTTTTTCGGAAGTAATCTTGCCCGAGCCTGTGCCTCAGCTTGTTGCTTTCCCCTTACCACTACTCCAAATGCTAACCTCATTCGTCGTGTGATCTTAACCAGCGCATCACATATTAGCGCACGTGCTTTCGACTGAGGTATGTTCATGTTAAATTTGACGAAAGATTTTATGTATTTCAATTCCATCTCCGTACACACCTCTGAAGGTCGGGGGTTATCAGCCAGCAAATTGAAAGCTAAAACACGCAGATACACGTCGTGTGCGCATAAAGCCTGTGACATAAGTGTGTTGCATAACGTACCCCACGTCTGAAAGAAGAACTCGGGTGAGTAGATAGATGTGGTTTGGGGCGTGGGTGTGGACGTACTTGTCGGAGTAAAAAGATCAGCACTGTGGAATAACCCATTCAGTAACCCATACTGGAGAGTCGTGATGATTGCCTGAATGTGAAGAGTCGTTTTTCCTCGGCACGTAGTCTGCTCAGCCTTGTACATCGTCTTAGTGCTACTGTATTGTTGCTGTTGACGCAATATCAATTCCAATAGCAAAAAGTAGCCATGTTTACCTAGGGCTGACTCAACGTTAGCACACAATGCTGACGTAGAAAATTTGTTAAAAAATGACATTTTTATGAATTCACCTTCCTCTTTGCCCACTTCAAGTTCTCCCCTGACAGCGATGTCTGCGAGAATAGAAAGAGCGTCAGTGATACCGATCGGGGACGTAGTGCTGTTAGATATGGATTGGACATCTACAAGCGTATTGGGGCTGTTGCGTGTAGATGTGGGTTCTGATTGAATCCATTTTAGTAGGGCTCTCAGGCACTGAGAGACATCATTTGTCATGTGAGTAGGTGGATGGACACAAACTGCTTGCCCAGCCTGTCGCAACAATAACGGAACAAACACATATAGATCGAAAGCCGGTGTGGTTGCAGATGTGGTATCTGCTACTGTGTTTGTGGGTATATTAGAAACCGACAGTACGCGGCTGAGTAGTGTCCATTTCGTCTGTGTAAAGAAAAGACACCAGAAAACTTAGGACTCTTTTCTGACATAGTGGGTGATGAACCACTTGTGTTCTACGTGCATAAATTAACCTTGAGTATTAAAGAAACGATGAAGAAAGCGAGGTACATGTAGGATCACCAATACATTCAAACACTTGATCCAGTCTCAAAGGAAAATGTGTTACGGAGCGACTGAATTATACAAATTAAAACACTCATACGAGACGATGCGTAATCAGATACTTACCAACAGATACGACTTCGGGTCTACTAGCACAGTCATAACGTCTTGCAGAAGGTGACTTCCGCCAATCAACCCTCTTTCGGAGGATACAGCTATATTCGTATGTATAAGTGTATTTATGAAGGATGAATAGCGAGTACTGCTTGTTGCACTTAGAACACATGTGCATACATACGTACAAGTGTGTATGGATATTCTGGGTAGCTACCTTACAAGGGTTGTACTAATGGCAGACAAGGCGCCATACAGTCCTATTTGGACACAGCTCATGTACATACGAGTATACATGCCCATGGACATAAATAGAAACACACACTTGTGTAGGTATATGTATACAAATACACCTACATGCTGACGAGGGTGAGATAGAAGCACAATTGTGTTCACGATAAGTCTGAAGAGACAGAATATCGTCAAATATGTCAGTAGCGGGTCTCACTAGAGAATCTGAGGCGCCATCTGAGAATGCTTTCATAACGACTGGCAGTAGCATCTGTTCGTGAGGCGGTGTACACAAATGATGGCATATACTTATGAGTATCATCTTGCGTTTGATCGTTGCTTGTACTTCGCTTATGCATGGTAAGCGCGAGCGGTAGGAATACAAGCCGATAAGCAACTCATCTGTGAATTTCCAAATATTACACAAAGTCCATTTCTATGCGCACACTTTACAATTACACCACACATGCACATATCCATACCTTTGACACATCACTAAAGACGAGGATATCCGACGCAGAATAACACGTGGCGAGTATATTTCCTTCATTGCAGGTCTCAGTATCGCGTTTTGCTTCAGTCAATCCTTTCACCATGTCAATCAGTTTTCTTGACCACAATCTCACTGTGTGGTATGCAAGTGCGCGTACAATCGCTCTGTTAGGATTTCCCAAGGCGACCATCTTGTCTGTCTGTTTCATATATATATGTATACGTAAGTATATGTGTTACATATAACTGCTTTGCAAGGAATTCGTAGGCGCTACCATGGGCATTGAGATACCAGAGGTTAAGAACACGACATATACTGTATATGTGTATGATCGACGTGTACTAAAGGATATTACTGTCCTACCTCGGAAGTATTGCGCTGCATCGTGGACTTGTTTCTGGATATCTCCACAATCACAGGCAGATATCCAAGAAATAACGGTGTGGGTGTGGATGTGGATGTGAAGGGGACAGTATTCGTGTTACTTTGTGCCTGAGTGATGGAAGGACTATGAAGCACATCCGAGGGTATCTTTTCCAAAATACCGGCAACTATCGGCAAGACGATCATAGGATGGGTGACAGCTAGCTGCACAGATGTTGGTGAACATATTCCCGCTGACATGTTGTGTGGCATTACAAGCGACGTTTCTTTCACGCGAGAACCTAATGAATGCGAGTGAATATGTTCATGAGTATATGCACATAACTAAGACTGCATGTCGGTGTAGACGGTAGTTGATGAGAATTGGTATAAGTACGAATATTCGGATGTAGATGTATATACAGTACTTAATGGTTTGATCAAAACCAGACAGTGCGTTAACTATGAATTACATGTATACACAGATACTCACTGTGTCCGTTCATGATGACATCCAATGCTCTTGTGAGCTCATTGTTTGACCGATAGCATGCTGCAGATAGAGTCACACATAGGAGTTCGCACATTTTCAACCGAAATGGTACTGCCGTGTCACAGAAGGGTCGTGAGATAAACAACAAGCACGCGTTCACCACGCCTATGCATGCTTTAGTCCACGATTCACACTTGTCCGTGTTGTAGAGCGTCTCGTACGTTGATGAGATGAAGTGCGTAAAACTTTGTACTATTGCCTGTGGTAAGTGTAGGAGGACCAGATGTTAACCTACAACAGTAAATCTGTAAGGGTAGCTAATTGCGCTTATTTAAGTTTTCATGTGTAGTGGTATGAACAACATGTTACTTAATCATTTGATCATCCACGTTTACTCCTACGGGAGAGTTTTTCCGTGTTGTTTGGCTTATACACCATACAATGCTTAATGAGTTGAAAATATGGAGTTGATCCTTTTTGTGTAGCAATGCCGCATGAGCAAGATTGTAAGGTTACATGAATACTATTATTGCACCCGTTCGGATTTCCAAACCACAGCTTACAGGTAACGTAACCTTCAATGCCGCATGAGCAAGATTGTAAAGGTTACATGAATACTATTATTGCACCCGTTCGGATTTCCAAACCACAGCTTACAGGTAACGTAACCTTCAAGATTATTAATTCTCTGTTCGTGGACTTTAATGTTCATAATTGATAGAAATTGCATGCATATGTATACAATCTTTATAAACTCATAGACATGCACTTAATTTGTACATACATCCGTCCGTTCAATACATCATCGCCCTGAACATGTAAGATATTCCTTCAAGAACAGTAAAATTAGGCTAACAAGTTTACACATATACAAATGAAATGGTGGTTACACATACACATACAAAATATACCTGTCTAGTCTGTATCTCTATCCCATCATCGGCATTCCAGCTTCGAATCTTCGCCTCAAGTATTCTAACACTTACTTCATGTAGCCTTGCATGACATCTACGGGCCACGGTGCCATTTGGTGTTTGCAACAGTGAGGCTAGAGCATCAGCAACTATAAGTAGTGTAGTATTTGGTGGTTGTGTGAGAGAGTGTACACGTGGTGGGCGTGGTCTGTGCAGGGGCTCGTACGTTGTTGCTAGTGATATAAAGACCTCCGTAACTGATTCAATGGGATATTTAGCCACACAAGGGTCTCTGTGCAATTGAATGGAAGACGTTAACGTGTCCAAAATATAATTAGAGAATCATTGATTGGTACCCATGGAAGCGCATAGCCACAGTTTCCCTTTTTGTTCACCTCACTGTCGAAGACGCCAACGCCAACAATGACGAGTGCATGCAGATACATGAGCGGGCACGTCTATATGAGTTTGCGGATGCGTGCACTGCTTGTTATGTTAAAAAGGTATAAAGCTTCTTGCACACATTCGGGCGATCGATCAACTTATATTTAGAAGAGAATGCATAGATGTCTTCCGTTCGTATGGGCAAGTGGATGTGCTACCAATGTGTGATTGGTCTGTAACCCTTGGGCATCTGCTTCAAATTTCGTGTACACGGCTCAATTACACACATACCCATAGCAGTACAATCATTTGCTTCCAGGGCGGCAGCAGTTTTCTCAGTCAAGCATGTGGCAACTAGTTCCGCACAGTCCGTTTGCTTGTCGATTGCGTTAAGAAGTGAAAGAATGTGTAGGTGCAGTGCAGATGATAGAGTGGAAAGATGCATGTCGACTAAAATTTCACACAAGCTACCCCATAACACGTGTGTAGATGGGCCTATACTTGCAATATGCTTTTGTTTGCCTTTAAACAGGGCCGCCGTAGCGTTTTTAATTTCTTGTAGCTGTATTTTCAGAGATGTACCCTCTCGCATCATGTCGTAGATGTGCCCAAGACATTCTGAAAAGGGTGAACCAGTTTCTACCTCTTGCCGCAATTCTGAAGAGCAATGGAATATGTGATTGAACATGTTTGATTGTGTGTACATGCTTGTTTCAAATAATTGAACGTTCTTGAGCAAAATTAGTATGGGTAGCAATATATAGCTCTATACTTTATTGAATGAGCAAAATATACGCTAATCATGTACTACTCAGTACCATACTACGCATATGCACATGTTTATGTATATGCAACATCGGGATGGTATTTACGTATGTACTACAAAGTGATATAATAATTGTTAACTAACCTAAACCATCCATTCTTGTTTACATCAATGTGCGCATACACACCCACGCAGACACGCACATAGACACAGACACAGACACAGACACAAACAGACACAGACACAGACACAGACACAAACAGACACAGACACAGACGCACATGTTTATACCGATATAATTCCACATTCACACAAAGTTCCTATACATCCTATAACCACATGCCAGGACATAGAATAAGTAATTCTCAAGGTATGTATTCTTTATTCGCCTAAAGCAGTATGTAGAATGTTGTCTACTTTGTACCGCTACTCTCACATTCACGCCCAATCTAGACCAGTTCATGCCTTCATGGTTGATTTGATCACATACATCAATCACACATCATGATTATAAAACATAGCCCTACATCATCGTAAAAAAACGTGCACTTACCTCTTAGCTTTGCAACCCATCTCACGTCACATTTCAATGGATAGCCTTGAAAGCGCTTCGAGAAGGGTTTTCCTGAAAACATTGCTGCCCACGTAATACGCAAACCTGGCGCTGACCAGGGAGAGCTACTATGCTGTGTATAGAACTTAGAAACAGACGAAAGTAACTACAGGGGGCTTGAGTTAACGAATAAACAGTACGGTATGTCTCAGTTGCGGCGGTGGACTGTGTGTGTGCAGTCGCTGTGTGCACGACGCCTTGTTGTAGCTATCGAAATCATCGGAAAGGAACGCGTTTTGATTGGTGAAGCGCTCAAGTACACAACCACGCGCCATCGGGGGTGCACGTGGTTGGCGATATGCGTTCGCTTTCTGTTCGTCTTTTGCTTTAGAGTATACATAGCAACATTAGTAGCATTTCTTTTCATAATCATGTAGAAATGTAGTTTCGTTTTCTGTCACAATGAGTTCGCCTCTGGAAACTTGAGCATTAGTTTACACTGGGGATGACGGACAAGCGGATTAGAATGATTTCTTCTAATAATGAACAAATGGCGTTGGCTACATTCACTTTTATGGCACCAATGATTCTTTAAATGTCCATGACGACGAGTGTAAAGAGCTGGTATTGTTAGATAGACGAAGCTAAAGATTCATGTCGTTATACCCAGGTTTGTTGTGAAACTCGTTCCAGAACTGGCAATTCTATTTGTACGTGTTGACATACCAATGAGAGATAAATTCTAACCTTGGCTAGTTCAGAACATTACTTTTCTGTAGGGTATGAACTAAATGTTCGCACGGCATGTGCAACAGATTATGGGGAAGAGCCATTCCCTACTATTGGTTGCAAAACCTTTTAAAGCACGTGCTTTATTTATTGATTCATTCTTGGTTTGTTTGCTATTTAGCATAAAAACGTAGGAATGTGCACGAATACGTCACATAATCCTAACAACATCTTCTATCGCCTCTCACGCTCGCACACGAACGGAGACAGATAACCACAATGACAGAACGATACAACACACATGAACTTCGTCAACCAGCATTTACTCCACTTTGCTGTAGAGGCGTCCTATAATGGTGCGTCAGAACTAAACTTTCAAATCGCTATAAACGCAACAACCGTAGACCGTACTTTCGTTGTCTTGACTGCGAAGCTTAGATGTGTATTGTTGAAAACGGGTACAAGAGACGTATAACAGGAAAACAGAAGAAAATCAGTTCACCATCTTCGTTTGCCGTTCGTTGTGGGTCTGGTGGACAACAACCCCATCTAATAACATGGTTTTGATAACGAATATTAATGCTGAGACCACTGAATGGTCTTGAGGTCGATGCCGTCTTGCACCATCTCCCATAATGGGGACAACTCACGCAGACGCTCTACATGTTCCAAACACTTTGCCACGACGAAGTCAATCTCCTGTATATCGATACGTATACAAATTCCAAGAGTAAGTGAAACGCTCGTGTTATATTGGTTTCTTAATAGCACATACAGCAGAGAGCTAAAAACAAACGAATGCAATAGCACGTGTAAATGTAGGCACACATATAGGCATACAAATCTCATCGTGAAAATAGCAAGATTTCTAATGTAGTGAGCTCCAATGTGTTCATGTTTACATACCACAGTACTCGAGCATACGATAAGGCGCACTTATACTTAACCAATAATCAAAACATGTGTAAAAACGCACTTCATAATACGTACCTGCTCTGTGGTGAATCTTCCGATACCAAATCGAATTGACGAGTGAGCTAGATCTTCATCAGCTCCGATCGCCCGTAAAACGTACGAGGGCTCGAGTGAGGCCGAAGTGCACGCACTACCAGAGGATAGCGCAATGTCTTTTAAAGCTGAAATATTACGAGTCGATAAAACATGTATGTTTGGGTGTAAGTGTGTGTAAGCATATATGAAAAGTAGGTTGTTTGTATACGTTGGACACGTTCGTCTGAGTGAATGATTTAAATGGAAGTATTTTTTCTAGAAGTATATACAGGCACACGTTAATATGTATGGTGTGAGAATCATCGCACACCCAAAACAATACAAATTAAACGTAGGTATGATATACTTACTCCAATGCATATTTTTTGTGAGTATATGGCGAACCCCATTGAAAAGTTTATCACTCACGCCTGAGGAGGCTATTTCATACTTATTCTCCGAGTAATCTCACACATGACAGGAACAACGAACTCGAAAACACATAGCTTGCGCAAACATAGAAACGTATATAACAAATCATGGAAACAAACATACCCATCAATAGACTCTCTCCCTCGACATACGCAAACGACAAATTTACACAACCAGGGTATGTGGCCACATCGTCGCCGTTTCGAATAATGTTTGTGAGTTTAGAAGTAATTCCATTAATTAGTCTTTCACTCAAGCGAGAAACGTGCTGGTGATCATAAGCCATCTCTTTCTGGGCAATCTCACACGCAGTGCCCAGCCCAACACAGAGTGGGGTGGGTAGAGTTCCAGAACGGATACCTGAGCAATAGTTTACGAAAACCATGTACAATGAGAGAAAGCGTGGATGTCCGCGGAGAGACGATGACGATCTCCATTAAGAGATTCAAGACACTAAAGTGAACTTTCGTGCTTTGCTTCGTGAACTTTCGTGCTTTAACTTTGTACATACACGAGTATGTGCGCCCGCGATCAGATGATTATGTGTATATGCGACTACATGTTTATGTGAAACATTCGTGAGATAGCCAGACAAAATTTTGGTATTTGAGACAACGATAAAACACTAACCGAAAAAGAGGACTGTATGAACACTAGTACATCGTGCATGCAACAACAACGTCGTTGTAATTTATAAACCTACTAGATCAAGACACAACTACAGTCAGCTCGCACTGCCAGCAGAGAACAAATATTAACTGACTGACGCGTGTGTCTAACCTTAGAATCCAATCCGTTGCTATTGTAGCACACACATCCAACACAAAGATTACCTCTCTCCTGTCCTCCTCCACTCATCTGCGCAGCTAGACGCACACGGGGACGGCGTTGAACGTACAGAGCGCCAATACCTTTGGGACCATACAGCTTATGACCACTAATTGACAGTAAGTGAATATTCATCTCCTTGACATCGATAGGAATCTTTCCAACAGCTTGAGCGGCGTCAGTGTGGAACATTATCTTGTTGTCCTTACAGATCTGACCAATCTCCTTCAACGGCTGAATAACTCCAATCTCATTATTCACGGCCATGATAGACACAAGGGAAGTGTCAGGTCTAATAGCTGCTTTCAGCTGATCAAGGCAAATCAGTCCATTCTCCTTCACAGGCAGATATGTGACATCAAAACCAGCGTCTTCGAGGTATCGACACGAGTCCAAAACACACTTGTGTTCGGTTTGCGATGTAATCACATGTTTTTTCTTGCCCTTGTAAAACTCTGCCACACCTTTAACGGCAATGTTGTTAGACTCAGTGGCCCCAGATGTGAAAACGATTTCTTTATCTTCTGCGCCAATCAAGTGCGCGATCTTCTCTCTTGCCTCTTCGACGGCGTCAACAGCCTCCCATCCGTACTGATGTGTTCGACTGTGTGCGTTTCCGTACAATGCAATCTGGTAGGGTAACATAGCATCTACAACCCGTGGGTCCATGGGTGTGGTGGCTTGCATATCTAGATATAGAGGACGTCTCTCAGCGAGAGCAGTGGCACGAGAGGGAGGTTCAAATTCGCCATCGTCGTTAGGCTGTTCGGCGGAATGGTGCCTAATTGAGTGGCCAACGCGGACGGCGCTTGGGACCAACGCGTTCGCAGCGTACCGGAATAACCCGACGCGCAAGGCTTTCGGAAAGGAGGCCAGGGGGTTCATGACCTACACTTGTGTGTGTCGTGTGTGTGCGTATGTATAGTGTATGTGTTTCAATGCAATTAACGTGATGTTTTAAGAATGTGTACACTGGTTTATTACAAATGCAGTTTCTTGTGCTTCATTAAGTACTTTTGGTTACATTGAAGTGTGTGCGTACGTGTTGTGAATTGCATGGGGGCGAGGCGGGGCTGGCTGGCTGGCTGGCTGGCTGGCTGGCTGGCTGGCTGGCTGGGCCCCGGGTCTGCTGCCACTGATCCCACGTTATGAAATGAACTTAAACCGATATAAAAACTTATATATTAAAACCAATATGAAACTCGAAATCTATTTTTATACCTATGGTTTAAACGGGCAGTGTGCAGTTTGCCATACCAAATCAACGAAAACCATGATAACCTCAAAAAAAACCAAGTTGAAGTTTAGATAGGCCTGTCCAACCAAAATCCTGTTCTCTGTTGTTTCTCTCCCGTAAGAGGGTTTGGGTTGGCTGATCACTGACAAAAACGTAGTTTTTATGCTCGTTTTTATTGCTTTTTTGATGGGACTTGAGGCGGTTTTTTATACTTTTTTTTGAGTAAACCCGGCTTGAAAAAACGTGGTTTTTCCTCTACACGAAATAGATTCGCACCTCGTATTCTTTCTGCCCTTAATAACACATATTCACATCAAACGCTACATATCCTTTCACACATACTTGATAGTGCCAGTCGTTAGTTATTGCTCATAAATACACGTACAGCACGTGAGGTGGGCCAGAATGAAGTTAAAGGTTACCTTCCCGGTGTTTAATCTTACGCTAGATGAGATCGACGGCTTGGAACTCGAATCAAATGGTACGGGCAATCGTGAATTAGACCTATCCCCACAACTAGCACAAGTAGATTTGAATACATCCATAGACGGCAGTGGGGTGGGTCTAAGCTGTTTACTATGTGGCAATCTGGAGTTTGAAAACGTTGATGCACAACGAGCTCATTTTAAACTGGATTGGCACCGTGCGAATGTGAAGCGTAAGCTTAAAAAAGGTGTAGATTGCATTACAGAACAAGAGTTTGAAGACAAAATTGATGACTTGTCCTCCATCTCTGGGTCTGGTTCAGACAATGAAATTTCAGACAGCGAAAATTCCAATACAAAGACTCGTAATCGATCTAGCGTGACCGTGTTTCGTGCACCTCATGGTCTTACGTATAGTGTGTACACATCTATCCTAACAAGAATGGTGAGGGAAGAGGGCACTTCGGAAGAGCTGTTGAACGGTCTCAGGGCTCTTGCACTCCCGCG
The DNA here is from genome assembly GCA_033442365.1 of Creolimax fragrantissima. Taxonomy (NCBI): domain Eukaryota; class Ichthyosporea; order Ichthyophonida; genus Creolimax; species Creolimax fragrantissima. Next base: position 1,395,090 of record JAWQFL010000001.1, read on the forward strand.
CAAGACTCCTACGCCTGATGTAAGCCAACGGAGTGAAGTGGGTTTACGTGTGAACTTAGGTGCAAGTGAAAAGGTAGATATTCTTCACAAGCCTACGAACCAGACTTGGGGTGTTCTTCTATGTTCAGGTGGACATTTTGCCGGGTGTATATTTGACGGACTAGAGCTGCGTGTGTCAAAGACATACCATCGATACGTGGTGAGGAGGAAACAAGGAGGAATGCAGTCTGTAAGGGACTCGGCGTCAGGTACATCCGCACCCAAGTCAGCCGGTGCCAACCTTCGTAGACAACAGGAGGCTGCATTACAGGCGGATATACGGACTTTGCTTTTGGACACTTGGAAGGACCACTTACACGAGTGTTCGTTAGTGTTTGTATGGGCACCCAGGGCAAATGAGAAATTTATATACGGCAGTGGAGGGAAGGTAAGTGCGAACTGCTTAAAGAAGACCGATCCTCGAGTGAGGGGCATCCCCTTTCCTGTGCGAAGGCCGACTCTTGCCGAGGCCACTCGTGTGCATCGAAACCTGTGTACAGTACACCAATCAACGGTACGAACAATAAATGTTAGTAGCGACGTTTCAGAAGGTATGACAACCGGTCTTCCATCGCCCCGAGGCGACCATCCATCTCTCACCGCCAAGGACTTAAGACAGTTGGAAAGGCAGACTATGAATCTATCAATTAATGGGGAAGGCAAGTGTCCAGGTATTAGCGAAACCGGAGATGCGGGGTCCACAACTACGGCAACATCGATGATAGTGCACGATGGATATAGTATTGTTAGTCTTGGATCGGATTCGGTAGGGAGTCCCATGCCCTGTGTGCCACCATCGTTTGCTGATTCGGGGACTGGTGCGGTGGTAGACGTGCGGGGAGAGTTGTCTGATATACATAGACGACTGTTCAATGCGTGCGAGAAAGGAGATATAGCGGAAACCGAGAAAATAATGGCACAAGAACGTGAAGAATTGGAGGCTTGCCTCGATGCAATAGATTTAGACTTCAACACATGTTTACACGTGGCGAGTACTAACTCCCGTGACGAAGTAGTTTGGGAGTTGCTGCAAAAGGGCGCCAACCCATGCACGCAGAACGCGCGCGGTCTTACACCCTACATGCTGGCGAAAGATAAGGGGACACGAGACATGTTTAGACGGTACATGGGTTTGGAAATGGAGAAGTGGGATTGGGTTAAAGCCGGAGTACCAAGCGCGTTGACTGCGGATATGGAAGCGGCGCAGGCGGAAAGAGAAAAGATGAAAAAGGAAAAACAGAAGGAGAGGAAGAAAAAGCTGACCCAGCAAAAGAAGTTGAGGGATAAAGAAAAGGCAGTTCGACAAGAAACTGAGGACAAAGCACGGTTGGACAGAGAGGCCAAACAAGCCATCATTGATGCAGAAGCGAGGAGGATAGCCAATATGAGTGACAGAGAGAAACGTGCCATGGCTGCTGAAGCACGCATGAAGAAAGCACCAGTACAGTCTCAGCGTGGTGTTCCTTCTGGTGAAAAGTGTTCCAACAATAGTTGTGAAGGTCCGTTGATGAGAGGACAGGAATTCAGTAGACTAAATTATAAGTACTGCAGTGTGCAGTGCGTAAATGGTATGTAAATGTACTGACATATTGATTTACATATACACTTATGTATTTGCATACCCTTTGGAATTGAGCAGACAGAAATCATAACTCCTTTATATGGAGGTAGTCCATTTACAGGAAACCCAATGGATTCAAGTCAAGTACAAAAATGGACACATTATGTGATTTGTGTTACGATATTGTTTGATTACGATTTATAGAATACGAGTGCCTCATTGCGTTAACACAAAGCTAAAGAGACGAGAGTAGGAGACACACATGTATCCATAGCAAGTCGAATTGTGTTACGATATTGTTTGATTACTAATGTTTATAGCATCCGAGTGCCTCATTGCGTTAACACAAAGCTAAAGAGACAAGAGTAGGAGACACACACGTATCCATAGAAAGTCGAAATTCTCACAACAATTAGAAGTATACCACGTCGGCCAGCATATGCTCTTGAGTATTGCACTTTTTCTTGGGATAGTTTGCAATGAACCCTTTATGTTGTTTATATTTATGCATACAGCCCACCGCGAGAATATCGAGTCAACCTAGTGATTAAGGATCCGTGCATAGTAGATGAGAAGACATGTTAAAGTCCACTCTGCGTATGTATGGGTGTCACCGCTCCCGGAAGTTACCATAATGTATATAGTTTTAAATGTATACAAATGTGTAGCCATTAAACGCATTCCATGATTGTATAGCGGCACCAAGGTAGGCACACCTTTTGTTTATAGTGCCCTGTTGGATGATATTAGAGCTCTGCAGTTTATAATCCGATGAACACGTACGATCATCACTACTAGTAACACACTATGACAATGGTACTGGTATTCTGAAATGAGTATGCACAACTGTCCATAATACACTTGAAGTCCTTAATCCTTATAATACAGGATCACAAAGTGATGCGTGTTATGTTTGCACCCGAATTGGAGCAGGGGAAGAACCATAAGTTAATATTTCTTTTTATCAATAAAGGTTTAACAACTTCAGTCGTAGGTTACACGATATATTATCGATATGCCGAACGATTTTTCCCTACCGACAAGAAGGGCAAACAAACACAAGATATAACTACACTGTGTGACTTTCTTATGGAGTTACAGGTTAAATTTTCTAGCTAAAAGTTGAGAGAACGTCAGATGATGGCAAAAAAAGAAGGTATAACTACACTGCGTGAATTTCTTATGGAGTTACGAGTTTAATGTTCTAGCTAGAAGTTGAAAGAATTGTCTTGTCAGATGAGTATTCAGCGGCAGTGTACGGGCAGCACATAGTGACCATGACTAAACACACATTGGCAGACAGCAGTTGAGAATTTTCGAAATATGAGCTCACTGTTTTGCAATCTATAAGTACACGAACTTCAGGGCCATACAAGACTACGGATATGTTGAGAATTCTACCAAGTTACGTTCGGTTGCCCCGATTATTATTTGGACCACTATCTTTCTACTGTACTCCTTTACATTTTAGTAAACAGTCCTATACCATACAATTTCTAATCTCTTGGTATCTATTGAACAATAATTCCAAACTCGTTCCATTTATGTCTTTGAATACGTGTGCATGCATGTGACTGTTACGTATTGTACGCACCTGTGTGTAATCTGCTCTATGTGTCTACCCGTGAAGCGCGTAAAATGCGCAATTGTTCTTATTTAAGTTCACGTACACATGTACGTACGTGTATTCCTGAAGTAATCGTATGTCTACAAGTAAGGCAGCATGTCTGACCGTAATTTCGAATTAGTTAACAATATATATTCAACATCAAGCAGTGATTGAACCACGCGAAACGTGCTCCTACACTACTCACGCAAACACAAACGCTCCGGACACAATATACACGCAAATACAAAACGCTCGCACACTATATACATGTACATCATAGATATGTATATAATATGCAGAAATAGCGGTGTTACATTTCGCATATGAATTTCTCCACATCGTAGTAAGTTGCGTTACATTTCTGATGCGAAACAGATTGAGACATTGCGATGGAGACGGCAGAATCACTTCATTTGCAGCAGAAAAAAATTCAATATGCTGTTATGTATGTGTGCAATCACAAACCACAGGAACGCCCCACACAAGCTGACACAACACTACAATAACGCTTCTCGCGTCGCGTTTAAAGTCCGAAACGTGTACTTTCACGCTTCATTGTAGCTCACGTAGAACAATGCTTCAACGCTTACGTATAAGCACGCGTTCATACGAAACTGGACTATGGACTGGTGTGAGTCGCGTGGGTAGCCGTGGAGGGGGAGGGCATTGGAACGTGAGTAACATTCCGCATATCAAGAAGCGCGGTTTAAGTTGTAATGGCGAGGTTTCAGCAGGAAGCGGTGGTGCAAAGAAACAGTCGTGTGAAAGAGTAGTGGAAAATGCTCCATCACTGCCAAACTCGCAGGCTAGTAATAAGAATATTAACCTAGTACCTGACTTGCAGACCTCAAACAGCGCTAATAGCACCCAAAATACCCATAATGTATCCGCTGCAAGCAATCCTGTTGGTGGAAATTTAGGCGGACCTACAACCACTTATACTGCATCCAGCAAACCAATCGAGACGCCGACACATACACAGCTCAAACAAGCTGGTTCGAAAACGGAAACGAGTACTTCTAGTAATAGTAATGGTTCAATCAGAAATGAAGACACAATCACATACTGGAGCACTGCGGCAGGCGGTGGACGTCAAAGTAAACCAGCAACATTGAGCTTTACAAAATCGGAATCAATGAAAGTGCCGAAATTTAGCGTTATGACAAATGCGCTTAAATATACGGAGGCAGTGAAAAGCAAGGTATCTAATGTGTCTAATAATGTTGTGCATGGATTGCGTAGTTTTCAATCCGAACTCAAAGCACACAGTGACAATGATGCACACTGGACTGAAAACATTGCAGGGTGGACAAAAGTAATTTCTACACGCCTCAACTCACTTACTGGGTATGACATGATCATGCGATTGAAGGAGGGTGTAGAACATAGCGACGCAGCGCATGTAGCGGCTAGAAAAGCCTATAAGGAAGCTCAGGCTAGCTTGGCGCAGATAGTAAAAGATAGGCGTGCGACACAACAGGACATTAACGTACTACTTCAAAAGCAACAGTATTGGCATAGTGAGGAGGTGGCTAAGTTCGGCGAACTACACAGATCAGAACACTCTCTCAAGCGTGCAGAGGAGAGCGCCGAGAAATGTCTCGAACGGTGCGAGCAGGAAGTCGAGTCTTCGCTGCGTCGGTATACCTTGGGTGCGTTTCTCTGGAGAAACATGTTGTGCTCATTCACTATATGTATATTTTGTGTAGTTCGAGTACGTGTAGATGGATGAGCTTCATTGATATTTGTAACGGCTATTGTCCCATGGACGAGAGCCAATTTTTTTCTTCATGGTCACATGTGCTCCGTCTATGTCAAAACTTGTAAGGAAACAAATTTGCTCTTCATGCGTATTGACTATTTTATACATTGTATAGCAATCCGAGAAAGATATCATGAAGAACAACTTTGGAGTGACAAGATTCGAAGTATATCGACTTATGGAACTTTAATTGTCATGGTATGTGCTCCAACTCTTAATCGTGACATCAGGATGGGGGTTTACTTTATCGCCCGTAGATCTTCGTATTTCTCAATTATGACCATGCTAATTCATGAAGAATGTATTAGTGGCATCATTATGCCAATTGATGGCACGTACTAATCGCCCAACACGATTGCATGAGCAAGCAGAAATGTGCATGCATACGTTCTCATTCTTTCCATACTATTTCTCGAACTCTTCTGCACTCAGGGATTCAATTTTCTGATCGTCTTCTTTTCTCTTGTTGCTTTTGAGCCTATGAAACGGAGAAGGATAATCGCGGGTGTGAAGGAGAGTTTAGAGGACGCTTTGACGCAGGAAAGGCACTTCATTCACCAGGAGGTACAAGCTGCTGTCAAAGCACTGCATAAAAACGATTTTAAAACTGGGTTTCCCAGTGTGAATGCTACTGGTGCTGGCACGGTTGCAACCCATGTGGTAAGTACATAGCATACCTCCCATATGTACTGTGGTACTCCGATGACATGTGTAAATGCCCATACTCGCTCTCACCACATTTGGGACATATTTGACGTACCGTTGCGATTCTTACTCAGCGAATTGCGCTTTGCATGCTGTACGGACGCAAACTACAGTACTTATATATGTGAGTTGTACATATGATACTTCACTAATTGGTTTAAGCTAATTTTTTTTATTGAACACTGACACATTGTCTTAAAGTTTCAGGAAATTCCGACTTCGAACTTAGGAAACGATCATACTGTTGATTTGGGACTTCCACATTTGAACGATGAAAGGTATGTATTCAACATATGTGACCTCTTACCCTCACCTGGTACATATCTATATATGTTACATACGTCCGCATTCAACATGCTGTTATTGAGTGTGTCTTGGCACACCACGAGTAGATCGGTGCGTCCAAGTTAAACCATAATGAACGTTAATACAGAATTCACCTTTCCCCTTTGACCTTCAGGTCAGTATATAAGTTCACAGAAACAGTAGCGGATACTTCATCCCCTCCACTAAGAGACTTGGAGTCGACACATCCATCTGCCCCCATGATCATCGACGATTCGCCCACACTCACGCCCACTGTGTCCGATACTACAATCCTACCGACATCAACTGTCGTGTATGGCGTATCCTTACCCACGCCAACGACCACAGTCTCTCCACCTACACCAACACCAATGGTCATTAATGATAAATATACACCACCATCAAAGGTTGTGGATACTGTGCCCTCATCCGTGCCAACAGATGTGCATATTAATTCATCTGCACAAGATTACATGAGTTGGCTTAGTAGCGTGGGAGATAAGATTTCCTCAGGGATTTCAGAAAGAGATAGAAATATTGGTGTGGGTGTCTTTTTATTGTCAAGCGGAGTCGTCGTTTTATTGCAGAGCTTGTTCACGTGAACGAGATTGCGTCGTTCAGCAATCTACATCTGTGATGTGGGCTGCGAAGTGCCAAAAAGTCAATACATAGACATTTATAGTAGAAACTTGAGCGGCTTTTAAAGGAACTTGAATGAGTTACAATGTCTGTTTTTAGTCCTCGTTTGAGTGTCAAACCAATCCAATACAGAGTTGTGTTGTTAGTGTTTTGTAAACGTTTGAAATATTAATAAATGGCAACGATAAACTAGCAATCCAATATATAGTTGTGTAGAATGCAAGTGTGTGTAAGCGTTTGAAATGTAAATAAAAACGATGAACTCGCAATCCAAGAAAGAATTGCGTTGAATGCAAATGTTTGCACGGTTTGAGATCTTTGAAGTACTAGTTCATATTGAATTGCGAGTATATCGTTGCCATCTCTTCAGTTGCCTGGAATGCACGTGTTTGGGAATCGTTGGAAGTACTACTTAACAGTGAAAATAGTGTTTGTTTAAGCAATAGATGATTGCAACGATAAAAAAAGTCCAAAACACGCCCAAATTAACGGCCTAAAAATTGGCCTAAAATTATAACGTCAACTTTTTCTTCGATAACTACACAACCTTTTCCGTTCGTAAACACAGCCCCTCTCCTTGTTCAAACAGAGAGAGCGAGAGAGAGAGAGAGAGAGAGAGAGAGAGAGAGAGAGAGAGAGAGGGACGATGCATTCTGCATTGTCCGACGGGTATTGATTGTTCTTCATTTCACCCGAACTCTCCTCAACGTCAAACTACGTGTTGTTGTAGTAAAATCATTACCAGTGCTTGTTTACCCTTTGCATGTGCAGTGAATGCATTAGAATCTAACTAGGAGAATAGTAAAGAAAATGAAAGGCAGGATGCGTGAAAAATTGACCTTCGGCCGTCTTTCGTTCATTTCTGTCCTTATCAGAGGGTTTCTTATTCTTTATGGCGAATGGCAGGTACCTATATTTATACTTGTGTGCATGAATGTTTGTCCGTTTACGTTTCGAAACACATCACGAACCTTGTTCGCGCCATTCAAACGATCGTCTTTTCTAGTAGTTTTTATTTTTTTTGAAATTACCTTGTAGTATATTTAACATTCGAAAATATAAAAAGTACATGGTCTACTCACCTGTTAACTTTTCCTACACAAACTTCCAGCTAAATGTCTTATCTATTTATTGACACAGCTCACCACATATATTTCTACGCCAATCTCGCATATTTCTACGCCAATCTCGTTTTCTCAATACATTTTATCTTTGTAAGTAGGATAGGAATTTTAAAGTCAAGTTTACGGACGTGGACTATGTTGTTTTCACAGATGCGGCAAGGCTGATACTTGAGGTAAATAATTCCAAAAAGAAACCACTTCATTGGTTTCGTTTGTTTACAAACACATATACCAGAACAGCATAAACCAACCTCCAGTATTCACTGAATACGTCGTCCTTAAAAACAGATACTGGGGTGAAGTGTCTTTAACTAACAAAACTAACACCGAACCATGTATCATTGCTAGGGTACCTCCCCTTTCCGCCGTGCTACGTATCGATACACGCCCCTGCTTGCATTGTTGATGACTCCTAACGTGCTATTCTTCAGCAGTTTTGGGAAAATTGTATGTACATTCTACAAACTATGTTCATGTTCTCTTTTATTTTTTCCTATGATCGTTCACACTTCTGAAGAGCCCAATCGAGAAATTCTTCAAAAAAATAGCATTCTCCCTCCTGCTCATACCCAACACATTTACTTCTTAGGTGTTTGCGCTGTGTGATTTGGTCGTCGGATGTCTTATATTCCGACTCTTGAAGATCAGAAATCTAGATAACTTCACTTCTGTGTGCTGTACATGGTATGTAAGCGTATAGTGGTCGTTTTTTTACTTATGCCTAGCCCATCTTGATCTGACTGGTTTCCTGAACGATTTGAGTATGAGCACATCTACTGAGATGCGAAAGATGGTTAACTATGGAAACTCGTAGCATTTCTGAGGCGTCAATCGGTCGCCCATTTAAAAACTTCCGAGATTTAGAGTATAACTTAAAATGTACTTACATAACGATGCACAAAAAACTACGGAGGATAACGATGCACAAAAAATATTCATTCATCATTCCGTAGTTTTTTGTGCATCGTTATGTATTCATCATTCCGTAGTTTTTTTTGCATAGTTATGTAAGTACATTGCCTGTATTCGCAGGCGTACATCTGTCAAACAAAATCTAATTCTTGGAAGTACGCGTTACACTTCGTCAGCGTTTGTTTATTTCATTACACTTGAATGACGTGGTATTGTATTGCATTACAGTTGCTGGCTCTTGAATCCCATCGCTTTCGGCGTATCCACTCGAGGTAATGCAGAATCTCTTATTTGCGTAACGGTTTTGGGGTCTCTTTTCATGCTTGAAACAAATCGAGTCTTTGCATCGGGTTTACTACTGGGAGGGGCAATTCATCTCAAGATATATCCCGGTGTGTGTTGTGCGAATATATCTAATGTGTACGTTTGATAAAATAATGTGGAGTTATGAAGCGAACTAGGAGTATATATAATCATATATTGTTTCGCAAGAAATATAAACGTTCAAGCCCGCTTGTTGAGCTTGAATCCCCCCCCTCTCGCTATGTTTTAGAATTCAGGCATGTCACAAAACACATTGTTACCTTACTTATAATAATCCCGTTGTTCCTTCTACTGGGGCACAACATAGTACTGTACACCCTTCCTATGTATTTATGGCTAAGTGATGACAACGAATCCTTTGTGGGTCTATATACTGGGTTGCTATTGCGGATGATTCCGAACCGACAACAACTCACACTGGCCCTGTCGACTGTGGGGAGCTTTACAGCGCTGACGTATTTCTGCTATACATGGTGTGACCAGCCTTATCTCGACGAGGCATGGATTTATCATATACGACGCACTGACAATCGACACAACTTTTCTGTTTACTTTTATCCTCTCTACCTCACATTCGGCTCCCCGCTTGCGAAAGCGGTTGGACTTCTCGCTTTTTTACCACAAGTAGTTCTCACTCTGCTAATTGGCGCAACAGTATTTCGTGATCTCCCCCTTGCTATGTTTCTCCAAACTTTTGTCTTTGTTATGTTTAACAAAGTGTGTACATCGCAGTACTTCCTTTGGTATATATGCTTGCTTCCTCTTGTGATGCACCCAAAGGCAACAACCTTATCTGCTTACGATTGTCTAGCAATGGTTGTGATGTGGTTCGGGGGGCAGGCTATGTGGCTTGTACCTGCATATTATCTAGAATTTGAGGGTGTCCAAATGTTTATTTCCTTGTGGATATCAAGCGTCGTGTTTCTGTGTGCAAACGCATGGATAGTTGGTAATTTTGTTAACAAGGCTGTCGTATTGCCGAGCCCTTCCAAACACTAAGCCAAAAGATCACTACTTGTAAGGATTTTCCTTGATATAGCTAAACATATACGTGTAAGCCCAATATAGACATACGTCCAAACTATGGTCTAATACATAACACAATTATATACTAGTAATATGTTTTATACTGTGTAAAACTACATTTGAAAATGGGCTTCAACGACTGAAGCCAACTAAATCTCCTTGCTAACGTTGATCAATTCACAATCAACTGACTCTAAATAGTAAGTGAGTTCCTAAAACCAATAAGAACCGCTGCGTTCGATCCCACATGTCTCCGCACAATATTGCAATGGTCACCACATAGTTCTTAAAACTCATAAGAATCACTGCATTCGATCCCACATGTCTCCGCACAATATTGTACCGCCCACCACGGATAGTCCTCGCAGACATTGTCAATATTCTGCCATATCTCGCAGTCAGTATTACTTTGTGAGCATTTCTCGGCCCATAGGCTGGTAGGATTCTCCTGAGGTTTGCTCTGGAATTCAGATTAAGTGAACAACAGATTGATTGATATATATTAGGCACATGAGTCAATGTAAGATGCTCGAGAATGGAAACGAGACAACCACAAAACAGATAGGTCACAAGAAAATTATATACGGGTAAAACATGTAAACTTACAGGCATAGTATCATTGGTATTGGCAGGGTAGAGTTTGTCCCATTCCGGGCAAGCATTTCTCAATCTTGTCAGCTGCAAGTTGATGGCATCCGTGAGAAGATACTCAAGCATATAGATGTCAGTTTTATACTGCTTTTGAGTCTGACAACCGTGAGATTCAGGGCATGAGCTGTAATCGGGCAAATGTGCCTCACTTGTCTCAAAGTACACAGAAGTCTGGTCTGGTCCCATGGCGAAGGGAGACACAACAATGTAACCCGGGTACAACGCGGCAACCTCAATGATGGCGTTAATTCCCTCCATGAACACAGAATTTTTAAGCTGAGAACTAATAGGGGCTATCAGTAAACCGTACTGTCTGAACGCACCGATCTGCTCCTCAGAAGAATTTCCACTCCAGACAGTAAAGTTTTCGTACTTTGTGATGCCCTCTTTAGCAAGTACTCTTTCCAATATATCGTAGTTCAAGAATACACGGTTACCTGTTCCTTCGATACGGTGCATCACTCCCACAGTGGGCGGTGCACAGAAGAGATTCTCTTCAGCAGCAGTTGATGAAATATTGACCGGGGTTACAGGAATATTGATGGTGGTACCACCACTGGACTTAAGCTCCGTTACGTACGTGGCATTCCACGATGAGTCCACAATGCGCGTGTCGGCACCAGTTGGGAACAATGAGATGTTCCCTGTCGCCGCAGGGAACTGCGCGGTTAGAGGGGCCTTTGGAAAGTACTCGTTCATAAAATTGAGGAAAGGCCATTTCTGATCTTGGTTCCAAAAGGTTCGCTCAGCGACACCCCAGTCAAGATCCAACGCGCGGCGCATGCAGGCTTTATCAATACTGCTCGCCTTCCTAACCTGCCTCAGCCCCTCACCATTCCTCCACCAGGAGTCTTGAAACATGGAATTACCGATTACTGCCTCAATCAGGTTTAGAGAGTGCTGACTATCACTCGGGAGACGCATCCTTGAGGAGACGAGGGCATTGAATGTAATAGGGTCTACAGGGTCATTCACCATGTGAAAGATATTTGTGACACGGTTCATTATGTGGCCAAACTGCTCCACACGTTGATGTGTGTTCCACCAATAACTTGTGCCGTCAAGCCACAAGAGGTCTTTCGCATCTGCCTCTTCTGCAGTCCAAAGATTCAAAGTATAATCGCCTGAGTACGATTGCAAAGTTGCACAACTCTCACGTATCCATACTGGGCAATCTTCTATTGAGATTGCCTCATCGGAGCTGTCAGCCTCCATTGAAGATGATATGATACCTACACAGCACTGCTTCCAAGTGTAGTAGTCTGCAGCATCAGCAACCACAACAGCCACACTCTTGTCACTAACACATATGTCTTTGTGTGCGTGCATGGTTGCGCCATAGCTAGTTTTAAAGGTGCCGTACATCTCGGTACCCACTCTTCTGGCACGATGTCCGGCTTCGCCCAAATCAAGTTGGGGGGTCTCGGGTTGTCCATTCAACCTGAGGAGACGCATCATGCGTTCGCTCGTAACAAAGTCCACATCCTTTTGATCGTGTACAAGGAGAGGTTCCTCTACATTCGTCGCTTCCAGTGATGCGGCATTTACGACAACTGCTCCTGCTATGATAAGGGGTAAAACTATGTGCATTGTCGCGAAACTATACTAGCCTTTCGTATTCTAAACAAGTGTGAAATGAGGACATGATGTGTGTACCGGATAAGTTTTAAACAAATTACTCAACAGTGTTGATGGTTGGCATGGCCGTTCCTTCAACAGTGTCCATATAGATAACCGTAATATTTCGTTTTCGTCTACCAGCCTACGGTTTGATCCCTAACGTGGACATGGGTGCTATACCGTAATTGCAGATGATTGACATATTTTACGGTTTGTCCTGGTGGTTATTACGTTTAATTGAAATGTAAGATAGGACAGGCGGACAGCCAGGATGTCGCCGTTTCGTGCGTTATGCGACGGACGTAGTTATTCGCGCACGGGGCTTCTACTGGACCAACTGGTACAGTGAGATCGTTATCACATTGAATCTCGCTCCAACAACATGGATCTTGATCCTTCTCAGTATGTGTTTATAGGTATATCTGAGAGCACAGAACTTATGCATTTAATTCAACTTGTGTAGTTTAAGAACGTAATACGCTTTCATACGCTCTCAAGATATTCGTTTTAACGTTCACCGAACGTCAAGCCCATGTTCAGCGTTAAGTAACAAATCAGAAAACCTGCAATTCTCCCCCTACACAGCCATAGTTTATACTGGTTCTTCGAATCAATACTTTTATGGCATAAACTAGAGAATTGCTCCTTGGGTTGTCCCTCAATCTTGTAGGAATTGGATGATAATCGTTCCCTTGTTACGTTTTACAACTAGGTCAGTAGTTGGTAAATCTGTTTTGAAATTTGTTAGTGTCAGTCATTACTAGTAGTCAAATCAATCAATAAATGGTACGAAATTTATTTTGATCTTCCAAACCCTGTTGCAGTTCGATTTTGCATTGGAGTTTGCTCCATAACTCTTCGAATCATCAATTCGGTTCAAAACGCAATAGACCAGGTGGTAGAATCAAGACTGGTCCCCGGCGTTTCCGTTGACTTTTATTCTCGTAGTGTGAATCCGAGCAACGACTACGTGTTTTCATGGAATTTATAAACGAATGTGGATTGGAGCTGTAGAACTGTTGGGTAACTGGCATTCCTCTTGGTCACTTGTTGAAGAAATCACCTACTACAAGTATATATATGCGTTATAGAAATCGATAGGAAAACGGTCGTTAAGGCAAAATACCATGGTCTCCATCTGTCAAAACTATTGTTCAATATGGAACCATGTCAAAAGACTTATAAAAGCATAATCGGAAACATCCATTAAGAGGTAAATGTTTCAATGAGAACGCATTAGTGTAATTTGTCCCCCATAGACCAGAACGTATGAGATTTAGAATCAGGAACTGATACATTCAAACATCTGTCTCCTTAATCCTTGTTTGCATCGTGTGCTTGCAGTGTGTTTGTTTCTCTACGCCCGTGCAACTACAGTTTGCAGTTTAAACTACAGATGCTTTCGTGTAAATACAGTCTGAATGCTCCCGCTGAAAATACCCATATCGTCATTCCATTGGGTAACCAATTTGACATTCACAAAAATGCCACAGATCCAAAACAGCAACAACACAAACACACACACACCAAACACACACACACATGCACACACACACACACACACACACACACACACACACACACACACACACAAAGAGGGAGAGAAACAAACAAAGAATTTACGTTGAGAGAAGTATATTCGACGCTGTGAAATTCTAAAATACAGCTCATTCCAGCCTGTACACACACACACACACACACACACACACACACACACACAAAGAGGGAGAGAAACAAACAAAGAATTTACGTTGAGAGAAGTATATTCGACGCTGTGAAATTCTAAAATACCGCTCATTCCAGCCTGTACACACACACACACACACACACACACACACACACACACACAAAGAGGGAGAGAAACAAACAAAGAATTTACGTTGAGAGAAGTATATTCGACGCTGTGAAATTCTAAAATACCGCTCATTCCAGCCTGTACTATTGGTTTTTGATGCTCCACCACATAAGTAGATTCAGAAAAACATGTTGGGTGATAATCTTAATGATAAGGTACATGCTGATGTGTGTGAATCTACGTTACATAAATGAATGCACTAAATTATTCAGTAGTCTTTGTGTTCATTTTACATGTAAATCTCATCTCTTCACAGTTACAGACTATAGAACATGTCGGGCCATCATCATTGGTGTGCACGTACACTCATATCACATTGAGGTTACTATGTATTTGGATGTACTTCCGCACGAACGTGCGCGTACGAAAAATATAGGTGCAACTACGCCCTAAAATTTACCGACATATTCATAAAAAAGATTCAATTTTTCGTTGTCATCTTGAATGTGTTCATTACAGGATATAAATGGTTTTAATGTAGATGAGAAACACCACATTCGCGAAATATATGACAGGGCTGATAAGGAGGTAAGTAGGATGAGTACTTTAGCTAGAAGTATACGCAACATGTATAGTACACAGAACATGGTTACCTTAATTAGTCATTCAATGATGCAGCAGTATAACCTCCGTACCCTAGACATTCTTTACAAGTATAATATTCTCTCTCTCGATTTCATCTGTAAACGATTCTCTAACATTATTTTCTTCAACTCTCACTATTCTGGTCTGCTCACTCAAGATACTGCGTACTCACTAGTACTTGTTTTGTCAACCGCGCAGAGTCAATCTATTATCAAGCAAGTTCTAAAAATTTCGTCTGTGGCACTGCTAAGAGTGAGTGGCAAGAAGGTGTGTGGTTCTAGACAACGAGTTATGCTTGTTCGTTTGGTTTTTCTTGTCAAACCACCATACTTAGCCACTCGATACTGTCAACAGAAAATGGTTTCAAGTTTTACTTTCATTAATTTCTTAAAGTTCATACACCCCTACTGTTAGAGACAAGACGTCGTACCGAAATCGTCATTCTAAAGCCACTACTCATAGTTTCGTCAATTGTACGCAGCCACAGTCGCGTGCAATACTTCACACATGATTGTCTATACCTAATTCAATATCAAACATACCCGTGCCATTCAGAATGGTATTACAGAACAAAAGCAAAACAAGGCTGCTGAAAGCACAGCACTGGTAACAGAAATCGCGTTTATGTCCTCGATAAGCGAAGTGAGCTTCACAGCACCCTTTCGTAGGAAAAGAAGTATACTTTTTGGGGCCACCGCGATGTTCACAAAGCAACCAAACGAAAACAACAGCAAAGCCGAGGTTCTTGTACGGTATTCAGATGTAAGTCTGTTGTATATACGAAATCTTTTAAGTGCTTGTCGATTATATTTGTTGATCTTGAGTACACATTGTCATACATTGCTACAAGATATTTTTTTGCAGGACACGCCACTCTAACAATTGTTGCAACATGTTGTACAGTCTTACACATCAATGTTGAAAATACGCATCACATACACTTACATATGCGTTGATACAGATAAAGCTCATCGTGTGTTTGGATACGCCCGACAAATTGAAACAAACTTGGACGCTTATAGGCTTTGGCATTGATTTAAAGAAGCCGGTGTTTTGCATCAATATACCTGATGTTTTACCAAGTACAGTACGAATTGAAGCAGACGCAGTTCATAAATCTAGCCTGGTATTAGTATTTGTGATATTTCTCGGTATGATGTACATGGGTCTATATCCTCTGGCGCATTCAATACCAGAGACAGTACATGTTGTTAAAACATGGCTGATGAACAAGACATCTGCAGATGGAAATACATCTACAAGAATACACAAATGTGTACATAATTATAGACATCTGAGTCTATGTATATTTCTGTGTATTTATACAATTGGTGTAATTTTTACCTTTTTGTGCGAGGCTGAATGTTTCATATTTTGCACAAAGGAGCAAAATAACAGTTCACATACATATATTTACACTTTTTTGTAGGCTGCTTCTTGTTCCAGTGCAAATATCGTATGTCAACTAATTACCGCAGCAGTGGGTGTAACAGTGCAGGTTGTTCCGGAGAAAGCTAAAAATCTTGGGCCTGCTAAAGTGAAAAAATCATTTGCGAGGTATGTATGTATACAGAAGCGAAAGTATATAATACTAAATCGATAAAGTGCATACACATAATATAACGTTCACACCAATTCCATCCGCAGGAAGAATTAGCCCTTGTCCCACACGTACAACACAACAACAGTGACGGTGATATTCATTATTTACAATATTGTTTTATATGCTTTTGTGGTTCCTCTTCCATAGTGCGATGAAGTAGATTTATGCACCTATATAATTGCAATTGCGTTGATCCAGGTGCTATCTAGGGGCAAAAGAAGGGTTTCTCTACGCATTAATGGATGGGATTTTGTTCGGACTCAAAACTCCTACTTTCTTTCTCCCATACAATCGGATCAGTGGAATGGAAATAGCGTCGTCAGGGTCAAAGTAAGAGAGCATGCACTACGGACATGGTGTATGTAGTATTTATAGTTTGTTGATATATGGCCTATCTATGATTCTGTTTGAAAAGCACGTACACACGTGCTGAAAATATATACTTTCTTCGTTTTGAGTATATATTTGTGTTTTGTGAAACTGCTCCTCTAATCATATCCATATGTGCATATCCCAACTGTCACATGTTGAACGACTCATTTATTCTTGCCCACCTTCGCGGTATAAAACTTTACTTATACCGTTTTATTCTAGCTTTGTAACATACATTTCCTGTGTATGAATAGTGAATACATGGATGTACCCCTAGCTTGACTAATAATTTTACCGCATATTCACAACTAACCGCTTTTCATTTATTATAATTTTTTCTTTTATCTGGTGATATGCATATGTAACAATGTACAAGTACTCGTGTGCTCTATTCATGAGTTCGTGTTGCATGTACATGTATATGCGTATGAAACCTCTCGTACACATTGCGTTCTTGTCTGCGTGAATAATGTGTATATGTTCTTTTTACGTATGCATGATGTATGTGCGTGGTGCATATTCAGTCGCACTTTTAATTTGACTGCCACTTTTAGTACACGTAACCCTGATGAGGATACAAATGGAAACAGTATCAACGATGAAGATGTGTTGAATCTTGATATGTTTGATGTTGATTGCACCGCCTATGTCAAATACATTGTAGAGACCTTCTCAAAATAGTATGTTGTCGATAATCAAGTATGGAATACACCAGTATTTATGTAAACGCCATTTCCCTAAAGTTTTGAGAAATGCTGTTTGTTTTTCGATGAACCAAACATTGAGCTATATATTAATAAAGAGTGTCAGCAAACACCACACGCACGCACATAGGTACCCGCAAACACACAAAGCGCTGACACACTGACACGTATCCATAACAGCTCTGAACTCAACAAGAAGAGAGCGGAGAAGCAACCGGGGGTACCTGAACACATAGTAGATAGCACAACTGCAAACACAGCTATGCAATGTATATCGTTGGAGGACCTCTCTGACAACAGGTAAAGATAATAGATACAAGTGAGGAGTTTGCATGTACGTGATACATCATACCAGAAGTAGTTGCAATCACGACAAACTCATTGAAATAGTTTATTGTATCGAAGGATCACTCTGGCACAGTGTATCTTTATACTGGTGATAGAAAACTATATGCCCTAGAACACAAATGTACACACCCACAGCAATCTAAAACTACTTCGAACGATATTGGTGTGGGTGAGAGAGCGAGAAAGACACAGTTGAGTGTGTCTATGTCTGCATAGTTGTGCTTACATGTTCGTGTGAGCTGTACACGAATGAATCTGTTACATTAGTTTTGTGTCCATACACCGCATTAGTTGTGTGTCAATACACCACCATATAGGTGCGTATCCACATGAATAGCCATGTATGTTCCTTTGTGAGTTCACCGAGAATGCTCTCGAACCAAGGTGGGATACCAAACCCTTATGTATGATACATACTTTTGAAGATAAGTCAAGTGGCAGTTTTCGATATAAAATACTGTGTTCGATTGACGACAGGTTTGAGTAGTGTACTACCAGTCATCACGGGTGAGTCAAAGGTGAGAGGAGATACGGTCTAGACTGCAACACCTATCCATGCACACGCATATTATTATATATGTAACGTTGTGCTCTGTAAATCTTTTATTAGCAATTCGAGCGAAGACTCCGACTTTAATCCACACAAAAGCCGGGGGGCTGGAAGTGATAATTCAGACGACGAATCCTCATGTCCAGAGGAATACGAAGAGAACTATGAATCAGACAGCGAATCGTACGATAGGGAGGATGAAGATGACAGCGACGATGAGAATGGAAGTGGGAATGAGACTGGGGGTGAAAGAAAGCGAAGGAAAAGTGGGAGTGTGAATGAAGTGGAGAGTGATAGTGAGGTAACTGAGGAGAAAGGGCCGAAACGTACGAAGCAGTCGGAACTTATGGTTAATATAAAAAAGTCGACGGGTGCCAGTGAGTCTGAGAGTGAAATTGACGAGGACTGAATATAATCGCATAGTTGTACAGCACGCACACATACATATATATAATGCAACGCACAAACAAGCGGGGTTTATAGTATCGCACGCTCCCGCAAAGCCGAAACAGTTGTAAGATTGTTGAATAGACCGAGGAGTAACAGAAAGTGAATGAACCCCCTATCTTGTAGGACTGTGACATCTAACCACTTCAATACTTGAAGCCACAGAGTCAAGGTGGTCAAATCCATTAGTTTACAATACCTCAACCCGTGAAATGTGAAATCTTGTGATGTCCTAAGCACGTCACAGTGACGCAAAGATATCCAGTTGTACCAGTACCAACATACGATGACTGGAATAAAACCACATCACGTCCACATCTGGCTTTTAAGGTCACGTACAAAACTTTGCTCACATCTGGAAAATATCGGGAACAGGAGAGTACGAAATAGCATACCCTTATAATAGTCCTAAACGACATGTAAAGAAAATGGTGCACGTATTATATGCATACAACTTCATTCAGACATTTTGTTTAATACTAAGCACTTGCTATATGTACAGAGTTTTGCTCAATTCTGGTGCGTGCATTCTCAATTGAAGGAGAACAGGGAAGAACATATTCTTGACATACTCGCCAAGAGGAGAGATTGTGGGTCCATCAAGCAGCGAAACCACTCGCACTGAGATCTAAGCACAGGAAGAGTGGTTCAGTGGTAAAATCTCAATACATGGTTTAGCATGCAACACTGAAACACTTCACAGATACAAATATCCATCAGCATATACACTCAACGCGCACAACACAGATTGTACATAAGTGCTGGATATACTTTCTGTAACTACATATTACGATGTAAACGAAATACTCGCACACCAGACACAACATGCAAGTACGCAAACTCATTAAGTACTTACGGAATTAAATTTTGGTTTCCATTCCTCGTTTTGCATGAGGCTCGTCAACGCGTGGGGTAATAAACTACATATGTCGCTGTAATGCCTGTGTGCTCCCGCAACAAAACATGAAACATCTCTACCCTCATTCGTCGGCACACCAATCATGTTGTGTATCTTTTCAGCATCAGGGCTTGCCCATCGCACACAGAGAGCGGACAGAAGCGCGATACCTAAATGTGAGACGGGAACAATGTGAAGTTATTGGGGGCATCAATGTAGCCAACTATGTACTGCGTTAACTGTATACGTAGCATTGGAACTCTCCTATGATCGCTTACGTCATGTAATGCATAGCCGAAGACAAAGTAGCACTGCCAAATTACCGTACTATTGTACAGATACGTTGAGGTGGGTATGCATTTTTTCTGATCACTTTCAAAGCTTTATCTTGCCAACGCGAAGAAGAATGCAATCCTCTACGCATATGCAGACGTACCACATGTACTATTACAAGTGGCAATATAAGGTAGCCAAGACACAATATCCTCCATTTCTACAGCTTTGAGTATCTCGATGTCGTCTGCACATAAATCACAACCGTAGAGCTAAAAAACGCATTTAATTATACATACCCGTTTCAGCTGCCACAAACGACCTGCTATCCGATAAACCTCCCAGTTTCACTGCTTTGTGAATGTTGTCCAGTGTATTTATGACTAGTCTGCCTTTGAACTCAATTCCAGGGTTTGTTTTGTTTATAGAGCTGGCCACGTACAACGCAAGGTCCAGGGAAAGAGCGCGAGAGAGTTGGATGTCTTCGTCTATCTGTTGCAACAATGTACTGATTGCGTTTGTTCAGTTGACGTGTGTGTTTGATTTAGCGTGTTTGTTTACCTTCGTTGATGTGAAGCCATGATTGATTTGTGTTTTTTGAGTGTGTGCATGATAAATATTTACCGTTTGTATACGGATCTAGATGATTACTCAGTTGAAGGACAAGTTTGTATATGTGCGAGTACTCCGGGGTACATGCTTGTATGAGCTGTCTGTGGTATGCATGTATATTTGTATATAAACGAATTCTTGAAATTCATCATATAGTACATTCTTCTTAAATTCACGTCAAATGCTTTTTGTTTTTGAGCATGCTAAAACAACGATAGCATGGTCAAAAACAACGATACACCGTGAATCAAGAAGTTCGTATACCTTGTATGTAGGTACACGATGAGCGAAAAAAGCTGGGAGAAAAAAATGAGAGCGAAAAGTAGACCTATTACGTCGACCGTGTGTATTTCAGATATTATTTGGCAGACACCCACGTAAATTGTGTTCACATACCAGCAATTAATCTGACATTGGAAAAGGTCGGCACGCTTTTCATTCATGCCTATTTGACATTGTATGAGTACAGCTATGGTTATTTCTGCGCCTGTCTGTACAACAATGAATTATGAACGATACACAGACACGTGAGTCAATAACTGCATATTACACTAATAGATCACTGCGAGCAGGTGTATACGCATTTGACTGCGTGTATAAGAATTGTCGATAAAATAGTACTATTCTTTTTGCCGTATTGCGTCACAATATAACAGAAGTTAGAATATCGATTATAGCATCAAGTTATCAGTGCCTTTTGGCAACAACAGTGAATACAAATTAATCCCACTAATGGTGAGATACCCAGCAAGTGATAAAGCTATGAAAGCTAAATTCCAAAATTATCTAAAGAAGCAAAATGTCTAGACTCTAATGTTTTGTAACTCAGCTGCCAATGCATACACAAAAAAGAACGCTCGCGTAGCATATTAAAATGCAACCGAATATACAAGGAATACGTAGAAATACATACCGAATACGCCAAGCTTGTAAGAGTACTCGGACAATAGGAGTCTACAAGACAATCACACAACGCCAGCAGTAACTCATGGTATTCTGGCTTTGCCCACATGTCCACGTGAGTGTGTTTGTGTAAGTATACCACAATACGACCCACTAGATCATTCCAATGTGAGTTCACTCTGTGTGTACGAATTGAAATAACAATTCCAACAAGGAGAGCTCGTAGGACACTTATCTGTTTCATCATGTGGATGTGAATATTGTATGTGTATATGAGCAGACCAGATTAGTACAAAACGCACAAAACATGGGTATGCACACTCACTCACTCACCTCATTTAGGTCAAGAACCATGGCCACAAACTTTGTCGTGGAAGATCGTTCAGACTCCATAGACACTGTAGATAGTATCTTATGTATATTCTCACATACAGCAATCTTAGAACTCATATTCAGGGACATGAATATCTCTTGTTCAACAAGAGATAGTGCCATGTCCGTATTTGCCGTGGATCGTGAGACTTGGTTTAGGAGAAGACGAACGGCATCTGCATGTATCTGCAATGTATACGCTTATATTTAGAATACGACAATGTGCAAGGCCAAGGACATCGTCGGTAATGGCAAATTTCTTGTGTGTGTACAGCATGGATTCAAATGATGCAAATGCGCTATGCGAAAATACATGTAGTATAAAAATTCGAGAATAAATAAGTGAGACCACATGTATCAATATGTATAATTAGCAGCATTCATTGATATAGCATCCATTCTTGTGTGAACATACAACATAATGTAGGCAATTGTAAAATTATCTACTGCTCATATTCCCAAATCGTATAAACACACATCACTCATGTAGTGAGAGACGGAGACATGTGCTTATGATGTCGATGAGAGTTAAGTACACTGAATATTAAACCCGCGACCATGTAGTTCGCTACTTACTTTTGAATGATCCATACTGCCAAGTACAAAATGAATGACCGGAGTCAGGTCGATAGGGGGAAGCACCTCCACTTCTGACAGCAAGTGTATCACATTATTAATCCCATGCTCTAAACGCTTACTCGCATCCACAGTCACATCGTAGACATTTCGCAAGACACTTTCTTTGTTCATGTAACTGTAAGATTGTGGTGCTTGTCTGGCTTCCCCCGAGCGTGACACAGATATAGCCCCCAGACTCACACCTGCGTAACAAGATAAACAAGAGTCCTCTGCAGAGTTGACGAGGGCTTCTAGTGTGGGCAAGACCTTCATAAAGGACGATAAATGCTTCGTACGGGGAACGGTGTTAGCCTTACTGTTTGCGACATCCAATATCTGCATAGCGTGCGTAGGAAATACAAAATGTGAATTCGCATTCCGAATAATGACGGATAGCTGTAGCGGTTGAAATGTGACATCTCTTGAGTCAGGATGTGTACGTGCATGAGCTGAGTTTGTATATAACGCAGCAGATGTACACATACAAAACAAACCTTTGCCACATACGACAGTGAGGATTCACGTATGTATATGCATATGTATATCAATTAAACGAACTTGCTCAAACAAGAGGTCGTACCTGTATACCACCAACGCACGATCTAGTATCGACGTACACACCGTGAACTGCGCATATGCACACACACGCGGCCATTTTGCTTTCAACAGACAAATTGGGGTCACATATATCACTTATACATTGTGCGACCAGCTCATCAGTATTAACACTCGGGAAAGAATATCCCAACATGAGACATCCGTGTAATAGCCCTCCCAGTGCATACCCAACTTCCTTGCTACGAATATCTTTTTCTGCGAACCGGTCATTGAAGCACTAATTGTAGGAATGTGTAGGTACAAATAAGTGTCTCGTATATTACATATTTCGTTCAATTATATGATTGTATGTGTGGTAGAGAGAAAAACATATTCTGTATGTTATTCCCGTATAAAAGGAATTTCCATATACACACCAAACAAAAAACACATAACCCTTAAAACATATATGTTACATAAACACTACAGCATCTATACACATACTTTCAGAGTTTCGTCAACCTGTTCCTTGCTAATCTCTCCATGTAGTAAGCCCGCCACTGTGTATGCTGCAAGCGGTATTGTTATCCATTCAATTTCCTTACGATTACTATACATTTCGTTCAGTTGTTTATAAATAGACATGGCCTCACTAACACCCTTAGCAGAATGGGTAAGCGTATTCACACACAATGCAAGGCCCACCGACGCACCCAAACACACGAAGCGGTGTGTATTATATTGGGTTGTATTTATATCACATCCGTATCCCGAGTGTTTGCTAATACACTTTAAGAAGGCCGACGCTACCTCGCATCCAAGTTTATTGTTGTCGCTATTGTCAGGCAAGTTAGATACCATCGCACCTGAAAGTCAACCATGAATGAGCAAGCATATTTGTTTGTATACATAAGCGAATGAAGGGTATGTTAAAGTGTGCGTATACGTGTACATGTATCCTCATGTATTGATAATTGATGAGGGGTCTGTATAAGTTGTTTGGATATTGCTATATAAGCATAGATATCTTACTATCTTGTATATTACTACTGTTGCTATCACAGGTGCTATCTATACGTATACTCATATATCACGTACCATAACATATATATTAATAGTTTAATTTATAAACGCACAAGTGCGGACAAACACATACATCTTATTACGCATACATATGCGCATACTTTTATAAGTCTAGTTCACTTCGCATACATAGCCACATACAAACGCACATGCAATAAACTTTATCCTATTTACAAATGTCATTCTCTACCTTTACTCTGTATATAAACACAGGGAGTAAAGCCCCACAACACTTATCTTGCACATGTAAAACAGAGGCAGAAGCTAGGCAATGGTAGCTTTGAACGAAGGTTAGCTCTCATATACACATAATACACTCTGTATGTGATATTGGTACTGTAGATCTCGGTCTATTAAATCATATATTCTATGCATACATCTATACATACATATAGACACACACCTAGACTCGCCGCAGCTACGTAGCCAATCGTCGGTTCCAGTGTGAGCAAATCTTGTCTATTTGTAAATACATCAATCAACTTTGTCGAGATGTCTCTACCACAAAGCTGGTTGGAAGACAGTCGAAGACGAGGGCCTATTAAACCAAGCACCAACACAGCGGCGACTCGTCTGCTTGGAGATATGTTGTTAACACCGCCAGACGTTACTATCCATGCAAGCTTCGGCCCGGAAATCGCTATGTTTTGCTCTTGAACCTCTAAGATTAGCATATGTGTGAGAATATAGAACGGTCTGTGGGTGTGGATCTTTCCACTATCGTTAACAGGGATACTGCAGCAGTTTTAATCCACTAATCAGAAATCCGTTGTTGTTCACATCAGTAAAATTGTTGTTAACAGGAAGTCAATCAAGGTATATACGCTTAATATCTACACATACATACCGGTATTCCCCGAAGTACTGAGATCCAATAGACACAGCATAGTAGCTACTACTCGGTCTACGTACGCGTTGGCCATTCGTGACGTTTCTCGCTGGCACGCAGCGAGTGCACCCACAGCCAATGTACAGTTGATCCTCGATGTGGTAGACGCGCGGGAGACCATAGCTAACTCCTCGGTTATTGTTATTATTGCTTCTTCTTCTATCGAACCGTCTTCTTCCCACTCATCATCACGTACACTCTTATGCTTCCCAATATTCAGATTCGTTTTTATTGCGCTTTCATTTCCACCCTCATTCGCACTCATATCTACACTTGTACTGCTATAATCATGCACTATCAAACGTTTCTTTTCGGCGGAGATTGCGTTACAAGTAACATGCAGGTAGAAGCTCATGAAACGCAACCAGGCGGTAGCTGTGTGTAGGTGCAATTCCCACTCACTGCTTCCTTTGTATTTGATTCCTCCAATAAATTCCATTAGTTTAGCTTTAACCACGTTTCGTTTCAACTCATAGTTAATATCGCCCACACTCACACTTGCTCCTCCACGCCCATTCAAGGGGGTACTAATCCCGTACTGCTTAGACATGCACCGTAACAACCCAAACGAGGCGGCATACCTTGTTCTAGGCGTAGCGCTACTCTTGTGCGAGTTAACTAGAAACTTCACAATGTATTCTTCATTCCGTGACTCATTCTCCGTATTCGGCCCGCTTCGATTCTTGTTCTTGAAATCCAATCCTTTACGTATGTGTGCGAATGAGAGCTCGTAATCCAAGGCCCGTTTAACAACCGCACGTGCACTCTCTGCATCGTCCCCATTTGACTTGATAAGTAGATCTGTGTACATGGCCCCACTCACTGGAATTGGCTGGTATGTACTTGAATTTATACGCTCTGTACTACCCACACCTACGTTAAACGGTGTACCGTGAGCATCAATAGAGGAATTTGATATCCCCATAGCTGCCGTATCTGGACAATAGAGTGTACTTTGTTAGTGTATGTATTCATGTGCATATACAATCTTGTAACTGTATTTCTAGGTTTGAAGTTAGTCGAGGATTGATTACCCGACTCCCTTTCAAGTCCAAATGCACATCTGAACTGATACTACTCTACAGTATGACTTCACACACACTGCCAACACATGAATTTGCTATATATACCTGCGTTGTTCTTTTTACTTCCCGCTTGGCGGTGTTGGTAAATTATATCTTCCACCATAGCGTCATAATCAGATATCATGTCAATCAGAGGGAAATGTAGTAATCCATCACATGCCGATTTACGCACACGGCAATCTGAATGCAAGGTGGCCGCAGTCCATAACAGCTGTATGACTCTATATCTAAACTCCTCTTGTGACGCCCGCTCGGATTGGCTAGAAGGAGTATTGTCGTAGTTTCGATAATCTACCTCCTCTGGTACTACTGCAAGAAGCTCGAGATACGCTGCTAACACCTAAATGTACCCGTTTGTGGTATGTGTGTCACTTGGATTGTACGTGCATATATATGTAAATATGAATGTGCACGTGTACAGGAGTGTGCTTGTGAAAGCAAATGTGAATGCATGTGTATGTACACATATAAAGGGAAGGAGAGGTCATTGTGCTAACATGTGGAGCAAATGCGTAATTTTAGGAGTGTTATACATGTGTAGATAGAGACTACACGCTCAGATTGAATCTAGCAGTGCTTTCTTAATCGCAGATTTCAATTTTTGGATTACTCTACAAAAATTCCTTTTACGAGCAACATGTATACATGCACAGAACTTGTTGACACATTCCACGTAGAACGTAGAGGTATAGGAATATCCGCATAGCCAAGTATATACTTCGCAAGTATCGCAATCAGATTGACAGAAATATTATTCTTATAATCGCGATGAAGTATGTCCTCGGACTCTTATATAGAGACGATTGATATTTATGCGTAGGTAATTTATGCGTAGGTATATATATGCGTGTATTTGTATGTGTACGTGTGCGTATGTGCGTGCGTTGAGTATGAGTATGTATACGTGTGTTTGTGTACAAGTACACTACATAAGTACACAAAAGCAGTTATCATACTGTTTCGACTACATGACCAGCGATAGAATATGAGTATCTCACCTGCGGTCTAGTTTCGTTGTTTATACAAGCAAGATGGGCTGTGGCTAAACCCAACTCATTTTGACTTTGGCACGAAGACAGCACTCGACATACAGCGCGCACAGTCACTACGTCATCACAACACAGCTCTCGTAGTGCTTGGAGACTCAGTACCACACAAGAATCATATGGTGACTTTTGTACCAACTCTATAGCGAAGAACAGCATATCTTCGCCATACTGTGACCCCCTCCACTGGCACACATCCTTAACCGTAAGTGCCCATGCAATCCATGTTTCCTCTGAAATGGGTTCTTTCTGACGTCGATTTAGTAATGTCGTTTGTCTGAATAACCGCATATTATCTTTCAGTTGTGTGTAGGTTCTGGGCTGATATTTCCAAAGCTCACATGTAAGCCTAAGTCTTGCGTATCCATTTATTAGCGACGAGGGCACCATCGACGAGATGACCTGACAATATTGAACAAGGATTGTTTGAAGATTTATTTGGCTGTGGACAATAAAGAATTATATCCACTGTAAGAAACGACTATTTGCATATAGTTATGAAGTCGCATGGATATTCGGGCATGGTATTCACATCCTACAATAAGGTCGGCGGTTTTGTGCACAGGTGGAATAATGCAGAGAACAAAATATAAGTAACCAACACAAGATCATCCCCTCAACTTCCTTGTTGGGTCATTGAGGAAACACTCGCTAACCTATGATATGAATAGCGTACCGTAATTTATATTGGTGATTTCCCAGCAGTTTTGATCACTTACACTACATACAATACCAAACAAACACCATGCACGTTTTTCGTTGTAACATACGGACAAAGCGACGTATAGAACCAATGTTGGTGACGCGAAGGACATTAATAGAGCATTTACATAGAAGGAAGCAATACATTCTTTAGTCCACATGCGTCCTATGTTACTTTATATCTACTATCTAGATATGTAGATGAATGCGCATTATGAGATATAAATTATTGGCAGTTTATGCGAGGTGCGTGTTTTGGACGTGAACCATGTACGACTATATATGCGCGAGTAAACACAGCAATGGTGTGTTCACGTACGGATACATATCTCATGATGTACATAAAATATATAGTACCTGCAGCACAGCAGTGACCTTGCGTTTGTCACACCCAAGACTTGGGAGGCGGTAGAGTAGACGTAACTTGACCATGGGGTCTGTCTCATTCCTTACTCTAAACATAAACAAAGCCAACGCCCATAATGCATATTTCGCATCTGCCTGTACAATCATGCACATGACCTCTATCGCCTTCTCACGTATATGTACATATGGGGAAGATAAAGACGAGCACATTGCATAAAAGCGATACGTAGCTACGTTAGTGGAACTCTCAGGCTTATGTAGTGGTGTAAACACTCCATGTCCGTGTGGGCATGTGAGTTTGTTCGTTCTGTCCGTTACGAAGTTTTGCTGTACGAGATACGACCTAGCTGCGATACGCGCTGTCGCCACAATAGTCCGAAAGAAGGCGTGCCCTTCAAATGTTTCATGATTATGTGAGAGTTTCGAGTATGAGTGTGCTGAATATGATACGGTAGAAATAGGTTTGAAGATTCCTGCACTCATATTTTTGTCCATAATACTCTCTACAAGCGCCTTCGCATTTTTCGCGATCGCATCCATCGGGCAGTTTGTCAGCACAATCAATGGATATAGAAGATACGAATGGCTCCATCCCCTTCCATCAGCTTGTTTACGTTGATTCGCATCCAAGCTGAGGCTCATATTGTTGTACGCATGCACACATGCACATTCGCTTGGGCTCTCCGACATCGACGAAAGCACATCCTTCGTCAGCGATAGCACTAAAGATAGATCATCACATGTGGCAGTAAGTAAGAGATACCCCAACCCAACTACACTATCTTCTCTGATGCATAGCTTATTTTTGATAAGTATATGTAACAATGTACGTATGTGTGGAAGTATATGTGCAGCATCACGCCCAACCGAGTGCAGCTCAATACACAGAGATAAACATGTGGAAATCCAACGAGGTATTTGATTATTTAGAAGAGCGATTTTACGTGAAGAGAAGCTGGGCACAATGATAGACAGTGTGAGATTGATCCATCCTATGCTCTCAGAGTTATCGAGAGACGTGGTTAGGAGTACCTGGAGAAACAAAAAAAGTAGTGTGTTAGTGTGGCCAATTGTGTTTGCGAACAATTCAAAGAGTGAGTGCATGTGTACGGCGCTCACGTGGGTTAAAAAACGAGATGGAGAGTTTGCATGGGGTATGCAGAGTTTAAGATTCCTCAACTTAGGGATGACCAAGATTATGAGCGAAGAATACCGTTGTTCATTTCACCCCATGCACGCACATGAACACATCATGGATTCATATAGATATGACTAGGCAGTACACAAGGCACTGTATTCCCGTTCAGGTAATATTAAGAATGGTAAAAATACATTGCATTGGATATACAGCACCGGTTGTGTCGGCATTGTTGGATGAACATAAATCCAAGCTCTCAAGGCATACACAAGTGCATGTCCAGAGTATACGAAACAGTGTATACATACTATGGAATTTTAACTTCGCATACACGTCAAGACAACAAGCACATACCTCAAGGAGTATATTTAAGGGCCACATAACAACATTCACGTCGAAATCTCTAGTTGATTCCATGAGCTCAGATAAACGAACAAGCAATGAGAGTGCACCAAAACGAAGTCCTGGCTCAACTCCATATGGTTGCAATAGCGCATGTACAAAGAAGGGTTTGAGCCCATGCAACATTCGAGTCATCATATCAACGCGAGGTGGATGATTATGTGATCCGTGCTCATCAATCCTCTGCGATGTGGTCAGTACAGACATAAGTCTCTGCTCGACATTGTTCAAAACATCGGGCCATGAGGACGCAAACGAGAGTAGAAGCTTCACGAGAGGGTGGTGTGTGGCCGATAAATTGATTCGAACAGGGTTATCTTGTTTAGTTTTAGTATCTGTATTCATGTTTAGTCCATGCTTATCCATGTCAGCCAAGTTGTCCATCAAGATAGTTACAATGGCATTTGCGACCACAATTACGTTGCATGGGGGTATACTCGGCATGAGGGACTGCATCTGATTAATTGTTGCTTGGGCATTCAAACTTGCAGCTCTAACCAATGCACAAAGCTCTGTCGCGCAAGTTCTTGCGACATCGTTGTTACCAGACTTGAGATACATCCATAAAAGTCCTGTGGCATTAGCACGGTCGTCTGCAGTTGTATGTTTACTTGTGACAAGCTTGTGGACGTTGTGCAGCCCTACACGATATACCAGACTATCATCTGAGGATAAAAGCCTAGAAAATGCTTTGTTAGATGCGGACATGGTGCAGGCGTTCGTTAAGTTCACGCATAAGAAGGTAAATACTAAATGCTATGGTAGTGTGGACGAGTAAATCCCAGTGCTAGCAGCGTAGAGCAACTTCAACAGTGGAAGCCGGTATTAGTACAACGTATGTGCAAATCGTTCCATTCTCAGTTGTCTGAGACGAAAGGGGCTATGTAGTGTTGTTAGAGAGCAATTACATACGTATGTTTGTATGTGTGAGCGCGAGTGAGTGAGTGTGTGAGTGAGTGTATGTATATATGTGTGTGTGTATGTGTGCTATTGGGAATCGCGTGGAGTACAGTGCATCAAGTAATACACAATACAAACACCACACGACCGAATGAACATGAATATAACGTTATCACTGTTTTAACCGCTGTGGACAAACATTTTGACATTGTTTTCTTCTTATATGTGGGATCGTCGGTCTACTTGATTGCCGAGGCATATATGTGAGATCGTCCATCTACTTGCTTGTCGGTGCATACATTCATTTATTTACTCAAAATGTGCACTGTTTTATGACCAGTAGGTGCAATACATAAACATAGAAAATGTACTGTTATGGTCACATTATTGTTGTTCAACGTGTTGTCCATATGAAGCTATATGTAGTCTTCACACACTTTGGTTCTATCTCCCCCTGTAAGGCAGGAGTTATAGTGAAGGGGATGTGTTCATGGTGTCAATCATCGTGTAAGAGTCTTAACAGATTCGCTAAACAATTATTCAGTACAGTGCAATGATCTATTCGATAATTGGAAAATCGTGTCCATCGAAGACTCATCAACCGTTTGTAAAATTATTGAAAATAACTATACAAAATGATCAAGCTTCCCACGATTCAAAAACTTCGTAGTTCCTTTCCATCTTAATGTAGATTCACACCGTGTGGATGCTTGAAAAACGGACTTTACACCTTCACATTAGAGCATTCGCTACCTTTCGTACGGAAACACTACACGCACAAGCGTACACTAAAACTTATCATTCCATACAGCTTCAACATTTATAGGTTTTTATCTGACTAATACCAGTAACCGTACAAAGGGCTACTGGTCTATATACAAATTGTCTTTATAAACAATTTCATATCCTACATTGTTAGTACGGCCTTACATACGCAGAATGTATATATCCATGTCTGTTGTGTAATAACAACTAGATGACATAATTGGATTACATTAGTTAACAGGATGAGGTCAAATACTACAACAAGAGATATTTCTTGCAGTGTTCGTAAGTGAAGTAACTAGCCGTGACCGACGGAACCACTTTCAGATAGTTGGCAACAAGTCCTCTGTATAGTCCTCTCCATGATTCTGTAATAGTGCACGTAAGCGGAGTATTATAAAGTATTTGAGAGTCAGACAGTGTAGGTGAGTGGTATGCGTGCGTTTCTAGTTTCAAAACTCTCAGCAGCATAAATACAAGACAAAATTACGACCATTGGGAGCATACAATGTTTACGAACCTGATCTTAAAATACATTTGAATGCGTCAAAAGTTCCTCGGTAGTGATACCTGCTGTTATGCATTTCCATAACTTGCATTCTTTTCTTAACAACATCCAGTGGGTAGGTAACTGGAATGGAAAAGTCGTGTTTCGTGAATGGAAGTAACGAGTGAGAAAAATGTTTCCATCTATTGATGAACTACTTATCGCGCAGGCGACAAGTACTTTCAACATAACGTGGGCTTGTTGATTTAGGAATTTACATTTAGATTATATACGATCTATAATTAAATATCGTTACGTAGATTGTATAGAGAACCCCAATCACCCACTCCCAAGTGAGTGATATTTTTGAATCCTTCGCATACCAAAATCCAGCATGCATATTTGACAATATGACAATTTGACGGAAACGCATTGGAAAAAAAAGATATCTCAACAGTTAAATGTATAGGGCTCCAAGAAAACTTGAAGTCCGACAAGTATGCATATAAATTTCATTGATAAATGAGTATACAAACGCGCTATATATACACACGCCTTTAGAAACTTTTAACAACACAAACAAAATTGCATGTGCATGAACACACCTGTTTGTGACATGGCTCCAGCTATTGCTGCACATGCCAGTCTCATGCTCACTTCTAATTCTTCATGTGGATCTGTACCAGTTGCTGCACCTGCTGATGATTTTAACGTCTCATATAAAGCAAAGTTTAACGCCACATACGGCATTACACCCAACACTGTTGGTGATACACCTCTAAATAGCATCTTAATGCCCTCCACTCTTTTAAGGACACCCACACCCCCACCGCTCTCACGTATACTTACACCCACACCTGAACCTATGTCTCCATTCAGTTTCACTGCGTGAAGGTGATTTCCATTGATTGCAACCCCCGCCTTCTTCTCGGCCATGATTTTCCTACAACAATCGTACATACTTGTATATTGTGTTGTGGTAGTTATTGATCCGGACCCCGCACCTCCACTAATGCCTGTAGTACCAGCACTGTTGTGTAGACTCATGCGTGTGCGTATAATATCGAGTGGGTATGTGATGACTGCAGCAGTTACCCCCGCCAACGCTCCACATGCAAGCCGAAGTGATGACGTCATCTCGTGCTCCTCGTACTCGTAGAAGGTGAACATCTGTCCCCCGTGTAGCAGGTAAGGTTAGTTCAAATATTATAGCAACAAGATCGTTAGACCCGTCACTCAGATCATTCCATTTTAACAACAAGAAAGCATGAACGCACATAATACACTTCTCGCCGTTATGCGACAGTGAAACGTACTCGTGCAAAATTAAACACTGAGTCGTACACCTCCGTGTGTGATTGTGTGGTGCAGAAAACTAACACAAATGGAATAGCTTTGTGACAATCACAAACGACATAAACTACATATTTCCGCACCTGCTATATACATACATACGAATATAACCATGCATGTCCGAAGCCTTTCCATCTCGCGTAATAATATTTATTGCACATTTTGCACACACACCTGTTTATAATTTTCGTACGCAGATATTTGTATGGCTGTATATGGAATCATTCTTAGGATATTAACTCCGTTTCCTCTGAACAAACCAGAAATTCCGTCCGCTTGATAAATCCGTTGGATTGTCTCGACAATGCCTGTTCTGGAACCTGTGCTAACCTAAACAAATGAAAGCACGTCACTATAGTATAGTTCATACAGACCTGCATATATACTTTACTTTATGACCAAGTCTTGAACAAATTAATAAATACTGTCTCTGTGTTGAAACATTGTATGTCCGTGTACGTGTTTCTATATACGTGATGATGGTGAAATCCTTGATGCATAGACCTACAAAAACAAGAATTTCAGCTCTTTTGAAGAGAGCTACGACAGTGCAAGCATATTCGTGATTATCGTGAACACTTTGATACATAAGCCTACCTGGATAAGAATCTTAGCTCTCTCGAAGGGTGCTACCACAGTACGAGAGACACCTCCGGCTACACCACCTGCGATCAAGTACTTCATCGTTACGATTAACTCATTGGCTTCACTCCGCATAAGCTCCGAAGCAGCGGTCCGTGATTGCTGTTTAGAAATAGATATTTAATGTCAATTAGCATGCATATACAAATTGCAGCACAGAATATGCGCCATATGGGAACAAATTAATGTTCTGATGCAGACTTGATAGGTATTAACCATTTGACATTTTGACCAAACGTTTTCACTGAACAGTATATGTATATTTAGGGACATTAAATACATATAGTAGAGACAAATGACAGAATCTATACTACGACCATAAGCAGTGTTTAATGAAACGAAAATGGATGAGAACATACTCAAAAGAAAACCACAATGTAAATGAAACATAAACAACCTACATACAGTTACTACCGCACAGAATATACATCCGAAAAGGTGCTTCTCAGATCACATATATATTCAAATTTCCACACAATCACAAATTGCAACCCATATAAACATACCCGATTCCATTGTCCAGCATTAGAGTTGGCAGACATGGTCAACACTGATATAGAGAGCTTAAAGCTTACCAAAACAAGCTAACCTGTTGGTAGATGGTACAATGTATATATTCCAGTAAGGTTACATCAAGAGCTTGCAGTGTTGCTCCGATGTCTACGGTGAGCTTTAGAATTTCAGGTAAATAGGATGCATTCGTAAGTACCATCCATTCATTCATTCATTCATTCATTCATTCATTCCTATATCAAATGTCAATGGATGCGAAAAGGCATTGCATTTACACGTACGCACAAACAATTTCTGTGGCATGTCCGTGTACGTCACAAGGACTTCTCCGCACCACACCACACCGCACCTTAACGCACCGCACCCCACCGTTATCCCATCGCACCTCACGTCCAGCCCATTTCAGCCCAGCCCAAGTCCAGCCTTCCATCAATCCCATTAGGTTTTTATTTCAGTTTTTTTCTTCTTTTTCTCCTTCGCACCGCACCTCACAGTCCATTCCATCGGGTTTTTATTTCAGGTTTTTCTACTTCTTCGTACTTCGGTTAGCTTAAGCAGAACCAACGTATTTGGCGTCCTCCAATAAAAAAAGAAGAAGAAAAACTATTTATAGAGTACGATTTTATATTCGTTAAAAACTGATGGTGGCTGAATCAGTTGTTCAATAATGAGTCAGCGTGCGAAATTTAGAGAAACGATTGGTTAACAATACCGCGTCAACGAAACAATTTATTGCTTGTTATCGCTATTAATTAATGCTCAGTATTTTCCAAGTTTTTTGTGAGCACACACATATTTATCGCTATTAATTAATGCTCGGTACTTTCCAAGTTTATTGTGAGCACACACATATAACACACAATATAACACACACACACACTTCATTTTCTGAAAGGAAGAAGGCGGCAGGGAAGAGATGAACTAGAAGAAAAATTGAAAGAGGACAAGTGAAAACCAAGTTCCTCCGCTGGTACAGAAGCTGCGCTATGATAGCGAGACATATCGTATGGGGTTTTCATTGTTGTTCATAGTTTATTGTTAACAATGGTTAGACTTGAAATTTGTGCAAACAGTGTGCAGTCATCAATTAATGCTCAGGAAGGGGGTGCTTACCGAGTTGAACTATGTGATAACATGTGGGAGGGAGGAACAACATCATCAGCCGCCACAATCCAACTCTCACGCAAGTATCTCACTTCCACACTCTTGAACGTTCTAATTCGTCCTCGCGGAGGTGACTTTTGCTACAGTGACATGGAGTTTGAGACCATCAAGCATGACATCATTCTCTCTAAACAGTGGGGAGTGGATGGTATAGTGTGTGGGGTTCTTAACGCTGACTATACTATTGACAGCGTTCGTACAAAGGAGTTGCTTGAATTATCAAGACCGCTTCCTTTCACATTTCATCGTGCATTCGATGTATGCGTAGACTTGGATACGGCCTTAGATATTCTTGTGGAGATGGGGGTAGATCGTGTTCTCACATCAGGTGGTGCAAACACCGTAAAGGTGGGCTTGTCAGCGCTTAAACGTTTGAATATAAGGGCAAATGGGCGAATTATTATCATGCCCGGGGGTGGAGTGAATGATGAAAACATTCGTGAGCTTATGGATACTACTGGTTGTACTGAATTTCACTGTTCGGCGAAGAGGCGAAAGATGAGCACAATGGATAAAACTAAATGGAATGGTGTACAAATGAATTCGAGCAAAGATATCGCAGAGGATTCAACTTGGGAGTCTTGTGTAGACCAGATTAGGGCGGTTAAAGAGGCTGCTCGAGGTGCTGACTAGTGCAGTTATGTATTGTCTGTCGACTTCAACATCAATTGTCTCTTAGCTTAAAACTTCAGGGGTAGATTCCATTTCGGTGCAACTTATTTGCTTCAATTGTGGAGGCGCTGAAATTCCATTGCAGATTGGTATGTGTGCTCTCTGGGTTGGGCTGAGAGCGCCTATAATTGCGTTTAAATACACACGGTCCATTTTCAATGAATTGAGCTTAACGACGCAGTGCCAGTGCTGATTTTTTTCATAACTTGATTCGAGTTGAAGATTTGAACCATCTTTCCTTTGTAGCGGACATGTTTCTTGAGATGCTGCTGTTATGGCAACACACACATATATGACTGTGATACGTTCCTGGCTACAGCTTCAGTTCACCTGTTTATATTCCTTAATGTTTGGGAACACCTCCCCGTGGCATACCAGCGTTTACATTCATAGCAAAACGTATCTTACGCGTTTGTGTGCTGGCTACTATACTCTTCCAAGGCTGCTCGGCTTGTGCCAGCAATTGGGTGTTTTCTGTGGTACAGCCGTCAAACTTCCAGCGTCAAACTCCGACTTAAATTCGCTGACTCGGTTGTCTGTAAATGTGGATACTTTAAACGTGAATAAACATACGTGCACGCTGTAATACACAACGAAGTACGTAGATGTGGTTTTTTACAACATGATATTAGTAGATATGTTAGTTTATTATTCAATTATACAATATTTTAATAGTTTTGACTTATATGGCAAGCTCGGATTGTGCCTCCTGTTCTAGTTGCTCCATTGTGAAACCTCCATATGCGTTACTCGAGGATTGTCTGTATAGTGATGCATTGTTTCATCGACACACGCGCGTGTATTCGAAGTCAATAAGTAGGACAAAACACGGTTGGCGGTGTACATTCCCGTACATGAAAGCATGCAAAAGATTACCAGACGTTCACTCGTACACCATGCTAATTGGAGATTAGTTTCTGCATTTTTTTATACACCCACGTTCGAACAGAAAGGGGTAACGTGGCCAAGATGAACACAGATTTGATACCTATGCTTGGTCACTGAGATCATTATCCGTCACGAACACGAAGCACTACTATCAATATGAAATGATCTGCTACTAGCATATGAAGTACATTGTACATTCAAAACTAAGCACGAAAGATACATGGGCAACACTGAGCGATTTATAAATAAAATCATACAAAAAAAATACAAAAGAGAAAAAGATATTCACGTTCCGTGAGTGAACCGGTTTTCAAGCTGTTCGTAGTTCGAACAGAACAATAGACTCTATATTGTCGTCGTACTGTCATTATATCTTTCTAATGCATCCTCCCCAGCCACCAATCCCTCAAGCCACCTTATCTCCCCTTCTCGCACGCACTAGTACTCGCAAATAGTCAACCACAAAAACCTTCACACACAACAAAACGAAACCACCCAAACCTCCCAATTCCCTTCTTGCTCCCTCACTCCCCGAAATTAACTATCACTTTTCAACTCGCATACCCTCCAGGCGGCTGCACTCCCTGTCCCTGTGCTTGTCCCTGTCCCTGTACTTGCTGCGACACCTGTCCATACTGGCCTGGTTGTTGCTGTTGTATACCGTACTGCTGTGACTGTGCATATCCCATCTGCTGCCCATAGTATTGCTGGTATGCTTGCTGTTGAGCATACATTTGTTGTTGATACTGAGCAGGGTCATATCCACTAGTCACCTGTCCGTACGCGTGTTGACCATATGCTTGCTGTTGTGGTATACCTGCGTACGCCTGTCCTGCACGCTGTTGGAATGCTTGGGGGTTCTTCGCCCCTTGGAAGGCTAGGTTACAGTTAGCCTTGCGTCCGTCAATGATTGGATTGGGATCTTCAACTGCGGCGGTGGCGCCCTCGGCAGTAGCGAATGTAACCTGTTTATTGTACAGCATAAATGAATCACAAATATGGAAGCGAATGCCTTATACACAATAACTATCAGTCAATTCCGTGATCAAAACTACACTCTGTGGAAGAGAGTGAGGAGCTATACAGGGAGCCCATCAACCCGTACATCCATCAATATTGAAATCTAAACACATTCATTTTGTTCAGAATGATGAGAGCTTCACCATCACTACATAGCCAGTAGGTGGTCAAAAAACTAGAAGTATTTACGTCCACAACGCATTTCATACGCGCGTGGAAACATATAACAAGAAATGTGTGTGCTTTAAAAAAACTGGATAACTCACTGATTAAATGCGAACTGCTGAAGAATTAGACCCTTAGCCCGACAGTTTATAACTCGTAAAATATTTGAAGAGGGCAAACGAACAAAGAAGAATTAAAACAGAATGCGAAGCACATTCACATAAGGCGAACATGGGCGAAACACATTGTTCAAAAGAAAGACGCATATTTTTCTAAAGTCTGTCACTCACTAAGCTTCCACTCACTGAGCAAGAAATGGCATGTGTCTACCTAGTATATGGCAAAAAGATAGTGACAACACTTGACGACAGATATAACCAAACACGAAAATACAAACACTTACAAAGCCGAATCCTTTAGATTTTCCGGTTGCCCGATCGTTTATAACAACAGCCTCCTCGATCTCACCATGTTTCAAGAAGAACTCACGCAGTGTTTCTTTGTTCGTGTGATACGGAAGTCCACCAACGAATACTTTCCTGAGCGTAACGTCTACCACAGGTGCCTGAGGAGGTGCAAGAGGCGCCATGCCACCGTAACCAGCCATTCCAATCTGCTGTGCTTGTGGTTGATATTGCTGCGCCTGTTGGGGCGCCATGCCGTACTGATTTCCATATTGTATTTGATTTCCGTAATGTTGTTGTTGTTGTTGTTGTTGTTGTTGTTGTTGTTGTTGTTGTTGTTGTTGTTGTTGTTGTTGTTGTTGTGGATTACCGTACGGCGATTGTTGTTGTTGATTACTATACGGAGGTTGTTGTTGTGAGTTACCGTACTGTTGTTGCTGCTGTTGTTGTTGGGGTGTAGCGCTTTGTTGCGCATAATCGCCCTGGGGCGCGTATTGAGTGTACATGACTGTATTAAATGATTACAAGTTTCACTTCAATATGTGTATTCATGCGTGTGCGATACTATACATGTATATATATTTCTGTTGAAACAAAACACATGCGTATTCTATTGCGAATATGTATGTGTAACATGTATGTATGTATAACTCGTATACATGCATGCATGCTCTTAAAACGAACCAGTTGTGTGTGTATTGCAGATGTGCAGAGCGTTGCGTATGCCTAACTCACACACGCCGACACCACACACTAACACACACAAAGCCTCCACGCGCCGGCCGGCCACCGCCAGTACAGAGCGAAGAGAGCGGTGACAGAGTGACCAAGGCTGTCTGTGAAGCTTTCTATATATGTTCTCAGTAGAATACAATTAACGAGGTATTCGGAATACGTTCCACCTGAAAGGTTTTTCTCCAGTATATAAACTTGGTTTTATTTAGGATTTATAGGGGGGCTGGCGTGGGTCGGTTTTTTTTGTAGATGTATAAACTTGGTTTGCCACAAACATTCGATATTTGGAAGGTGGAACGATCACTATGATAGTAATGAAGTAATACCATCCGTCGTTGCTCTAACCATCTTTCCACACTCACTCGTGTCCCTTTATAAGTTAATGTTCATTTCTTTACGAATAAACAGCCGACGTCGAGTGGTGTTAGTTGCTTAGTTGTTCAAATCTTGACTGATCGATCAGCATAATTTTTTGTCAACGTTGTTGGAGGTGACATGTAGGTAGTGTCTGTTACCTGGCTAGAATATGATGAACCGTTATGCAAGGAACATGTAGGTTATGGTGAAAAGATCCTCCCATGAACGCAGTATCCGTTTTACTACTTGTAGTGGTGCATCTTCGAACTGTAAAACGATGGAGACTACAGGCAATTGGACATCGCATGAAGTACTTTTTGTGCATACAGATAACACAAATGCCTCACTAGACGCTGGTTCTAGCAGCCTCCCCAGGCGGACAACTTCCACCGGTGAACTTTGGGCACAACGATCTCTCGCTTCCGTCTACGGTAAGGCTCATAGAATGCTGAATATATAGTTTTCGCAGTACTTATTACGTCGCATCCGCAGCTCGTGTGTGTACAATTCCAGTGTTTTACAATTTGTAGTTAATGTATTGCGGCTTCCATGCTAAACAGAATGTGTTAAATTCATACCTTTTATGTTTATATATTGTTATATACAAGCTAAACAGGCTTATTTAAATGCTAAATTTACGTAAATGTACTTGTTATAATTTTCGTTGTGTGTACGACTTTACATCCAGAACGGAAGTTGTCAGTGCTAAGATATGGTCGCAAATTGTTTTCATTCCTGATACCTTTCAAAATTCAAACTACTCTCCCACTGCCATGCTACCAAGTTTTCATGTCCTGTCGAAGCATGAATATATGAAGCAAACTACAATTATAGAATATCGATGGTTTATTGTACGTTTGCTTTATTTCACCCGTTAGAACAGAAAGCTACTGCTTATAGTGAAAATAAGTACAGCAAAGAGATCTACTCTGTCAACACAAGCGGAACCGAAAACCATCGTTCA
Source organism: Creolimax fragrantissima (assembly GCA_033442365.1). NCBI lineage: Eukaryota > Ichthyosporea > Ichthyophonida > Creolimax > Creolimax fragrantissima. Next base: position 1,435,785 of record JAWQFL010000001.1, read on the forward strand.
AATGAGTACAAGCGGTTCAAAATATCGATATTCGCGATAAGTGCTACAGCGCTGTCCGCGGTTGTATTTTTCTCTGTTGCTACATCTACAAACGCCTGGATGATCATACCTCCTTCGGACCCTGTAACACCATCGGCCAACCAATACGGGTTATACGAAGGTTGCTATGCTGACACAAGTGGTCAAGAGGAGTGTGGAACCATTGCTGTCAGCTGCATGATTGACTGTGCCCACTCGATAATCCCACACATTTGTGATAAATACGAACCGGTTATGTCATGCGACTCGTTCTTCGCTATCCGAATTGTAGTTGTACTGGTGGGTGCATTGGTTTTAATCTCTCCGATCGCGATGCTAGTAACGTCGGGCATGGGACACCAGCCCAAACGAGTTGCAACAACAACTATATGTTTTTATGGTCTTGGCATTATTCTATCCATTCTCGCAATTTTCATGTTTGTCTTCACTGAGTACGAACCACATAAAAAAAAGTTGGCCGCGATAGACACGAAACCCCACGACTCTCCCCATCGCGAAATATCGATGGGATTCTCATTCTGGTGCATGCTAGGGTCGATTGCTTGCCAGATGATTACATGGGGAACAATGGTATACGTAGTGTTACATGAGTACAATTTGTATCGTCTTCATGAAAAGAGATCAGCGGCAATGATAGTTGACCATGTAGTACTAGAAGGTGATTAGCGCTTTTGATGTCATCCTATTTTATGTGGTATCTAGTGGAAGTTAGAAATTCGGAAAACTGAATAAAGAAGAATTTTACGCTCACACATATATATGTCAAGACAAAACACGTTGATAAATATACAGTAACGCACACATATAGACTCACAGCCGCATGAAGAGTTGAAAAATTCTCCATATTTTACTTGTATGCAACTTTGTTCAAGTCTGAGGATTTAATTTTATACATACATTGCCATGTAAGTGCAGTTCCACAACTGTTCTTGCCTCGGTATTTACATATTTCGTAGCACCGATCATTTGTGTCTATACCATTGGTAGTGCAATAGCGACAAATATTCCTTTCCTGTCTAAGTAGATCGAAAGACATCAACGTTCACCTTGACTGAAAGTTTAATGCATTTGCTATTATTTACGTGTGTATCTCTTTGTACGTACAATATTCACATGCCAAAAATCCGACGTTAAAATGCGCAGTAATAGAAATAGACCGAAGTTTAGCCGAAACTTCTTCCTTCTAGTAAGATTGCTAGTCAGGTGCTTCAAAATTAATGTCTATGAAACTGTGACTACGCGTATGTCTACGTGTATAAAAAAAACATCAGGGTACGACCATTGTGCATCGCCAACTGTTGAGAGACGCTTGGTAAGGGGTTGTGTGGAATGAATGCTGAAATCAAGTTTGTTACATTTCCTTATTGTTGTTTACCATGTGTACCCACATGTGGTTATTCGGCACATATGATCGCATACTTAACTACCGCGGCGTTCGATGTGTTATGCAATTAAGAGTGTAAATGTAGTAAACAATTGCAATGATGCTGTACTATTGAGATTATCAGGTTTTGGCGGGAAACTTGTTTGCAGAACGCTTGCTCTCCGCTCCAGAAGTTCTAACGCCTTTAACGAAGATGTAGCCCAGCTGTGAGTATACGTGTTTTCACACTGTTAAAATGAATTAACGTTTGCATTCCTTTCGAGTCGCACACAGATCAGTTAACACGTATATAATGTATATAACCGTGATACTTGTTGCAACAACACAGTACAGTTTGTGCTCATATACTTTGTATACATTCGACGTTTAGCACGGTCATCCTATATTGAAGTTCTATATTCCCAAGCGCGACTCTTAACACGTTGCATGTGGCCACTGATGTGAGGAATCATACATGAGAAAACTAGACTGGCCCATTAATAAATGTCAATAGGAGGGGACTACTGAGGTTGAAACTCTTTCGCTAAACCTTTGGCCGTTTAGCAGTCAACACCAAGCTAGTGTGAGTTAAACAACCACTATTTGTGTCAGTATGTGTTCTGGGTTGTCATCCACCGACCTTTCCAGCCTCCAAGACTGCTTGCGGTCATCTGAACAAGTGCTGTCTGCGGTATGTTTCATCAAAGTTCGAGAGTTCCCACAAATACGCACGTTGTGTTTACAAACAGATATATACATGTACTCACTTGTATACATGTGTGTATATAGTCACCCACACGCGTGACTGCACTCGCTTACTTCCTTGTTTGTTATATATATGTAATAAACACGCACGGTGAACAGCATACCAAGATACAGTAGTAGTTAGGAAGCAGGTCAACTTACCTAACGGTAGTTCACTCTACTTTTGTTTCGTCGTCATTGCCCCGTGTTTTTATGACACAACATTGTGGTGTTACCTAAAAACTCCAAACGATTACTACTCTCGTCATAACATAATGGGTAGCAAAATTCGTACACACGTATATATACCTACTGATGGTTGGTCCGCTGACGATTCACCATTTCTCTCTTGCAAACATTATAAATTTTTATCAGCTTGACTACGCAAATCAAGTATTCTCGCATTCAGCCGTGGGTGATGTGTCACGATTAAAAGGATCTTTAAATTGCGATCAGGTATGTGCCATCACTGTGGTCCTTTACATAGTTGTGAGTGTTGTAAAATGTACTGAAAATTGTGTATTGTTTTTGAGATATCAACACCTACTCCAGTGTTCATGCACATAGAGAAACGGTACTGTAACATATCCGTACATAAATTACGAACTACAAGAAATGCATAACAGAACTCTACAAGAATACACTATCTGAAAACTGCTCAGTGTTTTGTACTATTTGTATTGATCTGCATTTAGAAAATGAATCTGAACATGTGTTTACATCATAGGCGTACCAACTTGTGTCTGAGAAAGATCTACGAAGGACACTCGATGTAGCTGCTGTTAGAAAGGCCGAGACGGGGAACCGATACTTGTACGTTCTGCACAAAGCAACAGCTGATATGCTGTCCGAGCTCAGAGTATGTTGTGTAAAGTAAATATCCATCAATCACACACGCTCTCAAGCGATGTGCAGATCAAAACAGACATACCACGCTTAATGCAGGAACTCCCTATGTTCTGCACATTCTGGTAATGTGTCGAGTGGGTGTAAAGTGAGTTGTGCAAAGAGCAGATTTTTCATCCGTCAAAGTAATCACCCTCCGCGATTTTTCACTATGAACTACGTTTATTTTTGCTTACTATGCATAATCATATTCATACTAATCTGAATAACTTGCCTATGTAAACTACGTTTTGTGATAATATTATATCTAGTCCACAACATTTGAGCTACGGAATAATACCATCTGTAAATAAATGTGTGAAGCTACATTGTTTGGATCTGTTTCCTATGTTATAAATGTGTATGCCTGAGAGTAGTCTGTGCATATATTCGTCGTTTAGGCTATTATATTGGTATACACTACATATGCGCACCCCCGCGTACACACAACACTGAAATACAAGATCATGCTTTGGATTTTATCATGGTCGAATATAATTTCAGGAAAAAAAGCGAGAACTGAGTATAGAGATTCAGCAGTCGGCCAGCGTTATTGAACAAGAGGTGGACAAACAAGTCAAAATTCTTTTGAAAGAATATGAGGAACAGCTCAGCAATTTAGAATTGGCCAGAGAAGGACTATGGGCTGAGTTGATTGATTATCGCACGCAGATCGGCCAACATGTATGAGTATCAGGCTGAAGATGTTACCTTTGTGTGATGTTTGCACTTCTTTCAGTATATGTGAGAATGCGTTTATAAGCACTAGGTGTGTTGTATAAAGACCATTACAGCAGAGAAGAGGAAAATGCATGAGGAGTATAGTTGTAAATGTGTAAAACGAGTCATGTTTGTATTTTATTCTATGTACAAAAGACTGGTTGATAAGTGCCCTATCGAAAGACAAAAGCAATACTGTTTATTATTACTGGAGCAGTTTATGTTGTCATACTCAACAATCGTGTAAATGCTTGAATATATACGAAGGGTGTTACAAAGCTACTTGTCCTTTTAACGACCGGTACCTTATTTGCTACGAACTTATACGGCGTGTTGTTGTCCATGGTGAGGAATAAATTGTACATGAGTGCAATGTTCATAAGTGAGGAGGAAGATTCGTACCCCTAAACTCCAAACCCTGAACCTCACAAATAACGCTATAGGAAGCTAAGCTTGAACAAACCAAAGCCTCTTTCGAAACAAAAACACGAGCTGTTGGACAGGCAAGTTAATATATTTCTTAAATTTGCTCTTGGTTAGATTTTTTTTGTTGTTCAAGTACGTTTTGTATATTTAGGAGTAGCGCAACGAAGTTGACAATGGATTTTTGGATTATAGGAGTCCAGCAGTATAAGACCACGAGAATTGATGTAGAAAGTGTCAAGTCTTGTGAGTTTGGTGATAATCGGTAGGAAGGCCGTTTGTGTTTAGCACTGAAACTCTTTACCTGGATAATGTATATATAGGTCGAGCAAAGAACACAAGAGTTAAAGTATGCGCTCTCTGCAAAGGAGCATGAATTGTCCACACTCCAGGCCGAAGGCGCAAAGAATAAAAAACGTCTGACGGAACTAACCAGGTAAACTAGACCCTTGAGCGTGCAGTACTTTACTGTTCATCCGGAATACTCGGCTTCATATGCCGTTTGAGTACATTTTACAAACTGATTGAAGAAGTAAGACATAGTTGGGCAGGATGATTGTTCGTGTAAACGAGCATATGCGCATGCATTGTATCCTCGTTCCTACGGTTTCATAATCAGTCTTATACGCTTTGTTTGCCCAAGAATAATGGTTGTTTTATTATTTTCAGAGCCCTCGACATAGATCCCAAAAATAGTGTCCATGCCAACCGGCATCTGAATAAGAGAGGTGGGTACATTTTATTGCATATATTTTAAGGCATAGTTACGTTATCTCACACAATTATCTATTCGCTTAACCTCCCTTCATGTATAGCAATATACTTGTTGTGTTTGTTTGGCATGATGTGGGAGTCTGATCGAAGTCCGGTTGGCCCTATCTCGTCTATAGATCATGGAAATACCATCAACATGTAGTCTCTTTTGCACTATTTTCTTATTCGATTTTATCTTATAATGTTCATCGCACCTGCACACTCATATATGTAGACACGTAATTGCATTCATGCGCCTACAGTTCACATAGACTAAATCCCACACCTCACATATTCACTACATGAGCATTGTCAGTTACACCATCACTTTCGGTTCGCACAGATCTCGCTGCACAAGAAGAAATGCGAGAAGAAATTGCACGACTTACCCTGGAGAAGAAGTATGAACCACCGAGTATGTGCACAAGTAGCTGAGGTAGTCGCACATGTTTAGTGAATGCGGAAGGATTCTAATAACCAAGCATATAGAAGCATTCCACGTGTTACCATATGATTCATGTCAGACACGGACATTTTAATTGTTAGTAAAACTGTAAGTAGCGCATGCATGTAAATGTGTGTACACTTTCTTTTTACTTGCAATCGAGGGTGTGCCGTATATTTTTGCGTGTTTTCATGTTCTTTTTTAACTGTTCGTGTGTTGCGATCAGATGCAATTTGAGCTATACCAATAGAGCATTTTGAGATATGTGCGTAACTTGAGAAAGTGCCTCCATGAAACATGGTTTGTGTTATTCCTAGACTTATAGAGATAGAAGCACATTCCGTTAGTTATTCATGTGACAGTGTGTATGTAGATGTGTTTCTATGATGTGCGTGCGTGTCTTCGTATGATGCGTGTGCTTATGTTCACACCGAAATTGATATTAAGACCATTGCCACACCTGTGTATATTGCATTATAATTGTTCGCTGTGTGGTCGGTTTGCAGTTGCCGAACTGCAAAATTCATTATCACAAGACCTTCAGAAGGAGAAACTTGAGCTAGAGGCGCAGTTACGAGAGGTATGATACCGTTTAGCTACTGCCTAGTATTGTTTGTAGATCCGGTGATGGTGTGCAAGTGGGTCTATCTATATAAGCGTAATTCTAGGTGTTGATGTGTTTTGTGTAGGTTCGAAACTGTTTATATGTGAGAATGTTTAGTATTTCAGTTAGTAGGTGCGAATGCAGTGAATGTGCAACGGGTTTACAAAAATATGCATTTGCATATCTTGCATGCATTGTCCATGTTCTCTCCTTTACCTGATTTCTCCCGTTCACATGACAATTTCTTTCGTGCACAATTCGTTCCATATAGATGGACCAGGATGTTGCTCCACAAAATCAAGGCAGACTCGATAAAAGCAAGGGGAGGTTCTACAGACTAGCTGGCGAGACCTCGGCCAAAGCTGACACTCTATTGCATCTTTTGGAATTGATTCTGGACCACCCGCAACCTTTCTCAGAGCAGAATATAGAGGAGGTACCACAAATTTATTTTGGTCGTTTTTTTTGTATTCATGACTTAAGATTGTATACATACATATAAGCGGATATGGTGTCAATGTACATTTGCGCTTGTCCAACAGAAGATTATCCAAATTACCTAGCACAGCAAACGAGAAGCAGTTCTTTTCTGCTACATCAATCGTGCTATGATATTATCAATGTACTCCAAGTAACGGCAAGAATAGTTTGTCATGGTCCCTTCGGTGGATCAATTTGTTCATTTGTGGTGGTGCACGCAGTTGGTATGTACCTACTCAGCATGATTTCTTTAATGTTTAATCTTCCCATTTACTCTTTACAGGCTTTTCCTTCAACAATGGAGCGACAACACCAAGCCAGATCGTGCTTGGAGTATTTATGTCAATCAGGCATAATAGCGCTCAGCAGTACCGGCTATGTTTACGTAGACTCAAACGAATATAACAAAGCGTCTTAATAACATATAACATGGAATACATCTGACCCAATGTGTACCACAGTAACAGCACGAGCAAGTACTATTGCTGAGCGTAGAATCATAGCAAATGTTGTATAATTCCAACTGTTTACAAAATTCTTGAAGCTCATGAATAGCGTAGGCATTTAATATGATTGGATACGTTGTATCGATTCCTCCTCGTATGAACAACGGATACAATACTATAGTTGGGAAATATACATGTCACCGATAGTATAAAGTAGGCAACAAAGCTGAGCCTACTTGAAACAAAAGGACATAAATACCACATATACCGTGCATATTCATCTACTGTAACTATGTACAAGTGCATGTTACGCAACTGTCTAAGAGAGTGAGTCGCTAGCAGATAGCAAGAAATACTCGAAGCCATACCACGCCACCAGTTGACTACACTGCATCAACTTTAGTACTGCATCAAATCGTTTTATGTACTCACTGTTTCGCCATCTCCTTGCAGTATAAGTCACGGGTCACATATTTAATTATTATACTTTTAAAACAACTCGGAACATTATTTCTACGGGCGTAGGTGGCACGCGGGGGGGAAGAGAAATTGTCTATATTTTAGTTGACAACGGAATGTGTACTTGTTGGGTGGAGTTAGAGTGATACTGTGTGGACTTTCGGGTTTGTTTGACAGATGTGACGTGGCGTTACCTTTCCTGACTTGTTACTCCACGCTCGTACACAGTTTTTAGTCAAAATAACTATTCAAACTATATGGGGTTTGAATTAAATTAGTATCCCATAAGTAGATATAAATTATTGATTAATTACTTCTCTATATTTATTTAATATAATTGGATCTTAAATCTACTGGGATGACAGAGGCACGTAAATGCTTGTCTAAATAAGGTTGCGAGGATTCCCATTTTGTGTTCCTGTTGTCACACAACTTCTGTAGTCAGCGGCGACGTTTCATTTATATACTATCGGTTGTTCAATCTCACGATTCACTTACCAGGTTTGGAGGAAAAAAACAATCAGATTAGCTTATTTCTTTCTATCACGTCACAACTACTTCCAGGCTGGGTAAAGAAACTAGTATATCCATACAATACGTTATATCCATACAATCCGTGACAGCAACGAAACGCATATCCATTTCTTTAACTGTTGCAATAATGGAAGTTAAGCACCAATACCTCTCTAATCTGCAGCAGAACCAGCTTGGTTTTTTTGCCCTCCAGGTGGCTTTGGGTCAGATTATGGTCGTGCATAATCAAACTGAGAAGGTACTTGCTTTACTGGAGTGCTTGGCAATTCCCGATAGCTCGTTCCGAGTTTCCCTTGCATTACAGATTGTCATCACCAAGATGAACAATCCTCAGGCAGATCACCGATGGGAAGTTCAACGGCTATATAATTCTCGCGATCAACACGTAAAACATACGGATATTCAACACGCAATATCCTGTGAGAAGTTACAAGTTCCACAAGAATCCCAAGAGATATTAATACAAGAACATAATTTGCCTTCTCGCAAGACATCATCTAACCAACAATCTGGTGACAATGTCGGCCGGCAGTCCGCCTATATATTCTCGACGAATTCACACCACGTCCCAAGCGACAGCACCCCGTGTGCACGACAAACGAACCACAACTATAACTTTGAAACGTTCTTCAACTCTTTGCAATCGTCTATTGAGCGTAAAGTTACTAGAACGGGGTCGTCAATGACCTCCTCCCAACAACCGGACTCGGCGAAGAACGACGATTCCGGTAACGTCGACAACAACAATACGCAGCGTCCGTTTGGATTAGGATTGGGACTACTGAGCAACTTCGTCAACAATAGTACACAGTTTCCTTTTGAATCGGGGTTGGGGTTACGGAACAGTATCGCCAACAAAAGTATACAGCCTCTTTTTGAACTGCGGGGGGGGACCCGGAACTGTCTACCCGACTTCAAGTGCGGGAACGGAAGGAAATCAGGGTTTGATTGGGGTGAACCATATATTGAAAAACTCGTTGAGCCAAAGCCGAAAGAACCAGGTTTTCGTGAGCGGCGTCAAAGAATATCCAGCAAGTGGTCAGTTTGTAGTGGATACTCTTCCTGTGAACGACTTTATTGTAGTAGACACTCTCCCAGCGAACAGTCTTGTTGGCGTGGACTTGAAAACATCATGCATTCTCATATTACGGCCTCACAACCCAACAGGTGGGTCTCTGCAAGTCCTAGAACCTGGGCGTACGAACGTTCGTACGCCATGCCAAGAACACGTCTCCGGCTATGATTTTTGTATGAAATGTCCTCCTATTTGGCCTGGAATTTTTTTGCCAGAGACTCTCTGTAGCCAAGTTGCACAGCCTCGCCGAGCTCATCACGAAGTACCCCGCTCTCTGCAGAATAAGATAGCAGCCCAGACTATTCGTGACAAAGTGAAGGCGTACACCATCTACTTGTCGGAAGTTGCCAACTCTGTGACTCAAGATAATTTGGCTAGACAAAAACGCGTAGACATGGCCAAAATGGAAAACAAGCGTTTGAGTGAAATGTTGATAATATTACGGATCACTAAAAACAGCACACAAATGGGAACGCTTCGTTGATGGTTGAGGTATCGGATTACATGTAATATACCCATAGTCTGGAAACGAAAGAGTTGGCCCGACTATCAATCACTCCATTCATTGTTGCTCTATAAAATTGTTTCTATATAAATCCTTCGGGAAAATATATATTATGGAATTAACATGTTCTAAATGAGTACGTGTAAGACAAACACAGATCAAACATATAATATAGTATATATCTGCGTAGAGATGAATCTAGTCAACATAATAATCTAGTCAACATAATAGAGACTGCAGACATCAACTGAACTAGTCGACGTTACAATGTGAGCAGTGCGGAAGAAGCCGCCGAAAATTCTGAAACGCCATTGTTTACCTACGGACATCAGTTTTATTATGAACTTTAATTGCAGTTCCATGACCCGCAATGTAATATGCAGTAAACGGAAGTAGAGTGGCAAGGTTTATAGCATATTAGAACGCATGCAATATATTGTCTCTTCATAATCATCTATCCAATAAGCATTGGCATGACTAGAGGTAATGAGCGATCTGTTAAAATAATCCAATTATATGTATTATCCAGATTTTTGGAGTGTTTTTTGCTTTACATATTACTATTTATTGGGTAATTTTAATAAAGAATTGCTCTTTGGGCGCTTTTAATACAGTACGCATTGGGTGTACGTTTAGATGCTACTTGTAAAGCACACTCACTCATTACGTTTTATGAATGCAAGGTAGTCTGCATGTGTACTCCTTCAAAGGAAATTGTACGCGACTACAGGTTGTGCGGATGTATAATCGATCAATTTGATGTATGATTTATGGATCCACTGGAGTGAGAACCAGAGGCGTAGTGTTGATCTAGATAATAAATATAATCGGCATAAAATGTATGTCTTGGAAGTTTTTGTGCTAGTGTGAGAAGAAACTTTATATATGAGAAATATGCTCATTTCAAAACATTCACACTTTCTTCTCGTCTGGAAGCAAATATACCAAAACAAGAAGTATGAATTCGAATCAAATATACAAATATCGTTATTTGTGTATGTACTTCGTACTCATTCCGAGTATAGTATCAACTCTTACCATCGATGCTATGGCAGAGCCGTTATCGCAGAAGCACAGTTTTGTTCGCCGGCAATTCAGTGGTATGAATGAGACTTGTGCATGCTTATATCAATATTAATATGTGCGGCTGTGGTGTGGTGAGTATACAGGCTTTCGGATGTGATTCATGTGAGTAGTGTATATGCAGTCTTAAAATCGTCGAGGTAACACAAAAACTTTTGTAAGTGAGAATATAACAATATTGCATTCAGGTTTACTCTGCACTGTATGACTGACTATGTGACGATCGTTAGAAAAATGCAACACTAGGAGCATTGATTATTGTTTTCGTAAGAGTTTCTTGAAAGCCAAGTAATTAACTCAAGTGTGGTACTTCCTAACTGGCGTTTTCAACAATGTCAAGTGTTCACGCCAAGCAAAAATAGTTATCCAACCTTGATTCACAACTTTGGATTGCCTTTGGTTGTGACACATAATTATTATGTATTCATAGATGAAGCGCAGACAAGTAACATCACATGCGAGGCAACGGCCGTCGCCGACAACAATAATTTACAGCTATACTCAACATTCGTCGAGGACGCAATAACAGTAAGTGTGCGTGTGTGTGTGTTCGAGAGAGGTCAATGTATCGATGTATTAGAATTTTAGTGCATTTTCGGCAGCTTACCCTCATTAGAACTTCAGTGAATGGGCGTATTCCTGTGTTTGTATAGTGAACGAATAAGGATGCATCCCGAGTATGTAACGAGCAAATCATGAGTCGTAGCAAAATTTTTCTTTCAGGATACAATCTGACCCGTATATTCATATCGTCTTTATAGTACTGCTCACAATCGGAAAGCAGTCGGATTCCATCAAACATCATCACGACAAGTGCGGTTCCTATCAACTTAACTGGCACAGCTGTTATATCAGGGTAAGTATTATATACTTAAAATATTCCACGTCCTAAATGCATTGGATGAATACGGTAAGAGACTATGAGCACATCATGACCTATCTTATAGATTATTATATTTTGAAGATGCACAGATCAATTTTGCCAGCTACAGTCATTCGCGCACATTAACTTGTGTACTAACGCCATCATACGCGAACTCACTCGCCTATACAACGCTAGGCAAACTACAATGTGCACAAAAAGTACGCAACGAATCAACGAAATAGAAGGTGTTTCCCTTGCCGACACGTCTACACTCACAAATGCCATTCAAGTAAATGAATTTGTGGTATGTGAGAATGAATCTCGTGTATATGCACCTTTCTTTGTTGAATGTTTGCATGTTGACAGCAAAAGTTTTCAAGGCAAGTTCCAAACCCTTCCTTACATTGCAGTATAGAATTACATTTCTCCCTCTTAAAATTCAAATTGGGAACATAAACGGACCCGAACAGTATGCCATATAATTCTTCATTTACCCGTCCTTTCGACGAAAACAACATATTACATACTAACTATACAATACGAACGAAAGAAAATTTTTATATTAATACTATTCAAGTCTATGTGAAATGTACAATTTCTTTTGTGATGCTTATAGTTCTTTCTGTGATTTATATGCGTATCACAGAATACGAACTCAGAGGGAATATATCAAATCTTCAACGTGACTGGAAGCACTAGTACCAGTCTCTCTATTGGCCCAACCAATATATTGAATGCGTATGTCCTTGCTCTATATTTAAATAGTACTGTTGTAGTGAATTTCCAATGATTTCACAAACAGAACGCCTACGTACATGGCGCACATATTCCTTTATCTGAGCTTTTGTTGAGCTTACAATATTATTGTACATGGACCAAGCAGGTATTTTAAATCGGCCATTTTGTGTTTCATATATTGGGCACATATATATGCATTTTCTATATATTGATACATAGAACTGTTCAATTATGAATTCTTGACGCATTTCGCTATTATTATTGTGTTATCATATGTATACATAGAAACAAGTATGTTCTACAACTAAATATTTGCATACAGAAACAACATTCAATCATATAATGGGGCTGCTTCACTTCCGTTAGAGATACAAGCGTTGTTTCCCAACGCACCCAAAGAGTGGCTGTTTAATGCAACTAATGTTTATACAGAAGTGGTGCAAATAACGGTGAGTTCTTGATATATAAATATATTGGAATATTTGTTAAAAGCTAAATTAGATGTCTTGAGGAATGCTGGATTTGCAGCTCACAGACAGACGCATATATTCACGTATCTAAATCTAATACGCTTCATTCCCTCACGAATCTCAACATATCACAATGTATTCACGTATCAAATACGCTTGCATTCCCTCACGAATCTCAACATATCCTTACGCACAGGTTACAGGTTCTTCGCAAAATCTCCTGTAAGTAGTTATTAAAAGTGCATGGGCGTATATGTATGTTAATGCATGACCGTGGTTGTTTATATGATGTACGTAGTTGTCACAATATTGAGGGTTTATCACACATTCAAGAAATCTAGTCATGTTCTAAATATTATGAAGTTGTCCAACGTGGACATTATGTCATAGACTATGTATGATCTGTATTTCGTCTGCATTACACAAAAAGCCCATACATGTTGATATATATTCGGAGAAGTACTGTTTCCTATGATATACAGTATTCCACCTGACTGTCAGGTAGCCCCAGCTCTCTTTGTGGATGAAACGGCATACGGTTACATAGCGTCCACCGATTTATGCGTGGAGGGAGTTTTTGTGTGCGACTACTCCACTGGAGGTAACGTGTTCGAATACTATCTAGCCAACATCGATGGCGTTAAAACGACAGGTGTGCACCACATAGATATATACATGCATATATGTAATTGATAGCGTAGATGTGTGTGTAATGAATGTATACATGGGTATTACTTGAATAGTGCGTTGTACGGCATGCCGGTTTCGGTATTTGTATGCGAATGTAAGTGATACACATTTTTTTGCAGTAGAATCGATGGGGAATAGCTTTGCAAAAAAAGGTAACCTTGTACACTACTCTCGCAATATACGTTGTATGTGACATATTACGTGTATAGAATACATTGTCTGATGCAAAATTTTCTGATTCAATTATTTGAAGTATAGTATATGATGTGTGTTATGTTCTAACGAAGATTCTGAGCAATGAGAAATATCACCCAAAGTAGGTAGTGAGAATCATTCATTACGTGCGAGGCCGTCTGGTGTTTATGTTACTATAGTGTGCAAAAATGAACCGTAAAATGAAAAATATATAATTCAATCGTTCACAGACGCCAATTCATGTCTAGCTCAGGTTGGGAGTGTGACCGTGCAGCCCCTTCCTATCAATTCACAAGTGATTGTGTTGGAGATGTCTAATGCCTGTGGTGGAAGCGTGATTGCCCAGCAGCAAGACGCCGGTATTCAAATATCTCAGAATCTTCAGTTCCTTCAAGTATGTGCGATATGTGAAAAGTATAGCGATGCCTCTATGCATATATACATATTAGATCTTACAGAAATTGAGATAGCAGAGGCAATACATAATTTGGTGCTAAGTTGAGCTGTTAGTGGCAATTGGGCGTTTTATTGAGGTTTGTGTATCATGTTCCCCAGCAGTTGTCAATTGAAAAGCAAGGTCCCCAGTCGCATATCATGTGTCTGTGTATAGAGTGGTTTACGCACGATTATGGGTATATGATACGAATCCATGATGCGGGATTTCGATTGGGATGTACTTACAATATGTACATAATTGCGTAGTTGGGTGTAGGATTCTAGATGTGTGTACATATATACTATAGATATTCTGTAACTATTTAGTAGGTTAAGGTCGCGTTCATCCTCAATCGCATAACCTCAGAAACATGTTTTACGTTTCAGCCAACCTCGTAGAATTATTTTTTATGTTTCATACAATTTATTACTGTATAACCCTTAAAGACACAGTGTATACAGTGATATCAAGCTGAATGATGATCAAAAATAGGAAGGCTTAAGAAACACTCATTTGCGTACATATACGCTTTGTTCCTTTATCTTTTTTGCAGACCACAGTCGGCTCAAACAATATCATCACCACAGTGACCGAGACTGCCACAACAACTACGGAAGTATTGACCACGGCTTTGGACGTGACTGCAAATAGTACGCGACCTACATTTGGGTTCTAGCCGTTCATGTACTTTTGCCATGTATACCGTCAATGCTATTGCATCATTCCGCACGTACGCAATCAACTCATTAAATGCAGCGCAACATCTAGATGCAGGTCTTACACATGCTGTGTCTATACATGTACTTGCTCAGCGCAGAACAATGTAATACCACCGTCTTAATTGCCGATCATCTACGCGGACATACAGGCACGCAGTTTCTCTAATTAGCCAATGACCGACATTTGGATATGAATATGCACACGAGTGTAAATGCACCATGTTTTGAATATCTTCGCAAGAAGATGCTTGCACTGTTCGTACTGACGTGTACAGTGTGCGGAGGGGTGTAAGCAGTCGCACGGTGAAGCCAGTATTGAGAGATGGAGGAAAATCTTCAATACATCATGTAGAACCTTTGACATCAACATGTGTGATTTTGAAAACAACTGTCCAAAAGAGGGACACTCAAATAGAACAAGAGTTTTTGTGTCTGCAAATTTAGATATTTAATAAATCTAAATTACGAATCTTCCGGGGCAGTGTCTATTTACAGTTGTAATTCTCGAATGTTTTGCTTAACCAATTATTAATGTGATTAAATCTGTCGGTTATGTATATATTTGTATGTATATTCAGTATCTATCTTTGTGTATGCCTGTGCGTAAGTTGTACGTACAAGGACATATACATTCTGTTTGACAATCAGCGCGTGCGTGTGAATGAAACTCATGGTCCTATGAGTTTGTCAATCGGAGCCAACGCAGGTCGTACAACATTCTTTCGATTCGTTCTATACATGGCGGCCAGACATAGCATTCAAGGTATAACGTCTCGACTTACGTTGGGCACAGAACGTGGCCATCAATAAATATTTTCTCTCACCTGAAGAAGTACATGACATGACAATTGATTAAAATAGATGCACGACAATCCACACGTGTTAAAAAGTCATATAGATACTCCAACACTTCCATTGAACAGACAAACATGTGAACAAATATAACATACTCCAACCAGTGTGTGAGGAGAATATTCTGATCAGGTGGATAATACAAGATCAGTTTGTAGTACGTATTGAACATACACAACACAAATACATATGGGTCCACCAACCATGTATACAAACTGTACCAGTCATCTTCATTGAAAAGGGAGTCAGTGCAGCTACCTACGGCTGTAATCTTTGTGTTTGGCAATGTTTTCACCAGGTTTTGCCTTATCTGTTCGCGTGGGTATGCTTGCAAGTCACTGACGTAAATGTAAGATGTTTGAATTTTAGTTACTTGGATTGGTGAGCAAAAGGCTTCAATATAATAAATTACAGATGACGAGAGCAACATGCACAAATGTACGTGGGATGGAATAGTAAAGTTTACACACCTCACGATATGATACCCTGTTAAGTCGATCTGTTTTAGAATATTAAGTGGCCCAAAAACTTTGAGTAATACCCTAAAATGAGTGTCGGATCCATTCATGTGCAGAATTCATGTGAGAATTGTGGTCTATATATCATCAGCAATACTAAAAAATGCACATTCAGCATACGCTCCATCGTACCCATATAAATGCCAAGTTAGATAGTCGACTACATACCCGGAAGTGATCTTTTCGTCCACATCTTCGACTTTGTGTGTATTCTCCAACACAATCCGAAGTACTTCTAGATGGGACAATCGCTTGACGATAGTGTTAACTAGCGCCTGCAGGTGGCTCTTAGTAGGCTGTGAACGAGTATTTCACGAATGAGTATGGTCGTGCAACGACTCTAGTATATGATGCCAAGCAATACTACCATGCTTAACATCAAACACCAATATCCAAGGTTCAAGAATATGCAGGTGATAGAATAAGTTGTGTTCGCATATGCAGTATGAATGAGCCTCACAATTATATCGACGGTCATCGTTAAGTAACTATAATGGGCTTTGAGTACGGGCGAGGGAGTGTATTGAGGTGAGTGTTGCTGTATGAGAGAACAGGAAGGAGGGGAATTTATCCAGTCCACTACGTGAATAATACGTCCAGTATCTCAGGGCGAGCGCTAAAATATGAAGTGAGCGTGAAGGTGCTGCATCGAATTGAACGATATGTTTGAGATTACTCATATTGATAGGCTCAGTATTGCGTGCACAAGCAAATATGTCACGATTCAAAATTCACATACATGATACGTATAATTCACATACATGATACGTATAATTCACATACATGATACGTATATGTTGCAATTGTCTTCAAATTCGGCATATGTGGGAAACGTTCCCAAAAGCTTTCACTGCAGTGATGAACGGTTCCAAATCTAATCCAGGCAGCATCGAATAAACAACAGCAAAAAGGATAAGAAAAATAGCCATCAGAGTACGCAAAGCCGAATGAACTTCAAGGTTGATTTTTAAATAGAAATGAATATGTAAAGAATACCTGTTGTATTGTACCTAAAACATATCACAATCGAAGGGTACTGGAATCGCATCATATACATCATCATAGGCACACACATATATATATATATGTACGTAACACACCGTTCAAGCGAGGGTAAGTTGGACAGAGCATTGATTAGTGCGTCCTCGAGCAAGGTATCTTTATCACAGAAAATATCACACTGCAGACGCTTGAGATTGGGTAGTAGCTGTAGTGCACTTAGGACAGCTGGTTCGAATTCTTCCGTGTCAAATTCAACGTCCTACAACACAAAACTGCGTTTTTAATATATAGTTCTAATTGCAGTATTGTAAATGGGATCCTCATATTTCATAAAACTGTTTGAAAACATAAACGTCATCAAATAGTAACTTAACCTTGAACATTAAGAGGTACATATGTGTGATATTGAGGGGGTCATTGTTTATGTGTACTTGTAACTAGAAGAATACATACATATACGTATGTAGGGATGAGTGAGTAGAAACGTCCGTGAATGAGAATTAAATAAAACCCTAGGTAGATGGTTTCTTATACCTATAAATAATGCATAAACATGCATGCTAATAGGCACACCTCTAGTTTGGTAAGATTCTGGCAAAGAAGCATTAAAGAATTATCATCCGAATCGAGATTGAGAGGGGTTTCCTGTTCCAATACAAGCATGACGTTAAGCAGATTGCTATGCCCTAAATATGACTACGCTTAAATGATGGATGTGTGCATTTTGAAGAAGTTCACAGTACGTTGTACATGCAATCATAGAAATACTAACAAGGTACTACTACGCCATGTGTCGATTATGTTAGCCAATCTCGATGACACATATACACGTAATAGATGCATACCACATAAAGCCGCTTCAAGTTGGTGTTCGCTCTAATCGCATTGAAGAATGCCGTGGTTGAGGTCGAGTCCTGACGTCCATCTCGCCATGAGAGTGACTGAAGATCCGTGAACATTGGAAGATACTCAAAGGAGGTCTCGTTGTCTGAATCCCCATTCAGCTACAAGGAAACGAAACAAGGTCGTGAGACTTAAAACAAACATAGCTATACATGTAGAATACACGAAAACAAGTAACCTCACTATTAAGATTGTGCTTTAACAAGGACGAGACGGGGATGTTTTTACTAAGTGGTAACAAAAAAGTTCTATAGACAACATACTTCCGTGTACTGCACGTAGGCATCGACGGACGGACGTACGTATAATATATATTCAAGCATGATAACCCTCAGTTTTCAGACAAGCCCTGAGATATATTTATCATGTACTCCCACACAGCAATGCGCAAATCATCAAACACATACGCACGTACCAATGAGCAACCCTCTATATCGAGACTCCGAAGTGTGGCAGTACTCTTTAGAGAGACTAGGAACTTTGGGGAGAGTTTGGGACACGAGGTCAAGGTCAACACCCGTAACCCAGTTAGAGCGGCTACAGGTGAAAAATATTCTTCATCCAGATCGCTGTTTCGAATATTCACAGCGACCAACTTGTGCACAGCACCTGTTTACGTATTTTAAGTTACGTAAATGTGAACGGTGGTGTGACGACGTGTATTACTGACATGCATAGAAGTCAGCTATATGCATGCACTCTATGGAAATGTTCGAGGTATTGACACGTTCAAAATTAACCTAGCACTATTCATTTTGTGAGTATGTATACCATGTTCGTACACACTGCTCGGCATCACTCATACTTCGGACGTACATACACAATATGAGTGAGTATGTAACATACAACATTCATGTCAAAATTCTGCTAGTAAAGTAAGACCATATGTACACCTATCACTCATCACGTTTCCACATTTATGCAAACATAATCCCCACACATGCAAAACTACGTACGAACGTGTATACACACACGTCACGCATGAATATACGAACGCACAAACATATGAAATATAACTTTGTATAAGATATAAATCGAGAATACTCTACACTATAGTAGATAGCAAGTGTATTCAGCTAGTGAGCATACCAGTCATACTACTAATATGTGCATTGAACGTGAAGTCATGTGAGGACCAAAAACTCGCAAGAACTTTTTCTAAGGGAGATGAAGAAAATGATGACAAAATTGTTAATGTACTCGTCGAGCATTCGTGTGCGTCATATACTCATTGCTGTGTGTGTTTTCGATGTGTGTCTGTGTGTCTCTGCTTCTGAGTGTTATGTCATCGCATAGGTTGCTGATCAAAGATGCAGAGAAGCGCGTATACAACAGACACATTCCAAATACGTACGCTTAGATACATACAAAATATGAGCGTACACATGCATACACGCAAATGGTACACACGTGCCAATCAACATACCCATTTTTTCTCTTCGACAAAATGCATTGAGGTTTGATTCCGTTCCATGCACAGCCACACGCATACCACTCGCTGTGGCTACTGGTGTATCAATATTGAGCACATTTGGCTTGTGGGTTGTGTTTTGTAGACGTTCGGCGGGCGATGGGGTGTCAGATGTAGTTGACGTTGAGGGTGGTATCGCATCAGTGGCTGACTTTACGTCCCCTCTCTTATCGGGAACCTATGAAAAGGGTCAGTTGTGTTATCTAATCGTGTACACAAACACACATACGACACAAAAGATACAGGCGCACATACATGCACACACACACACACACACACACACACACACACACACACACACACACACAAGCAACAATACTCATATCAGTCAATATTGATGCCATATTGTATTCACTTGCCTCGTCTTTGCTAGCCATTGGTTCATTGTCCGAAGTATATGTCACCAACACATCCGGTTTCTCCGCCAAAACAACTCTTCGCCAAGAGTGGCACACTCTGGTGCAACATACGATGAAACGTGTGAACGCGAAAACAATAAACAGAAGTACTTGTACGAAAGTGTTCACAGATGAATTTATGTACACAGAACAAACTTTTCGACGCTACCTTGATCCTAAACGCGCGGCCCAACAGACATAACATTGTACACAAGGGTAATATACATACGCACATAAAAAATGCATGCGGTGATAACAGTGTGACACAGTACACAACTTAGAACCTAGCACTCTTAGATTACCTTGTCAGCACGAAAATCTTGTAGTCAAACGGCAAGAACGTGAAGATACGATTCAAAATATCGTTTGGTAATGAGTTCGCAAGGTTGTTATGTAAGTTCCAATGTTTTAGTTCTAGTTCCACCTGTTCATTACAGACTAATGGCGGAATCATAAGCTTTCCGGATCGAAGGTAGTCTATGACAACACCGAAGACGATTGGGTTGCGATCCATGAACACGGGAGGGACAGTTGTTCGTCCTTCTTTTTTAGCTATTTCGGTAAGTTTCGCCTTCTTCGCTTTCACAAAGTCGGCCAATGTCGCCGATGGAAACCGTGAGAGTGTACCCAAGTAAGTTTCAAATAAAGTCCCTCCCACGTTCAATCGGACCACTAATTTGGCGTCACTGATTTCAGAAAACTTGCGCTTCGGCGGGCACGTACCATTCGAGCCGGTGCCATTCATTGTTAATCTGAGTTTGGCGACCGAGCACGCGAGAGAATATTTTCGGCTGGGTTAGAAAACACTTAGGGAGGCGGAGAAGAGAGTGGGGGTAGAGAGAGTGTGTGTGTGTCTTGAGTGCGTACTGTATATTGAGTGAGTGCGCGAGAAGGTGATTGTGAGAGAGAGAGAGTGTGTGTGTGTTGTGTTGTGTTGTGTGTAAGAATATGCGTGCGTGCGTGCCTGTGTGCGTGCTTGCGTGCGTGCTACGTACGTTCGTATGTATTCGTGTTCGTGTGTGCGTGTGTAGTGTGTGTATGTGGATATGTATGCGTTTCGTAAGTTTTTGTGTGTAATTGGATGCGAAGCCCTGTACAACACCAATCGTGCTCGATGTCGTGATCCGACCACAAGGGCCAGCTGGACGTTCTCGGACATTTCTACACATAATGTCCAACCCATGTACACTAAACAGAGTAAGGACATGGTATCATTGGCCATTGGCCTAACTATGAAGTTATGTTTGGGAAGTGGTATCTGGACACTTGATAGAGAAAAATGCCAATCCATCTGGACATCTGAGGAAACCGAAGGCATTGTGTGAGTGGGAAATGATAAATGTCCGTTTATGTCCTAACTCGTCTGGACAAAAGATGTGGCCATTCTAACCTTTTGTGGTTAACTAGATAAGACGCTTCAACAGCGTATACAAGCACATCTACATCACGCAAAGATACACATACCCTCACGTATACACGTGTGGATCAAAGCCGGTAGTTAGGGGCGTGCACACACACACACGAACACGCACCCACGTATATATATATACAGAGATATACATGTACGCAAGCTTTGTCCTCATATCCTGTCTCATAGTGTACTTGCGTTTTTATTTAAACAACCTGTAGTATGTGTTGATTCACAGACACACTCGATTCTACATTGAACACGCCTGTGAGCATAGAATTTCATCTGCTGAATTATCACATTAGTACACGCACAAATACATTCATATAAGCGTACGAACACGCCTGGAAATTGTATACCACCAGTATGCAGAGCCTTCATACAGAGTCCAAGATATCGATGGACAGAGAAGCGTCGTTCCTACACTTTGAACGGAAAAACAATCGTCTCTTGGCCGCATTAAGGCAGCCCGAGTTCTCCGATGTATTGGACTTTATCCGCAATCGAAAGGCAACAATAATAGCTCCACAGAATGTCACGTTGACTGACCTCCCAATCAATCGTAGTTTTATTGAGACACATGTGATTCACTCTTTCTCCTGTTCTTCCGTACCAAAAACAAACGAACAAGCTGATTTAATAACAATTGACTCTGAAGATGATCCCGTACAATCACATTCTGAGACATCCACGTGTTTATCCACATCAGTTGTAAATGCGTTTGTGTCCGTTAACGGCGTAAGGGGCGTATTCACCACCCCGGACAAAGAAGCGTTACATGTGCTGGCAGGTCCTCCAAGCAACCCAGAGGAGGTAGTTACCTTGGCGATTAATCCCAAGTCACAGTGTGGCCCGGGATCGGTTCTTACTTCCTATGTTGCGGACAGTAGAGATACAAGCGATGATGTATACGTATTGAGACATACTATGATTCATATAGCCGATGTAGAGGTAGACTTTATGGTGATTTCGCGTCCGTTAACGTTTGATAAATGTCCGTGGGACCTAGACGAGTTCGGTGCGGGCATGCTGTTGCCCAGCGATCCGAGCGACTTGGGCATGGACATGTCTGGACTTGAAGGAGAGAGGGGTGATGATTTGGGGGAACGAAATAAGAATCATAGTAACGCGACCGTTGGTGCGAGATCATCCACCCCTCTAGTTGAACAATTGAATGTAAGTGATACAGCGCAACTGTATATGTTGGATGGTGCTAGTAGAGGTAAGATTGGAATGCACTGGTCAGACACAAGGTTACCGGATTCGCAATTCATAACCAGCCCCGCACACGGAGTCGTGGAAGCACCACCAGCTTACCCTAAAGCTGAGGTTGGTGATGGTGGGGCAGATCTGATTAACTTCGAGGTTGTCGGTACATCTGAATTTAAAAGGGATCGCGGTGTAAATGCAGTCGATACAATAGTTTCGGAGGTTAATTCTCTTTCTGTCTCTGGAGTACCTCCCAAACTTGTTTCTAAGGAAACGGAAAACCCCGATACTTCTCGTAGGCGCCGGGATACTTCCTTGTCTACGTATGCACAAACACATGATAGCTATTTACGCATATTTATAAAGTTGCCCACGAAATGCTATTAATGTTAAATACATAGCGCACCTGTACTGCATATGTGAGATCATATATGTAACATGTATATACAAGTATATATACTTCTGGCAACCCTTCTACGGGCGTCCAGCTGCGCAATAACACACCTCTTACCCCTCCTATTCTCACTATCCTCAGCTTTAAGGAAAGCATGCGCGACCCCTCATGTCACGGATTTGTGCGAATGATCCGAGCGTTCTGTGAAGATATGACATCACATCCTCCGACTGTCGTGGATATGCAGTCCAGATATATGGCTTTTACAGGTATAACAGACACTGCTACAAATAGTATATTGCGGTAACGCCCAATACATATATTGGCGTATGTCCCTACGATATATAAATGTGTGTACATATCTATAGTTTCCTGCGGGAGTATATTATGTAACGATAAATACTCTATTCGTTCTTATCACACCATTCATCTTCCTATGTTGTTAACGCAAATGATGGCGTGCCTAGTACTGAAACGTATCTCCCCAGTAACCGAATCTTAAAATTCTCACTTGATTCATATAAGCCTGTTATGTAACGATAAAATATGCGAATGGCTGTTCCTTTCATATTTAAAGATGATTCCAACTATACTCCAGAATTGAGTGAAATATACCGTACTCGTATACAGTACTCAAGGATACATTATACGTCGATATCCAGACGCTGAGTGCGTATTAGATTTCACACGCACACTCCCACGCATAATCTATAACTTGTACGCACACTCCCACGCATAATCTATAACTTGTACGCACACTAACGTTCGCACTCACTCATAATCACGTACACATTCAAAGGCAACATAACACAATTGCGCGTTCATATAATCACAATGCCTTTTACCTGCAATATACAGTTGCGATGGAAGAAAAATTTGCCATGCATTCCATGTTTAAAGACGACCTCGACAATACACTGGAATGTCTGGAGAAGTATGTATGTGTGCAAACATACAACAATATATACCGTCCTTCGGAAGATGAAGAGGTGGACACCTGGTTAGGCAGACGTATAGATGTCCTGGGGTTCCTTACACCTGAGCATCTTGGTATGCTTGTAGGAGTGTGAGTGTGTGGTTGATGTGTACGTATGCGCCGAGTATATATATCTGTACGCGGGTTTGTTAAAGAGCTTACACTGTCTCTAGATATTACATGATTTTCCCTCTGAGAATGCCTGCCTTTTCCCTCTGAGTACCTGCCTTTCCCTCGGAGAATACCTGCCTATGTGTATAGATGATATATGATGGTGTTCAGTTGTGTATTCTAATAGTCAGGAATCTAATCTGTATATATGTCGAAGTCTTCACATCTTGGTACACAGGCAGTTTATGCGTCTGTTTATGGATAATATATTTTGTGCATGTGTGCTCATGTGCATATTCAAATGTAATACGCGCACATTATAGTGTTTGTGTTTCATTCCAAATGACAGCTGTCGGTATATGTTAGAGTATGTGTTCAGTGACAATATAAACAAATCTATATACATTGTTGTAAAATAGACCAAGTGAACTGTATATCTATGCGTGCGTGGGCCTCTTCTATGTATGTTGCAATACACGTATATTCGTATCTCTACGAGCACGCAAATACACTGACGATTGAGATGGCAGACAAACCGTTCAATATACGTACACGGTCACTCAATATCACAAACATACATGCATGTATGTCCTACACTTTTTTTTCGCAATTTTAGAAATTTCCCCACACAAAGTTTCAAATACTGTCACAATTGAGATGGCTGGCAACGAATTAAAGCAAATGAATAGATTTAAGGCCCCACGAGCCAAGCTTGTGTGCGTGGTCAACTGTTGTAAGATTATATTTCGTCTCATCCAACAAGCGGGAAAGCACAAAGACTCGGGGTACGTGTGATTGTGCTGGACCACAATGTGGCTATACGTATTTGCGTGTCTATCCCACGGAATGTATGTATGAAACTGAAAAATTATCTCTCGTCTAATGTGTGACAAACAGGATACTCGGGGTTTTCGTATGTGTTGTTTATGTTGTGCTTATATTCGTCTATAAAAAATAAGTGGCAACTCTTTTGTACTGCTTTCAAAATATATGTAATACTACCAGCATGTATTGTGTGCGAAAGTATGTAGACACGCACCTTTAAAACACATGTTTTACCTATGCATACATGTCTGACGATCTTCGCCTTACACTATATGTCCAAAACATTCAATGTATTAAACAAGCATATATGCAATGCAACACATACGCGTACAATTTCGACCTCCACGCAATTCTTGAGTGAAGATGGCCTCCTACATAAGGCATTGTGGTCGAATCGCTTCAAGGACAATTATGATGACTTGCTGCCGACTTTACGTTCTGTGGCAAAAATATGATTTTCCATACAAATATACATACCAGCATATTTATTTTAAAACACGCATACCTATACAAACATATGCTAGATCACTCATATACATTCACACATATACCCAGATCCAATGATCAATTTGCGAGTGCGGACGATCTTTTAGCCATACTTATTTATGTGATACTCGTCACCAACCCTATGAACTTCAAAACAAACCTCAACTACATAGAACGATTCCGGAATCCAAGGATGTTTGTAGCAGAACAAGCATACTACTTTACTACTGTGGTATGAAGATTATGTATATTTACAAAGATATAACAATGAACTATTCTATGCGATAACTAAATATTACAGATACACGACAGACAGCCACACTAACAACAAATTAAGCGCAATTCACATTCACTTGAACGTATGCTTTCATGCTCTTGTACATTCTGAATGTACGCTCACACAATCACGTGAAAGATACATACCCGCTCATGTTCGCACCAATGTACACAGGTGAGTGCCGTCGAGTTTATCTGTAGGCTAGATGAGAATTCCTTAAATATCAGCCCTCAGGAGTACGACAGGTGTGTGGAACATGTATGACCTTAGGGATATGTTCATATGTGTTTGTGTATGTATATATAAGATACGAGTTCGTTTGTGCATATGGTTTACTACTTTATATATATATGTAATAGTTCCAAGTCTGCTTGCGCTAAGAATGATAAGTAAGAAGTATATGACATTTATAGTATATCAATGATTGTTTCATCAATCCCACTCCACGTCTTACATACAAATGAACACCGCGACCACGTAAACATATCGAATTTGTGCATTGCTTTTATAAACGCACGTCACTTATCCGATTATCCTGAGCATTTTTTGAGTGCAGATCATCGTTACAACTTACATTACTCATGTCATATCGTCCCCAATCGCGTCTCCTAACCTGTGAGTATGTTTAACAGATATATTACAGAAGGCGAGATCAAGTGGAATATGAATTTGCGACGAAAACCTGACAGTGTGGATGCTTCAAGCACAACGGTATGTTGATGTACGCACATACACATATGAATAAACGAACATATGCATATTAAGGTATATTTTAACTAGTAGGGAGGTCTATGTACAGGACGTGTATGTATATGTAGACATGTTTGGGGGTGAAGTTGAAATTCTTGACTATAATGGGACCTCAATACCGTTAGATTCTTGCGCTTTCAACTGTATCTGTAGTCTGCTTGTATACGTAGGCAGAATCAAGATCATTCGCTTAATACTAGATAGTTTCTATTCCTGTTATTCCAGTGTGTACGTTAGCTATAGCAATATATGTATATGTATAGTAGAAAGAGGGACGAAGAGTGTTGTATTGATTGCCCGAAAGATACGTAACGGCCATCTTTTACGAACTCATTACTCACTCTACACAGACCTCCGGCTATATTACATAACAAGACAATGCTTGCACTAGCTCATGGCGTGATTGTGCATGTACCGAGTAAAAACACACTTCTGTATATAATATGTGTGTAAACAGACAGGAACAGATAAGCGTGGGTCGTGGCGGTCAGGCAGGAATACGTTCATAGCCAGCCTCCAGTCCTATGTATCAGAAGTACCAAACATCTTGAACAGAAGCGGTGGTCTCACTGGCAGTACATATAAGAACCCAGGCACAATTTCGCCCATTCTAACATCGAATACTAGTCCGCCACCAATTGTAGCTGCAAACGATACATCAACACAAACCACGGCTAGAAACGAGTCATTTGAGCAAGTGTGTTTTTCGTGTGTTTGTATGTGCTGTTGTCATGCAAGGCTGACGATGCTCTAGACAGGCGATGTCAAATCGCCTTTCACAATGTACATGCACGCAGAGTAGCGAATATCTGCACACTCTCACATTTACAGACGAATACCTGACCAGGCGCTCTAACAAGAAATAATATCATACAATCACAGTTTTACATTCCTTAATACACCGCGTGCATCAGAGTTGATAGACCAGCGAGAGGTTGTTCAGTGATGTCATATACAATCACAGTTTTACGTTCTTTAATATACCGCCTTCATCAAAGTTGATAGACCAGCGAGAGGTTGTTCAGTGATGTCATACAACAATTCACATACTTTTGCAATCAAAATATACTCACAGTGCGTATACTAGACATTCAGTACTAATTGCGCGTGTGATTAAACTCCCGGTGTTTGCATTGCCAGTCAGCATGTGCAATATGGATTATTTGCTACTGGGAGTACACTGAACTCTTAGTTATGTTGTGTTCTCGTTTCTACAAGTACAGTCAACATGTGCGCACATATATAACAACTCAATGAGCATCAGGTATACTATTACGCACGAACAATCGCTGATCTACACACGCAAACATGCACAGTTTCAATCAGAGTCATTAGATCGGGATGCTGTAATTCAGTACATGAAGAGTTTGGCGAACAACTACACTGGCACCGATCCGCGCTTGGTATGTGTCAGTGTCAGTGGGCATGTGTGCGTAAGTTAATTTACGACAAGACTATGTGCAGTAGATTGTTTGTCTGCATATGTTTGTTCGAATTTGTCGACAAAATGTGCTACTGCTGGGCGTGCGTTTGTCTGTGGATAGATATAGCGTACTTGTGATTCTTATCTGCCGACTTATATATGCGTATCTGTGTACTGTGTAATCGATCATCCAGTATATATCAGGTTGTGTACGATTATATATTCCCTTGTGTATATATGTTACTATACTTTTATGTCTTGGCATGTGTACACTGTTCATTTGGCAGATGCACTTTGAAAATATATACGTGAGACTATAAATGACTATTTGTATAAATATATATATGTTTTTACACTCGTTTTATGTGATTGTATATGTGCAATTCGTCCTCTTGTACACTCCCGCAGACTCTTATTATACTCTACAACCGAACAATACATCACATTCTTTACGTAATGTACATGTGTACATATAAATATTTTCCATTTCGTGTGTCTACACAGAGAGTATTGAACGCGGAAGACCTGGATTTTGAGAATGTACCTCTGCTACTACGAGAGTATCAGCGACTTGCCGGACTGGCTGATCATCTAATGGAGCTGATACAGGAGATGCCATAAATAGTCGTGATGTACGATTGGTGACCCACTCACTATAACCCATGGTGATAAATGTTAGACCCATACGTACATGGTGTGTTACCACTGTTGAGTAATTAGCACCGTAGTTGTACACATTAACAGTAATAAACTAGCTCAGCCATGATGCTGATTGTATATGTAGAAACACAATCAATGTACAACCGTTTTTCATGTATATATCTTTGTGAGAATGTTGAACTATAAATAGCCGTATCTTTCACATCTGTAAAAACAAAAAAAATAAAATATCCTTGACAGCTCACATGCTGACATTACGTAGAAGTGTAGGATAAGACCCTGCTCTCCTCTTACTTCCCCCCAATTCATTATCTCCTCTCTTCACATCGTCTGCCATGTATGCGCAAGTGTGTTGTTGACAATATGTAATTGTAACTGTCCATAATGACGCACACAACGTATAGCTTTGTTTTAGCTGTAGCAACCTGATTTAAGGCTTTCCTTAGCTGCATGCTTTCTCTCTTCGCACAAACAATGCATGCTTCAACATACGTTTTGGCCTGTGTTAGCTATTTCATGCATAATTGGGTCTTTCTGTTTAGCCTTTGGTTTCTTTATTTTGGTCTTTTGGCTACAGATTGACTAATAATTGGAACAGCGCAGAAAGATATTCGCCATTTATACCATGTGAGGTTGTGGGGGACGATTAAACGAACTTCTTAAGTAATTTCGTAATACACCTTTCCTCGGCTTGCCTGCCTGTCTTCCCGCCTAGAAGCGGAAATGAAGTATCGGATATGCACGAGAAAGCGCAATGCAATTTGGGATCCACGCAACAACATATAGGTAGAATAGAACAAAAAGATAGTTGTGCTGACTATGTGGAACAAACGCCTTATCACATGATCTGAGATGATATAAACTTAGGGTACTTGATTCAAGAACACAAATATAGGTGTGCTGACTATGTGGAACATAGCACGCCGTATCACATGATCTGAGATGATATAAATTTAGAGTACTTGTTTTGATGAAGAAATCTGAGGGCAAGTCGACATTGTTGCGTCAGCGTAACCACGTACAAAAGGTCACGTCATGTGCTGAACAACTTCATATCAGAGTGGCTATTATATAAGCGTGAAACAAAAATCACGTGGTCGCCAAACCTTCCCATCCTATGTTCGCACTTCCAACCTCGTCATTGTGAATACTCAAGTGAATGTATAAAGCATAGCCCCGTGATGCACGTTTCTGAACACGTCACGCAGTGTAAGGTACATCGAAGAAGCAAATTTATATTAGTGGGTGCACATTGGCTACAAGAACGACATCAAACATCTTTCTGAACTTCCAAAGGCTAGACAACATATCGTAACAAGACTGAAAATATAACACGCAGATTTGTTATGAACTACGAGCTATATTCCACAAACGAAATAGAAAGTATATAACATACTTGGACAAGCTGCTCAACGTATTGCCAATGACGAGAAGTACACAGTCATTATAAAAGCACGATTGGTCCATTGGCCACTGTTGAAAAGATAAGAGATTGTAAACTGGCTGCAGTTATCGGGTCAATTCGTTTATTACCCGTTCACAGATTGAATACTGACAATTTGGCTACTAGGATACGATTTAGATCCATCTGATCTCGTCTGGTGTATAAGCGCACATATAAAATATTGGATATTCACTATACACAAATATTGATATACGTGAATCCCACGTAGTTTACGTAACACGTGTCTAGCAAAATTCGATGCTGGGCCCACCTGCACAGTGTTTGATAATACTTCGCTATTGCCGTCAAGTAGTTTCTCATTCAAGTCTCTCTCGCTCGGGTCAAACAATATCAGCTTGTATCAGAGCAACGAACATATTTGATCTTATCAATGTGAGTTTTGTATGAGCACAAGCAACAAAATGTTAATTATTGTCACTGGAGTAAATAGTGGTGTACAGTAGAGCCACACACTAGGAAATAATATAATCTTCTATTCCGACAAATTGAGCGTACGTGCAATACAAATATTATTTTCAACATGGTACGGGAATCATGATTCATACTAATTTGCTAGCGAGTATTCTTGATTCTATTCCGATAAATCGACAAAAGTGCGATACAAACACTAGTTTGCATGGTGAATGCATCATGATTCAATACAAGCACACCGCATGCAAATCACATATTATCCGCTTGTGGAGAACACATACTTTTTTTGAGTTTTCTCCACTACTGAAAGTTGACTTGCTGCAACCTACAACGGTGCGTGAGTGTCCGTTGTGCTGGAGAAACAATGGCGGTACCCCTGTCGAAAGCCTGTCGAAGGCATTCTGCATGAAACAAATATGTGATATATTTGTCAATACTTAAAAAATATTTGCACACGTACCTGAATTAAGTGCCTCATGTTGAGAACAATCTTTCGCAGTCCAATGATACTAAAGCTAATATGCCTGTTTGAGACTTGCACCAATAAGCCCCCCCTCAACCTGTCCTACCTTGCATGCAGATTTGAATGCGGAGGATTCTCTTTCTATAGATGCAGGCCATTTTATGTGCGCTGCATATTGGGTATGAAAATAGAGCAACATATTTGTATCCAGAATTCAATCATCCACATTCTATCTACGTGTTAACTAAGTGCGCAGTGTTACTTACATTCATTTCTGTTATATCTATGGACTCGACCATGCATGTGGTGTTTTATTTCGAACTTACAGAATTGGCGTGTGGTGCGTTCTTCTAGGTTGCTTTCAGAAACGGTATGTAAAGTGTCACCGACCTTGAAGTAGTCCCATACAAAGTCAAACAATAAATCTGTATCCACAGAGTAAACGAATATATGAAAGGTCTTGCTGTCATCTCAGGCTGCGGTGAGCTCGTGCGCGATGTACCAGTGGCCCGTCAAGGAAAGCTGCGATCATGTTTGAACATTCCTAAAGATCTACAAGCAGATGTTCATACACACTACATTTTCCAGTTTGTAGCCATCCAACAGAAACTAGACGTAATACCTGGAATCCTATTTCGGTCCACCGTTGCACTTGATCTAAACGCCACGATACGAGCACTAATCCCGGCGCACCGAAGCATACTAACCACCTCCGTAGGACCAACCCAGATGGACGTCCCTACTAAACTGTGGCCCAATTGCCGCGCCCCATGTTTGTCGAATCCTGATTGTCGTTAGTCCATTATACTTCAGTACTTGGGTGTATGTTAATATCTTACCTACACGTTTACAATCAATTCCGGCATGCACAATGACAGAGACAGATATTTAGATACCTGCCTCCCACGACTCCTCAATACCACGTTGAATGCCCATGACTGACTTGACTGTGCCTGAGAACATGAGAAGCAACACAAAGGCATGATAAATGAATCTTAGCGTGCATTCCTATACTATTTACACAATACCAAAAAATATATGGGGTGGCAAGACTCGGCCTGTGGGCCTCAGATTCACAGAAGACAAATATATTACACGAGTTTTAATGTTATATACACAACGACAATATCCAATCGTATGTTCTTTATGACAGCAATCAGAATACCCCAAGAGAGTGCTTTAATGTTCCTTGTGTTGAACAGCCACTGTACGCATTGTGATGAAATATCAATAAAATCTTCAAGAAAAACGTAGGAATGGATCATTGCGTACAGAGGCTAAGCGTAGTACAGGCAGACTAAAGAAGCATGAGTTTTCGGAAGGTTGATATACTTGTATGTATACTCACATATTCGGAGACAACACTCGAATACATATTTACCTGAGCCATGAAATAAATTTTCATTGCCTGGAATATGCGCCTGTATTATATGACTAAGCAGTATTTGAGTGTTTCGATAGCCACAGCTCCACGATTGATCGGAGAGAGAATTGGTGGTGGATAGCGGACATTGGAACCAATTAGAATAGCCACTAGATGCATGTCCACGTTTTATCCGCTTTGTTTCAGTACGGGTCTTGTAAGAATGTTGCTATGAGTAAACAAACGCGGGGCAATTAGAATAAACTTCGCACAACTTAAATATTCTTTCACATACGTCACATAGTACCTTTTTCAAATCATGCATTTCAAGTTACATCTACGTACAAATGATGCATAATATTTGTGCATGCATGTGTGTACACAGACATAAACTGGCCAATAAACTTATCTTTCTGCTCTCCTTGCTCGTGAGGACTAACTATCTCGACTCCACTATTTCACGACTGCTGTAAACGCTCTCGTCATTTTTCATACCCAGCTGTGCACTGTTCAAATGTTATCACTACTAGTGCAGCACTCGTCGTGCCTCTCTCCTCCATTCCCTTTCACTGACCATACCAACACCCTCTTTTGTTTGTTTCAAGCTTACCTTTGTACTTTCCCAGTTATATATAGTCGTCGGTGGTATGAGCGGCTGCGATATGAAGACGCCATCAACGCCTGCCTGAGGCTGTTTAAGCTCATTTGTAGCACCAGGATTTGCAGGTGGCGCGTGTACTGAATCCTTTCGTTCCTTATGCGATCCTATAGAGCTACCAATGCGTACCCCAACTTTGTCCCCAATTGCATGATAGAAATCCACTGGACCACACAAACATACCTCCGTTTGTAGAGAAACCCTTTTAGACTGTTCTTCCAGACGCAAGGCCAGGATACGTATGGTGTCTGTACGAGTTCGTATGATTGTGTGTTAAGGTTTATTGAAGAGACGATTACTCTCGTACTATACTGATACGTTTGGTCAAATATGAGTGTCTGTGATTTCACAAACTACTTACGACTATAGCTCGTTAGAACCATACGACATGTCAAATTGTTTGATAGAATCGAGCTACAATGAACATACCGCTGCAACCAGAAATATCGTCAGGATAAAAGTAGCTTGTTAAAATGTTTTCCCTTTTATTTTGATTAATGTCGAGTGCTTCATTCTTGTTCGGAGTACTGCCACCCCTCATCCATTTCGTATATCTAGTTAAACAGAATTCATACATTATATGTTGGAGCAAACGCCACATATGTATTATGCTTATCAGCACAAATGGAATATACGATTCTCATAGCTTGCGTAGTACCCATGGTGAACTAAAGTTCTTAGATTACTTGCTTAAATATCGCGCTTGACAAAGACGAATGCCAAATGAAGCCAAATGAAGGAAAGGAAGAACGCTTTGAATTGGCAGTGGTGATGCGAGTAGCTAGTAGACATGTACGAATGTATATAAAATTACGCACTTTCGTTCAGAACTAGATCGGGAGACACCAGCGGACTTGGACTCGGATACGGGCATATCTGGTATGCGCCATACAGACAACGTTTAGACCTTGTACTTGTTCTTTCATTGTAATTTAGTGCAGAATTCAACACAAAGTTACCACATATATACTGTAGAATTTCCCTCTTCGTTGTTGTTGTTACTTAACGCGATATATGCTAGTGAATGTGTCAAGAAGTACAATGTGTGCAAGCTTGCAAGTACATGTACGTGCACCGACTGAATGTAAGGTGCACATGCGACTGGACGTCTGCTTGTAAGTACGAAGACGTATTAAACTTACTAGGTTTCGTAGATTCATCGGATGCTGTGTCGCCTTGTTCCGGAAGCCAAACAGATTCTTGGCTCGATGCGTTACATTCTTCCGACGATTCGCTTGACGATATACAGTTTTCTTGTAGAGGCTCGCCATCTTTAAGCCAGTTGGAAAACCTGATTTAAGAGTTGTTGATCATAAATGCCAATAATGAAAGTTTATTGATGCCAATTGCGCCCACACATTACTGGAAACTCAATAAAACCGTCATTTCAGCGCACTTGAAGGATGATCCATTCGCATGTTATACCTTGTCGTAAAACTCCGGGACTGATGATCGGCTTTATTGGTCTCCTCCGAAGTGTTTCGACGCGACACGTGAGGATAGTATTTTACAATTTCTGGTGACGAAAATTCCATGTTGTCTATAGAAAAAGTCGCTCTATGCTTTTACCATCAAATACTATGCTTTTACCATCAAATGTTATGCCTTTACCGTCAAATACAGGGAGTTTAGAGTGCAGTAAATTGACTGTTTTATGGTACTGTGTATTGAATAGCATCGCCACCTGACACTTTTGTTCAATCCGATACTTCAGAGTTTGAACATTCAACTTCGAGGTTACCATTTTATAACGAAGTGTAGCACAAGATGACAAAGACCATACCTTTACTACGAGAGGCATCATGTGATTGGAATGCTAGAGAGAATGTGTTGTTGAACGTGGTACTCCAATATGAAGTTTTTCTATTGTTGTTGGCACATACATGTTGTTTGTGTATACATGCTACTCATCACTTAGATCGATTACTCACGTTGCATTTTCTGCTTGCTTACCACGTGGTGGACGCAAACAGACACCAGTGGACTATCTATCGTGTGATGTTGCCAGCAAACAAAGAGGCGGAAAACTAGGTTTTTCTTCTTCCTGCTTTCGTTCGTTTGACAGTATAGAAGAAAAGACTCCTCCCCCATAAAAGACCAAAATATTAAAGAAAGGCCTGGATCTTCGATCACAAGGACACCGTTGACTCTTTAGTGCTTTTGAATTATGCATTTGCGGAGCTGATAAATCTAAAACGTTCGGTAAGATATTACGTAGAGAGTTAGGGAAGTTGCAACAAAATACGTCTTGTGTTGAAAAAACTGCCCGCGTGGGAGAAGTTGGGAGGGGTCATTGGAAGATGAGTTGGGGTAGGGGCTGGGCAGAAGGAGGTGCAGATATGTACCTACGTATGTGTATGTCAACAGGGGTATGTGAGTATTCCTACTGCACCGCACAAAAAGTACAAACACAAGCCACACACTTCAGTATTACATTCCATTACACAAAACAGGAAACGAAATTCAGAGATTTCATCAAGATATGATCTATCATGTAAATTATTGTTTTTTTGCACGTATCTTGTAAATGGTTGTTTTCGTGTTTGCAGTCATCATTCGACCCTCATCAGATTAGTCATTCGATCAACATCATGGCAACGAAAGACACGTATTCTGGGATATGTGAACAGCTCTTTCGTGTTGGCATCTACAATATTGTCGACCGTTTAATATTCAAAAGTTCCTTGAATGTCAATAATAAATATTATTGATTTTAATTAACAAGAAAAATTGTACATTTCATGGTCATCCTGAATTTGGACTGATAGAATGTCGGACGAAGCGATGAGTATATTATCTTAAGCCGAAACGGATAGAAGAAAAAAAAGGTTTGGGTGCTCTTCTATGGTTCTTCGCGGAGTGCTTGGCTAAAAAGTTAGGGAAAATGCAACTGAGCAACCTCTGTTGCAGTTTGCAGTTTGCATTAGAAACCTGTTTTGATTTGTGCAAACGTTTAATTATATATTAGAATAGCAGAACCTGCCTACGTATGCAAGTTAATGTGTTAACACAAGCTGTTGGCACATGACAGTGCCTTTTCTATTGATAAAACACTCAATGAAATCTCTCCCAACAGTATTTAAATTTCTTATGTACAGTACTAAGTCACTTTTTTTTAGCCACCCTTCCTGGGCCCTTATATTTGGATCCACCCCTCCCTCGATTCCTCCCTCTACCATACGGTTTCTTTCTTGTGCGCGATTGTGATTCACTTTGAGAATTCGTTGAAGTTTTCGACCGCGACTTTCCACTTACGCGCGAGTTCCCAAACTGATTAGCAAGGAACTGTGAGTGTGGTTCATTGAGTGGCACAAAACCTTGAATAGGACTACTATTTAGAAATTCCGCTTCATCTATAACGAAATTATCTGGGTCATAGCTGGCTGCATTGTTGCTACTACTCGCACCCATTCCGCTGTTCCTGCAAGCACCCTCATTAACGTCAAGAATATCCTCAACATCCGGGTACCGTGTAGGCGTGGCATTAATGTTGGTTGCTGGGATATTCATACTCTGCCATGAGGAAGTATGAATGGTTCATATGAACTAGAAGGTCAAGCACAAGACTCAAGCAAATGTCACTCGAAGTAGGTTAGTTGTTATATTGGATATGATGAACAAAGTAGAAACAAAAAATAGATACAAGTTGCAGTACGTAAGGCATGTTCATAAAACTATAATAGTACATGAGTGGAATGCAAACTTCATTCATGCTCATGTGATGTTACCATGTATCAGACAGAACGCTTGCGCAACGCGAACATCTGTGGCTGTTCGTAAAGGCGTCTTTGCATGTATACGTTGTCCATGTACATAAGTGGAAAACACACAGTCTGTGTCACAACCAGCCAGAGGGTTTGTTTGGTATTTAGAGATCGCGAGTACTCATAAATGTAAACACATAGTGAGCACAACCAGTTGTTATGAATGAATACAAACATAACATACATCGTCAGCAAAGTCTATCTCCGCAGACATTGAAACGTTCCCTCTATTAAAACCTTCGTTGTCTAAGCTGTCGTCACTCAGTATGGTTATCTCTTTTGGTTTTCGTGATCTGGGTTTAGGTTTGCATATATGGAAGCAACTATGTCAATGAATCCGAGAACATAATTCATGCTTTGCCACAAGAACATTCGGAACAGGATATATAAATGGGGCAGCCCGACATTTTGAGAGTGCCATGTTATATTTACAAATGTTAAATTCACCATACTCACAATTAATGTACGTTATCTTCATGAGTGTGTGGTGTTATGTCTGCAGTTGAGCATGCCATTCATTTCAATGATATACCACTGGATTTCGGTAGCTCGATATATTTGCTTATTATTGGCATATATATGGAACAAAAATTCATTATACATCTATACCCTTGAGAATGTACACTCAGCACACGGTTCAAATATCTACATGTGAGCACACACAGACGGACACAAACTGGGAATTGCTCGTACCTGCGATCCAGTGTGCGGACGTCAATAGTGTCCACCGATACACTGGAAAGATGCGTACGAGCAGAAGGTTTCGAGGCTTGAAATCTACGTGCGTAATTCATAACACCCCCATCAATATTCGAAGAATTGTTGATGGCTGTTCCGGATACGTGCTCATGGATATCTTTCACGTGCTTACTATTTGTATGCAGATCACCTTCGGGAATTGTAAAAACGGGTGTCTTGTTGAATGTTCTCTGTATACGTGACGCAATTGTCCGAACATCGCTGGACCGCGGTGTTGAGGTGGAGGAGAGATTTACTTTCGGCGTGAACGACGACAACAACGTTTGTTGAGGATGATGCCGGCTTATACGATTTCTCGACGTAACACCATCGTCGAATCGCCCAAACATCTGAAGACATATAGTTGATGTTATTAACAGCCATTGCGTGCGTGAGCATGTGAGAATACTCTTACATATGTGTGTATGGTTTGTGAGGTCGTGCATAAGGAGAGCGAGATAAAGAATGGTAGTACTAAATATATCTCATGTTTATACACATTTGTCAACGTATGCATGAACACACGCATGCCAATGGTGCTTGATTGTGTCGTATATATGGCAGTGCTTTGTTGTTTCGCGTGTATGGCATATACTAATATATGTACGTCCGTAAGTGCAGGTTTCTGTTTGCGTCCACTACGTCAAAAGCAAGCCCTTCTCGACATTTTTGCTGAGTTCGTTTGGGAACGGGTTTGGTGATTAGTTGGGATATTAATCCTCTCCAATGACATCTCCACTCACATAACAGTGGTTGGGAATCAAAATCTGTACTATAGTCCTTCTAAACACACAATTCACCAAGAGATTCATAAAAACACACGCAATACCGAAACAACATACTCTGGTTAATTTCTTACTTCGCATTGTTTCTCCTGTACCCATCTTATCGCCCTTGGTTGATTTCGAGGTATTTCTATTGACGAGTTCTGCACAACGAATAGGTGAATGTATAGATCCGCTGTCACTCACATCAATGCGCGCGGGACTATTAACCGGGTTCATAAGTGCATCCGTACCATCATTAGCGGGAGTATCCTGTGATGTGGATCTGTGCAGTACGTTGGCGTTATGGGGGAAACCATCTATAAACCATGGAACAATTAGTAACTAATAGTATATGTGTGTATTTATATGTACTTAATACGTGTGGTATTGTTCCGTGTACGTTGCATACGAGACTTCAATCAATGTGGATAACCAACAAATTGCATAATATTTACATCTGCGCCCTAAGAAAATAAAGGCCGTACAAATGAGCACATTGCATAGCATATTACGGGTTTTATTGCATATTCACGAAATTTCTTTGTGAAAGAGACATGTCGTGAGAACAAACAATCACCCACAAAGAATGCAAATATACAAATAAAAACGTATACATTAAGTTTGTTGTCTCTCAAGGGACATGTCTAGTGAGAAATCTACTCACTCACATACATGCAACATAAAGACACATACATACGTAAATTATACAGAGTCTTTTACGATATCGCGGTGTGGTTCTCTACTAGACTGACTATAATACATGGAGCATGTATAATAATCACGACTTACCACACGATGATGCATGTGCTTCTATTAAATTCATTGCGAACGATTGATTGCACAAGGGGCATGTTGGCAGCGATGAGGACTGCCGCGAACAGTGGGAAAAATTTATGTTAGTGCGGATGATACTCATGCCGCTCAAGAAAAATGGTATTGACAAATACATACACATGTCTCTTTTAATGAACGTCTCTATCAGAACGCATGTATATATGTGTAAGTAACGTATAGTACGTGCGCGACACTATACAATTATACATACGTCTAAAATTTGATCGTCATATTCCGTGTCAACAGGTGCATACTCCCCTGTTTTGGAGTGAAGGTTGTGATTCACATTCACTCCCTCTTCAGTCAGTTTTTGCCTTTTCATCGGCAAGCTTGGCGATGCGCCCTGAGCAATGTTATACTCCAACGAGTCTCTACAATCAGTCATACCACTACTTTTTATACCTATATCATTAATACATAAGTTTTTTTCAAATCTACATGACAAGCCACATTTGCTAAGGAGAAACGCAAACATTTGAGTACGCAAAATGCTACGAGTATGTTTACCTCGTGGACGTTATAGATGATGATCTACTGCAATATATACAACTTCAACAAAGACGTAAGATTCTAGTTGCATGCGCACACATGTATGCACACGAGAACGAACCACAAACAAGGTGTAAGTAAATTATATCTAATCACACATACCTGGAATATCAATCGCTTCTGCTGACATCTGTAGCCCCTTCCGCTTTTTCACCATACTCATCAGTGCCTGTGTGCTTAGATCCTCATACGGTAAATCACAGTCTTCTTCCACTTTATGCAAGTCAACATATTGTGTCATTTGCGTATTCTCATTTGAAGATATAGAAGTAAAATTAAGCTCATCATCGAATTCTTGAGTAGTGGGTGCGCGTTCAAACAGCATATCTGTTTTGACACGACACGTTTCTGGAACTACAATCCTCTTACCAATAGATGTGTTGTTGTGTTGAAACTTGTGTTTCGGATTTGTGTTTGGCGACTGGTACGTCTTACTGCTGTTTGGCAAATTAAACGATTCTCGGAAACTAGACACTTCTACACATGTCTGCGATTTCGATGAGTTCGCATGCATACGTCTGTTTCGAAGGGGTGTCTGTTTATTACTGGCTGCGTCGTTACAAAAATCCCAGAGACGACTCGATCTATTTAACGCTGGCTGTGGCATAGGGGTTTGCTGCGAAAGTTGTGTGAGAGGGGGACTCTTTCTCGAGTAGGGCTTAGTTGAGCGCAGGGTGACCAAAGTAGTGCTTTGTGGTTTTGCACCCATCTCATCAATCGTGTATCGTTGTGTATCGTGCTTCTCTACATCCGGACAATTGGACACTTTATCATTTGGTGTTTGAGTAGACTTAGACGTCACTAGTGAATCCTCATACTGTTGATGAGTATGTTCCTGCTTTAGACGCAGGGCTTCTTCACGTGCACAAGACGCATTATAGCTCGTCAAATTCATCTTCAGCACTTTCATGTTAGATTTCATTTGAGAGGATACAGAAAATTGGTCTAATTTTGCAAGCTCATACAAAATACGACGTGCATTATTATGCACTTCTGTCTCGAAAGCAGTAGGATCTGACGTACCAACACCATTCCGGTGGTCATCAGATACCATACACGTGACTCTAGCCAACCTTCGATTCGTTGTTAGTGTTGTATTCAGAGAGCTTTTCCTTATGTTACAGCTCCACCAGGCAGTATCCACCTTACCCAAACCATCATCATGAGGTTCATAGACTTCCATCTCTTCATCATCGCTGGAATCAGATATCATTTTAAAATTGAGAGTTTCCACTTCTTCGAGGACAGACAGACTGCGATTGCTATTCTGCAGGTGTTGGGTGTGGTAATCACCATAACTACCCTCGTTAACGACATTTTGAAGTATGTACGGGCTTGGGCTATGTTTACATGAGCTCTCATACTCTGGTGAGGGCTGGTCAGAGTTGTTCTCGCACTGCGTAGCTAGAAGTAATGGAGAAGAACATTGTGTGTCTTCTTGATCACTTTCACCGCATGATTTCGGATACCCATATTTTTCAACATTGGACTTGACCATAGTAGTTGGATCGAGTACTTGTAATGTAGACCCCGTTACATCTTGATCAGCCTATATTCTCAAAAATAATGGTTAACTTTTGTCATTTTGAGCACACATATATTAAGACGGACTAACACAAAACACTACAAGGTATTTAGTATGTAGACACATGGCCATGCGAGATACGTGTACATGTGCGTACACACTTAGCATTGCGATTCAACTATAAATTTCAAGGTACAGAGAAATTATTGATATGCTGTTATATTTAGGTAACATATCCGACGTGTGCACAAATGGTAGAAACTGCGTTATGTGTGTTCATGTATATGCTAGATCACACGCGCTGTGCTTCCTTTCAGATGCACATGTGTTTCAAGACAATTCTTGTGTCTTGTACTGTGGACATATATATTGGGAATTCAAACAATTTCCTAGGATTTGTGGTTCATATATCACTTAATATATATAATGTTGACTGCAATGTATATTAAACGTGAAATTTATACAATAGTCGTTAAAAATCCGTACACAGAACTAACCAATTTCTCACTGAGAGATGCAAAGGAAGACAGGAAAAAAACTCACACGACAACTAACATATACAATATATGACACTCTCACACTTACTATATATAACGAAAATCATCTAGAATATGATTGAAACAATGGCTTCTATCAAATACAAAACTGACCTCAAAAGATACTTCAGCAACATTCTTACGCTTCAAGGAGAGCTTCTTTCTCGCCCTACCTGCGGACGACAAATGGATTCGGTCGTTTTTAAACATGCGAGGTAGAGTGGATGTGACTCTCGTACCGTTTAAGTCCACATGAAAATCCATTCCCAGTAAGTTCAAGAGAATTTCTGGAGTTTATGTGTCCCCAAAAGTCAAACATTTACCATCAAAAAAGAAATAAATGTGCTTGTTTACTATTTATATGCATGCGATTAATTGTGTCTTCCTATCGGATTCACCAAGTACATCTTCTTAGCATTACTTTAAAGTATGAGTAAAGTATTCAATCGAAACTTGAACGCATGGAATTACCTTGTTCCTCCTCATTGTAGGGGGCACGTATACGTCTGGTGTTTAGGGTTGCACGCACCTACAAATATAAACGGACCAAATATATATATTTCATGCATGTGTAGGATATGCACATACACTGTGTGTTTATATATATGTGTATTTTTGTGTGTATTTGTGTGTGTGTGAGTGAGTGTGTGTGTGAGAGTGTTTGTATGTGTGTGTGTGAGAGTGTTTGTATGTGTGTATGTGTGTGTTTGTGTGTGTGGGTATGTGTGTGTGTGTGGGTATGTGTGTGTGTGTGTGTGCATGTGTGTCTCCGGTTAATTTGGAGATTGTAATTTTGGCGCGCTTTCTATGATGTACCGAACTGGAAAATTTGTTGAATATTCTTCGTAACAAGTGTGAATACATCGCTGTGCGTAAAATTCGACTGTATTGGTAAGAAATCACAAGCACACTAGTGAATATAATTTACATGTAAAACGTGAATAATATCATTTTTGGTACAACAATGTATCTCGATTAAACAAAATACTTGAATATACTATATATTATTCAATGTCGTAAATATACGGTATTTGCAAACGAGTACCATCATTCAACAAACACACACACACACACACACACACACACACACACACACACACACACACAACAGACCACAAACACGTAAAACACCGATTCACACTGCAATTCCACTCACATACGTAGTATATAGCTCGAGTCAATGTAAGTTTTCAGATTCCTGTGTTCGTTTGTATGTCCTTTTGTATTTATTTCATGTGTACCTGAAAGGAATAGTGTTATTGCGAGTGTTTTTGTGTTCATGTTCGTTTGCATCATTATATTCACTATATGTGCACATACGGGTACTAGAGTTATGTAAGTTTATAATGATTTTGTTAGCGTGGTTCGTGCTTGTATTCTCACTGCCTGTGCATATGGGTGTGAGAGTGTCCACGTCCTTCCACACCTCAATGTTTTTCGTATCCACACGCTTTTGCGTTGGTTCTGAGGTCTAGGAATGGTGTTTGCAGTTGTTTTGTTCCTATTTGTAGTGTAGGCATTAGGTTACTATTTTTTACTTATGATCGTTTCCTTCTCACAAATTAGTGCATATCTAATCAAGTGCACGCCAGTTTTTTCTGTTGATGTGTATTTTTCTAATTTTTCATTGATGTGTGCAGATTGGTCCGCATTACTTTTTTCACACCCATAATATATACATCATATATTCCAGTGTAGCTGTA
Source organism: Creolimax fragrantissima (assembly GCA_033442365.1). Lineage (NCBI taxonomy): Eukaryota > Ichthyosporea > Ichthyophonida > Creolimax > Creolimax fragrantissima. The sequence goes on from JAWQFL010000001.1 coordinate 1,478,895, forward strand.
TAGTAGCGTGTATAAACTATACTCATCGGTACTAATACCATGCACGTAGTGCGGCGAAGTTTGTTTGGTTAATGTAGTGTGGATTGTCACTGTGAGCAGGTGTGTTTATCCATGCTGTTCTCAACCCTTTTCTCGTCGCTTGTTTCAACAGCGCGTTATGTCCTTGGCCACTGCTACCCCACCCTCTCAGTCCTTGCCCACGGTATGTAAAAAGACAACCTGTGAACAAGACAATGGCGAGTATTGGTTTGGATTTGTCGTATTTACAAGCACGAACTTATGTGAAAATAATTATACATGTAGTTATTTGGGTGATTTTGAGATTACCGCTGGTCTTACCTGACTAGGTAATTACACACCTTTATCGTTGTTTGATCTTTATATTAGACGCTCAAACAACTCACTATCCTGACCCAAACACTATAACACACTCGATCACTATGAATGTACGTCGTGTATATGTAGATCGGAGGGATGAAAGATACCCATATGATCGACACATCCGATGTGGTGTCTGATGGAGACAAGACATTGCGCACCTACTTTAACTCAAAGGTGTGTGTTGTTGATTAGATGGGTCGTGTAAAGTAGAAGTGTATGTTATGTGGCTAAATTATAGGTGGGTTCATGTTTCTTTTTGTTATTTTCGTTTGTGTTCATATAAAAAAGAAAAATAATGTATTTTATTTGGTGTAGATGTCTTGTGGTTTGATAGGATTGCATCTCATTATTGAATATGTATATTATCTTTGATTTCGTTTGATCTATGTGCATTTATGTCCAAATAGTGATCTAAATAGATATAAACAGGGTGGATGTTTCGTGTGTCTGCGTTTATGCACGTAGGTATGCATATGTATACATTTATTCATTTGCGGTCCTCAGTTGTATCCCTGTCAATCATCGGCATGTATGCTTTATGGATGTATTCAACAAAAGTTTCACATGTCATTTTCTTACGATAGATCGACAATCTGCAAATGGTTGTCAACGAGAAGTCACAGAATTTAAGACGTTTGGAAGCAAGACGTAATGAATTGAACGCGAAAGGTACGTTAAATTTGAACGGAGTTTATGTTCGTGTTTACGAGTACGTAAGACTATGCTTTGTGGAGAGACGTATGGTCGTCTCGCTCCGCATGTTTGATAGTGTGTTCAAATTGTGAGATAACGAACACTAAAAATTGTGCGCCCATGTGTACACACCTTTTCCGTATATTCATCGACCTTTTTCATAATTCTATTAACCTCAATGTTCCTTGACATGAACGCAACAGTGAGAAATCTGCGCGAGGAACTGCAGAAACTTCAGGATATGGGATCATACGTTGGGGAGGTCGTTAAGGTTCTTAGTAAAACGAAAGTATTAGTCAAGGTGTGTATATTAACGAATATAGTTCCTACATTTGTTAGGTATTATCTTTATGGCTGGCTGTATCTGTGTATGTATGTACAGGTTCCACTGTTGTATGAATGGAAGTGACAAGTAAGGATGGTTTATTATTCTAAAGAAAAAATACAATCGTACTAGGATATATAGTTTGGATTGAAGTGTGTTATCGATATTCGCCGAGTTAAAGCTTCAATAGGAAGCAAGAATCTCATAGGATTTTCTCTATTTAGGTACACCCGGAGGGCAAATACGTAGCTGACCTTGACAAAGACATCGACATTACACTACTAAAGCCTACTTTACGCGTGGCACTAAGATACGAGTCATACTCTCTACACAAGATTCTTCCTAGCAAGAGTATGTGTGCGTGTTATTTGTGCACGTCACAGTATTATTCTATTCTTCACTACAGAAGTAGGTAGTATATGTTCTCATATGCACACGCAACGTTGTAAATGTCATGCAATATACGTGTCACCGCATACGGTTATGTATGATGGTGAGGATATAACATACTTCTGGACCTGCAATTTAATCCCGTTTGCATAAATTGTGGATATGAATAACAAAAGCCCAATACATACCTACACAGTTGATCCGCTAGTGAGTTTGATGATGGTAGAGAAGGTGCCTGATTCAACATACGAAATGGTTGGTGGACTGGATAAACAGATCAAGGAGATCAAAGAGGTGATTGAATTGCCCGTCAAACATCCGGAGCTTTTCGAGGCCCTCGGCATCGCTCAGCCAAAAGGTGTACTATTGTACGGCCCTCCTGGGACTGGAAAGACTTTATTGGCAAGGTATGTAGTTTTGTAGATGAGTTGCGTTTATAGCTGGATGTGCTTGTGTAACAGAATCTTACAAACACATTAACTCTGCATGTCCTTTGTTATTCCCAATTCTAGAGCCGTTGCTCACCACACTGAGTGTACATTTATTCGGGTGTCTGGCTCAGAACTCGTCCAGAAATACATTGGTGAGGGTTCGAGAATGGTGAGAGAGTTGTTCGTCATGGCGAGAGAACACGCACCCTCCATCATCTTTATGGATGAAATTGATAGTATTGGAAGTAGCCGAGGTATGCATTCAAGGATTGAAGAAACAGTATCCCTGATCGTAGTTAAAGGCTGGCACTATTGGGGAATTCTATGTATGCATAGCTGTTCCTACATGAATCTATGTATACATGTTCATAGCCGTGTATGTAAGCTACATACTAATACTCATACTCACACTCGCACATACAACTACGTAGGAGACAGCGGAGGAGGAGGGGGTGACAGTGAAGTACAGAGAACTATGTTAGAGCTTCTAAATCAGTTGGATGGGTTTGAAGCCACCCAGAGTATCAAAGTGATTATGGCTACAAACCGTATTGACATCCTAGACTCGGCGTTGCTGAGACCTGGACGTATTGATCGAAAAATTGAGTTCCCTGCTCCTAACGATGCGGTATGTATATGTATTTTATGCGCTTTCGTTCTTTCCCGTATATTATACATATCCTAAATATGCGATAAATATAATTAATACTGCAACCTATGCACGCAATTATGGGGATATGTCGCGTGTGTCTGTATGTTTATATATGTACAACATACGGTGATATGAGCTTGCAATATTTACACACATACATACATACACACACACACATAGACACACACACACACACACACACACACACACACACACACACACACACACAGGAGCGTGGAGTATTTCATACATCGTTGAGTATATTCTGGCCGCATTTGGTGTACTGAAATTGTATAGTTTGTATGCCACACCAGCTAGTTTTTTTCATTGTAAATTGTTAGTTGTACGGTATACGACCTTAAGTGTTAACTAACAATTTACAATGTATGTACTCATTCGTGAAATCGTTTAGGCACGTCTTGATATCCTAAAAATCCACTCGAGAAAGATGAACTTAACAAGAGCAATTGACCTCACAAAAATTGCTGAGACCATGCCAGGTGCTAGTGGAGCTGAAGTTAAGGTGGGTACACTTTGGCAGCGATGTGAACTCTTTCACTATACAAGTACATGTATATCATGCACTACACACACGTAAACCCTCACACTCGTAAACACGGGTATACATATGTATACGAACGCGCACGGTAAAGAGTGTGCAGGTTGTGAGTTTGTCCCGTATTCGGAATATTCCCTTACTCAGTAATGGCACGTGATAGGTCATACTATCTTGGAGCACATCGACTAAATCGTTGGTGAACATAATATCTCGCACAATGTCATGAATCCATGGATACTTATTGTATACACATATTCATACTTGCTCTTATGACTGTACATACTGCAGGGTGTTTGCACGGAAGCTGGAATGTATGCCCTTCGCGAAAGACGAGTGCATGTCAACCAAGAAGACTTTGAGATGGCGGTAAGCAAGATTATGCAGAAGGATTCAGAGAAAAATATGTCTCTCAGAAAGTTCTGGAAGTAAACAGCTTGTTCACTGAAGTGAATAGCAATGATACTTGCACTAGAAATTCTGTACCGGTGTTGATTTGGAATAATTAGTGGTCAGTATGGGCCATCTTATAAACAATTTATAAAACATGAGCAGAGGGAGTAGAAGTTTGTGTAGAACATCTGCACACATCACAGCATTGCCAAGTGATGGCGTACAACCGTGATGTTTTATGACAATATGCTTCAACATGTACATGACAATGCAAATATATGAATGATAAACACAAGAGTGCATAGCAAGTTTCAATACTGTGGCAGTGCGTTCTGAATAGCGAACGCAATGGTGCCTTCACCACTGTTTCGTGGAGTACTTCTCGACAGACGAGATGAATATTCAATTGAATACTCTCAGCAGCTATACATTCACATATACATATGTGAGAGATTCACTTCATGAATAGTCACACTCCTGTCTTGAAGAACAATGAAGCAGTGAGGATAACCATTTTCACTGCAACGCCGCTATATTGTTCATTTTCTGGTACATGCTCAGTGTAAGCATGATTATACTCGGCGGTACAATCAGGAGGTTGTACATTATCCTCTATATAACTATGTGTACTTTTACACATTCAGTAGTTTATTTTCTTAATACTTGTTCCTTGCGTTACCTGTATACCAGGTAAATCTGTGTGCTGTATCGTCGATATCAGCATTTGACTGTATTTAAATTGAATGTATGAAAATTCAGAGCATTTACATGCCTCTGCATATCAACACTAACTATAAATTCACTACGCGTGTAGATAACCATCCTACTTGACCGGTTTGTTTCTGGTTGACGTTGCTTTGGAAGCCATTCGCAGTGGTCGACAACTGTAATAGTGTGAAATCATACTGTTAATGATGTAGCGTGCATATGAACGTTTGCGTAAACTTTCAAAAGAAGATGAATTCGCCATACCTTGTTCATTTTATTGCAACCTTTCGTCAAAGTCGCCAACATAATCGTTAGCAACACGTCGTTTTGATCCTGTTTTGAAAGATATTGTAGAAGACACTAGTGAACTCGAATACTGTTTATATCGCTTACCAGTGGCGTACGCATATTCTAATCACACTTAAACAATGTATATACTATATAATATACACATACTGTGCCAGATTGTACGTGAAAATCGGAGTCGTCAAGTACGGGTAGACGATGACACAGGTTGGAGATTTCTCTAATAATGGACGGGTTAAGTTCGAGTTTTCCTGTAAATCAGGAGCAAGAAAAATTACTTTACGCACAGGTACACACCTTTACACCAAATCAATTTATTTTTGAATATCAAAGCTGTCTACCATTCGCTTGTAAACCAAGTCTGTATATACGTGTTTACGGCCAATTGCATACATATGTAGTTAAGGTCTGACAACTATGTATAAAAAACTATTTCCACAGCAATTCATACATAGTTCGGTCAAAATTGCAATGTAACATATACTTTGAGTAGAAACTTTGCGACCCGACCGCACACATGGATACATGCACATATATATACTGTACACAGAACAAAGATTGAAGTATCACAACCATTATTCACGTCCGTCAAGTACTCGCATATGGTCTTGGTTCGAGAATGCAGCATACTGATAGCATTCAATTGTTGGGTCATTTGAAGTGAAACTGTAGACAAGCGAATATTAAATATTTGAGTTAGGGATGCATCTTACTTGTTTACGACTCAAAAGAAGTCATCATATACACAAACAACTCGTACTTGTAGAAACATCTGTTAGGTGGAGGAATAATGCATGTTCTTGCTCTGTACTTTTGATAATACTTATGCGAAAAGTGTGAATTTGAGATTCTACACATGTATCTGTACTATTGATTCAGATAAGTATAAAACATACCTTGTGATTTCTTGCTGTTGTCGTTGGCATCTCCGGTGCTGGTGGCAATTTTCGCGATGTGATTAAGGGCTGTGTTTTCTGCGTCCTCGGTCTCCATATGGAATGGTACTTTCACAAAGTGGTGGATACCACCGGATTCCTATCATACATACACATACACATACAAAGATGGGAATACACACAAACAGACGAAGGTCACGTTGACAAGTGAAAGCGGTATGATGTAGAATGTGATTTCCGATAGTAGCATTCATCTCGCACTTTGTAATGGCTTCGGATTCTTACGCACGCGCCGTCGTGGTGAAGAGTGTCTTCTCGATGTGCTGCTCATAGTACAGACCCACGTACATATTTACATGCAGACGTACAAATTATACATGCAAACAAAACTATATATATATTCACCCCTTCAACAACGAAGAGTTTACAAATGTCCAAAGAACATTGCACAAGTTCACACATGAACATATATAGTATCTACCACATCCGACAATAGCTTGAACAGGGGAGAGGTTAGACAACTACTTCGAAATCCCGACACACTTAAACATGAACAAAGATACTGATGTGGTTCTCACCTCGCTGATGGATTCAAAAAGTCCGGGAAGCTCAGCCTTCGTCTTCTTGTCCTCAGGATTAAACTTAAATAGCAACATAAGAGGATTATCGATGTGTTCACACATTTGTTTGTGGATATGAAGTTCAATACCACTAGGTTCCTGGGCTGCCGCATACCATCCCACTAGCTCGTAGTCTGGCAACACTTGCTGGACTGGTATTGTTGTGAATTGTTACAAGTCTGCAAACTCAAACTGAAGGAGAGATATAGAGGTGTGTTCGTTACATAATCGTACGCACACGTTTTCCACAAAACGAATATATACATACTCATAGAAACCCTCTTTGTGATGTCTTCACCATCCACGGTGAGGTCGCTTGAGCTAGAATTGCGCATGCAAACAACCTCACAGCTATTGATAATTTCTACGATATGGCCTTCTTGTGTGCCAAACAAAAGCCCCACAACTGTGACATAGGAATAAGGTATGAGTATTATAATACACTACGCCTAAGAGAGCGAGATGTACGAGACGTGCGCTTTGAACAATGCGTGCGTGTACAAGATGCGAGTGAACAAAAGGAACTGATGTGCGTATGGTTGCGATAAGTATAGTGTTGATTCATTCGTCGGTGGTACTTGCCAATGGGTTTGTGCAACAGAAAGTGTACTCGGATGAAGCTATGGAATTGGCTGCGACTAATACTTGGTAAGAAGAGCTTCGCGTCAGCATAACGTTGATAACATGCAAACACCAAATTGTGTTGTAACTATAGTCAGAAAACAACCGTACGCACTGAACTTTCAAAGCAACATTACTGCTACCAGATAGATCATCTCGACATCAATAAGAGAGAATTATTACGTAATGTACAGGTTCCTACACCTATATAACCAAACATATATTAACAGATTCACAGATTCACAACTAACGCACACGCACAAAGACACACCAGCCGTCATCGTCTCCACCGGCACAGCTTGTAATCTAAAACGTTTAATGTGATCAGCAACATCTATGAGAACCAGCGGATGCAAAATTGCCTGCACGCTGGAAGAGCCTTCCAGTACATACGCAGGTGCATCTAGGTCCATGGTTTCGCTCATACTTTCGGTCGGTAGGTCGTCTATGTGGACGTGTTAATTGTATCAAGTTGCTGCATATAAGAGATGTATCAGAAGCCAGGGGATATACGTATCACACGTATAGACAGGCATACAAGCACAGACACACGCAGACACACGGACGCACAAATACAGTCTCTACTGCATGCAAGGGTGTGTAATGAAAGTACGTCCACAACCATTACGAATACTTGTATAAAATATCATGTACGCGTTATTATCTTGCATATGAGGAATTAACGCACATATTATTTTGTTCGTTAGACCTGAAACTGCTTCATTGACAAACATATAACCTTATAACCTTAAATACAAATCGTGTCTGTATTCATTACTTTACGATCTCCGCTACATTGATGAAATCTGACATCATTTAACCCAACATTTGGCCGCACGTTTACAGCAACACTTCAATTTACGGTTGCAACCCAAAAACAAGATACGAGTGAAAGCCTTGACTAAACTAGACTCAAGTATTTCTAATTAATTTCGGTATTTTTGCTATTTGGAGTGCGGGATTTCGCTTAAATCACACTTTGGGTGTAAACTTGATATTGGAGGTATGCAATTGAATTAATCGGGAGTCAAGTATAGTGATCGAGTGATTTTCGGGGATGTCTTAGTATGCCACAACGAACGAACCCAGGCACTTAAACCGGAGAGGGCGTAGATTTAGCACTGGATCGTTTGTCGCCAGATGGAGCAACCCTAATAGATTAATGAATGTGAAAAAACCGACAACTGAAAGTGAGGGAATTAGTGTTAGGGAGAGAAAGACTGGTAGCAACTGCTAGAGCAAAAAACCTAGCCCTGAACAGAAGTTATAATTTGGTAACCGAGCTACCTTGGTTACTACCAGCACAACGAAAAGAGCCATGGAACGATCTGGATGAATTACGATAAGAAGTTCAAATAAGACACACTGAACAGGAGTTGAAGTACAAGCGTAAATGGATCTGGAAGGAGTCTGTCTCAAAGAAGGCAAAAGTGATGATAGGAACAGAATTTCGGTACTTGGGACTAATACACTACACTCTATACACTACGATGAGCTTCAATTCCTATTATCGAGAGATATATTGAACCAGAGATTGGAATTTTCTCCAATAATTATTTTGGTACAAAAGTAACATGAAATGAGCCAAAAAGTAAAAATATAGACCCGATTTTGCACTCGGTATTATCATCATGACAGCAGAAGTTTCAACAAAACAACACGTTATTTTCCCATCATATGATAAAATAAGCACAGCACAGTGACATCTGTCAGACATTCACTTTACTTACGTTGCACACAACGTAAACAGATAAGAAATAGACTTCGACTGACGTTGCTTTGCACTAGCTAGCTATAGGTGCCACTCTTAGATGGGAACAAATGAAAGGGTTTAGGTTTGTATCCTCTCTCTTAGATTCGTTACAAGTGCAAAAGGGGAACGTCAATTTCTCTAAAGTAGTAGATGACTGACTACCTTGAGAAGTTTGAACAACTTACCCCCACTTTGCATGTAGAAATTCATACACAAATATGACCATACCGTTGCTGAGAATACCACCACCTTCGCGTGGTATCTTTTCTACAAGTTTGAAACTCTTGCCATGGTAGGTATCCATGCAAGTGTTTGTTGTGCTCGCACCGTTTGTCTCCTACGGGGTTGTTGTTGAGTTCTCTTGGCTGTACCTGAGTATAAGATGATTTGTTCTGTACCGCTTGAACTACTACAAGTTTGTCTTCAGTCAGTCTTCACACCATTCAAATTTATTTGCACAGTATATTCAAAATACACTCCCGTCGTCTGTCTTCAGTGAAAGTTCTTCCGCGAGCTATACCAGTTCAGTTAAAGTACGATTATTTTCCAGCCGCCAAAGGAGAAGGTGTTCTACATCCACACAATAGTCCTCAACACCGAAGGCCCACCCATATGCGCGAACAGAGTACACCCATGCATACACTTGAAGAATCCTCTATAAATGATAAAGAAAACATTCGCCGATCTACACCTCTTGTTATAGTTCATGGACTATTTGGAGCGAAGGTGAACTGGAGATCAATTGCGAGAAGGTTCGCACGCGATCTAGAGAGAGATGTATACACTGTGGGTATGATTTTCGTGTACGTTGACATTTACTAGCATAATTCATCACATGTCTAACTCGTTGCACTTGACATCCGAAAATTAGAACTGACACTCTGCATGCGGATTCTCAAGACCTGAAATTCTCGAGACCTGAATTACGTGCTAGCCCGTAAATTTTCTATAGTTTCATATACGTATATATTCATAAAGATGTTGCCGCTGTGGTGACTTCAAGTATGTATGTCAAATTGACAGGCACAATTGTTTTATATTCAAAGACCTGCGAAATCATGGCAATAGCCCGCACAAACCAACCCATAGCTACGGGGCGATGGTTGCCGATTTGAATGCATTCCTTCATCACTTGAAAATAAAAAAAGCCTGTTTTCTTGGCCACAGCATGGTATACTCATACATGTATATAGTGTGTATAATGCAATTAGTATTGTCGAAATAATGGTTATCCCCGTAATGCTCTGCTTTAATGTGCTTTGGCGATATTCATAAACATTCTCACTTGCTTAGTGTGTGCACTTTTAATTGCATATTCATTTATGATAATCTAGTAGTCGCTCGTATGTCAGGATGTAGAATTTTATGTACGTCAAGTTAACCAGCTTGTCACACCAACTTTCGGTAAATCATAATCATTTCTAATGTGCATGTGTATGTAAATTTGTTTTCTATACATAGGGAGGCAAAGCGGGTATGTGGTTCGTCATCGTTAACATGTCAACAGTTGATTTATAGTGTTTGTATACAAGTGTAAGTTCTTGCTGATGTGATGGTATAATGTCGTGCCTTATACATCCTTGTCTTTTATCGTTGTGAATATATAGGTTCGTTATTGTTGCGTATTTGGTGGTTGGTAGCATTGGATGTACTTATTGTTCGTTTGAGTCTAGTTCGTTATACATTTTTAAATACGTAATAACGTTAATTGTAACATTATCTTCATGTATCATATGTTTGAATATGTAAACATGGTTGTAGTTATGTCATTGGCATTGTCATCACCGTCGACTATTGATCGCATAGTAGTGGAGGATGCCGCACCCGTCAAATACGAACACTTGGTTGAGTTGGAGGTATGTCCTCATAATAGATATGTGTTTCATTTTGCATGACAATTTACTGGAAACGAATGTACGTTCAACTGTTGATTATGCAACTCATGTACACACAAATACCTCTTGGACCAAAGCATGTTTGATGGGTTGAATATCCCGTTTGTCGTGCAGAGCATGATGCAAGCATTGTAGCTGTTTACATACTGTGGTTTCGTTTCATTTGTATGAATTTTCACAAAAATGCATTATTCCAACACTATGTAGGCCTCTTTTCTATCTTATTCTGTTTGCGCTCTGTAGGTATTAAACTGTGCTCTCTAAATGCATATCCGAATTCACTTGCACCTCGAACGCAAACATGTCAATCGCCCTGTGTGAAAAAAGCATGAAATCTCTCACAGGAGCATATGCTTTATATTGAATGAACTCACTTTTTCGACAAACCAGGAATACCTTGCGGCCATGCAAGAAATTGACCTATCATCGATAACAAATAGGAAAGATGCCCATAAGAAGCTTAAATTTAAGCTGAAAGGGTGTGTGGACATCGCAGTCGTCTATGTGATCCTCTCAGTTTACCTGTGTTTTCCGTGCTAAACATTCATTCGTAGCATGTGTTGGACTGCAGCATAGACGAAAGACAATGCAACGATTACGAAAGATAATGCAACGATTGTCCATGGATATCTGTGCATGTTTGTATTTTACTTCATACGTCTACAAATACTTGCATCTATATATGTGTGTGGAGTTCGGGTGCTTGGATATTGTCGTTTCAATCATGAATAGCGAATACACATAATCCGTCATATTTAGTCCACCATTATCTACTCTAAGAAGCAATCTAATGTAAGTATGCATGTTTTATTTTTAGATGTGATGAATCCGTTATCACATTTTTATCTAGTAATCTCATTCGGACAGATGGAGGTAGTTACAAGTGGCGCTGCAATTTGGACAACATATCTCTACACTTGAAAGATATCTTCGATTTCCCCCCGTTCACAGGTATAGGCATATCCAAACGCACACAAACGTCTTACATACGTACATATATACATCATACATGTACATACATGCACACATGTATAAACATATGCATATATTAGGTGCATCTGCAATGCTGTTTTACAAAGTCTTTGCTGAATTTTCCACTAACGTTTCATATTATCTTGCAAATGTATAGAACCGTTTATTGGACCTGCATTATTTCTCAAGGCCACTAAAGCTGAAGCGATCCGATACTCGTAAGCACCATTTTTCTTGTCGCGTATATAAATGCATGTGTGCATTTGTGAATTGGAACATGTACTTTCAATTTATATATATGTACAATATCTTCTCATCTTTTGGACGTGCGCGCCTTCGTCTCTCTGCGTGTACGCATATGCTTACAAGGCACGTACATATTGTTCGCATGTAATAAATCAACGTTCACGAATGCACATTTACGTACAAACACTACACAGTAGATATCCTAATGTACGTACATGCAGACGTATAGGCTCACATATATACACGTCCACTAACAGAGATATGAGTCGACTAGAGAAGCTCTTCCCCAATATGCAATTGGTAGAGATGGAGACTGGTCATTGGGTACATGTTGACGACGTTGATGGATTCGTGCACAACGTCCATTCATTTCTATGCGAACCTACCTCATCTAACAATCAATACGACACAGTAGTAGGTACGACGGATGCATTAAGGTGATGTAGGTATAACTTGAATTGGAAAGAAAGGGGGTAATAAATACGATCCGAGAATACACCGATGCATATGGCGCGGTAACGTAAAGTTTTATACAGTACACGCTGGACAGAACAGTAGAATTGTGGCATTCTGCAAGACCGCGCACAATGCGAACGTCTCACTTCAACAATATTGTTGAGTGGATATGTCTATGCCCGATAGTAGATATGGACTTAAAAAATATTCTCCAAACAGATGGATTCGGAAATTGTGGTGATTTGGATGGTCTCTTGTGATTTTATTAAAATCTCAAGAGAAAAATTAGCAACAAGAATTTCATGGAACGTTGCGAAATTCAATACACGTACTAATATTTAAAGTGCTAAGCACCACAAGTTATATCCACCACGAGTACTTCTGACCGTTGTCTGGTTTATTGATAAATCAGTTTCCACTATTAAAGCTTCATACCTATGAATACTTTCATTGAATCATCTCTTCCGGCTTGCACTATCCTTCTAATACAAACGTGCACATGTGTCGTATATATACCATCATGTGACGAATGCATCTATGGCTGCTGGTATATGTCCGAATGAGTCCGTAGCCTCGTAAGTGGATTCATGATATATGCTCACTCCTCTAGCTCCACTAACATGGATGGAAACACTCCCTCCTGTGAAGGGCGACGTGAACAAGTACAATATTTCTGAGTGTAACTTCCCAGTTTGAAACTTGGTCAGGCATAAATTTATACAAACATTCCATCAAAATGTCATCAACTGGGCAATGCTTCTGTAGTGTCTCAAGTACATGGATGCGTAGAGGATCGTCAAAAAGTACGTGTGCGTATATGTAAAGATGTACATATACGTACCTTGCCATTGCATGTTCCTCTCCAATACCCATCCCCGTTTTCTTCGTCAAACTGTGTGACCAGAATGATGTCACCTTCAGCAAAGGTCAAGTCGCTTTCCTCTTCTCCATCATAGTCGTATATCGCCACGGCTTTGTGACTTTCACTACCACCTACGGTATACGTATACATATAGGTATATATACACACATGCACACGGGTGAGTATTTAATGAAGTGCTGAGTCAATAGTGCTGAGTCAATCGATAAGTAGATGTACCACTCATGTCATTGTTGGTGTTATTATTACAGGATGCCCAAAACTGGAACAAATATGCGACAAACTCTGGCGCGTTCATGTCAAATGCAACACAGACACAAACATAAACAAGTATCTACAAAACCCAATAGTAGGATATGAACATACCAACTACATTATTTGCTACTAAATGTACATTGTCGTGGTTGTATGCCGGTCGTGGGACTAGGTAAGCTGTAGGTACTAGTCCAGATTTACCTTGGTCATTACGAACCATTGTCCACCCACCCTGTGATATTTATGATGAGGTAAGAGTACACTCGATACAAGTGCGTATGCTAAATAACTATGCGTATTGGTAGTGTTTATGAGCAATTAGCCCCTTGCATAATTTAATGACAAATCACACATATCCTAACCAATATACCCATCAGGATTAATACGAATAAACACTACATACACATACATGTAAACTTGAATATACAAATGCACATATACATACATCATCTGCACTCTCTTCTACTAATGGCTGGCCTTCGTGCATGGTTAACTCATCATCTGCAGTGGCCTCGTACTGGTATGCTGCCAGTACTGTCGGCATGAATGCAGAAGTGGGTGGACGTCCACTTGGTCTCGGTGGTGGTGCGGAGACTGCTGGTTCATCATCATCTGTGCGCATATGTATATACGTATGAGTTCGTGTCATGTCGAATGAGTACGTACGCGCAGGCATGATTGTTTACGAATGCGCAAGTCACATAGCAGGACTATATATATTATACATGCATCACACAACCATTCTTCCTAATATGAATACAGAACAAACACGTGTACACATACCCAAGCTGTTCATACTAGTGTTGTCGATTTCGCCGTCCTTCAAGCTATGGTTGTCCGACACCGGTAGAGACACTCCCGATGTGGTTCTCCAACTGGCCAAACTGCGTTGGTCATCCCCAGGGTTACCTAAATGGGACATGTCGGTCTCTTCTGGTACAGGCACTGTGTTGGATTGTAATGTACGTTCAATGCACGTGAATTTGTGTTTATTCGTGTGAGAGATGACTCAGGTGTATGTAAATGGGTGTGAGTGTGGGTTAGTGTGAATGTGAGTGTACTTTAGTATGAGCGTGCATGTATGTAGAGATTCATGAAATCGTGAGGCGGTCGAGCTGATATTTGAGAAGTAAGTGACTACGATCGCATATAGTACTTGTTTTGGCAATACTGGTGATCGTGGGTGCTTGTGTTGGTGCGTGTGTGGGTGCACGGACTCTACACGTATACAGTTCGTACCTCCCGCGTTTTCTAATGCTGAGATTCTTGAGTCGTTACGTACAATTTCCCATTCGGCTTCAACCAGTTCAGATTGCATGATCGCGATTTCCTCGTCCATCTGTACATGTTACAGCAGGTAAGCGCACGTACAAGTATGCAATCGTACACAGGGATTACTATTACTGTATGCATAGATATAAGGTTATGTACACGTGTGTGTGAGAAGGAGTTTGTGGGTGCCCTTGCTCACGTACCTATCGGTATGACCTGCTATGTTGTTATGTTGTTCACATGCCTGTGTTGTACATACCAGTGTTTATTTGTACGCAAATGCATGACATTGCGCGTATGTACACATACACGTATACACATGACAATGCATACGCATGTATGATCTATCTACATGCTACTGGCGAGAACAAAAATCTTACAGTGCTCAAGGCTGAAGGATCTGCGTCGATATTAGCTGTCTGGAAATGTGCCATCTGAAGCGTGCTCTCAATAACTTTCGCTCTCTCGGTAGCCTTTTTCTGTGCCATTGCTCTTTGATTTACATACCTGGTGTGTGTGTGCAAGTGTGTATATGAGTGGGTAGGCATATATATGTGAAGGTGAAAGTGTGTGAAGGAATGGTGTCCGTGCATAATTTTACTGGGTATTTGATCGTACTCGTATGTGCGTTTGTTCTTATGTTCGTGACAGTAAAAAGTGTGGATAGGGACCATACCGGCGCGTGTGCGTGGAATTTGTGTTTACCCTATCTACCTTCACTGTCATTCAACGTACATCTCATTTCACTATTCAAACACAAACCATTTCATTGTCATATAATCGCGCATACCGTTGCATGTTTTCGGCATTATCGCTTGCGTGAAGAGCGTTATTGTTGATTTCACTTTCTGTATCTGTGCCGAACAGAGAAAATTGAACCTACAACGGATGGAACACATACACACCACATTGCAGTCGAGAATTGGCTTAGCATATAGTGTGGGAAAACGTATAACTCGCGATAGAGCAACGACGTCAACCAAGACTCATACAGACGCTATATGGAAACATGAAAACTTTGTCTTGCATCAACGTACATATTTACATCGCCTCCATATTTATACGCATTGTATATTTTAATGTTTGCGTGAGAATAGCGTAGGTAAGAGGGGAGAAATTCACACATGTACACATAAAGGCTTTGATTGCGTAGTATATACAAATAGTCGTCCCATCCTTTTCATTTAACCAATCATATCGTGAGTTTATAGGTATCTCAAAGTGCTTGTGAAATGCAACCATATGTGTATATTTTCGCATTCATTGGAAATATGGATGTTTACATACTCGTGTACGTGTTGAGCGCTATGGTTGTACCATATAGAGCCATACCATAAACACGTTCTGAAATAAATCCTCGCCTAACAAGCACGATTCTTCAAATTCTTTGTCAATCTTTGCCGCACTTCGTGTCACGTCATCACAAAAATCTACCTCAGTCTCAGCAACCTCCTTGAAGATGTGTGCATACGATGTGAAGTACTCTGCATACGTCATGGTGCATGTGTGAGTGATTATGCATTTAATGTGCGTGTGTACGCATGCACATTGTGGTACGGCTAGCAAGCATTGAATCCGCCTGTGGTGCTGTTGTGATTCACTGATCGTTATTGTGAATAAAACCTCTCAATTGTCTAACGAGTGAGAGTGCTGCGCACATATGTTCTGGCTTTCCAATGTACCTTGAATTTGGGAGTGGTGGTCTTCATTTACGAATGACAAGTATTCTGGAAGAGTTTTCTCTGTATAATACTTGTGTTGAGCATTTAGCGCAGCTGAGGCATTCGCAACGCACCCAAAAAATAAATGAAAACACTTGAATCAGTTTTAAGTAATGATAAAAAACACTGAATGTTATATACGCGTGTATGGTTGTGCTTTGAAACGAACCCAACAAAAAAATAAAACAATGAGTAGGTACTTGTGTACGTGTATATTGTTGTGTGCGTGAAAGACAGGTGAGTAGGATATATATGTTCACAATACGACGTACAACTACCGCGCATGTACAAACATTACACTTCAACAATTCCGTTAAATAAGTATATCCTGTTACTTGCACCCAATCGCTACTTACTAACTCCCAATAAGTACTCGTTACGGGACTTTGTCGCCCTTTGCTGACATACTTCCGTCTTGCGACCTTGCTTTCTCACCCTAAATGAGGGACGAAAGAGTTTGGAATCTATTAAATAAAATCATTCGCCTTCACTAGTAATATTTTAATGTGGTCGCATGAACTACTCTTTTTATGGGTATATGTATGACATATAGTTGAGATGTGAATCATGAAATCATCGGTGAAAAATATATTCTTGTATATACAAACATATACAAGATAATATATACCTTTCCTCAATCTCATTTTTGGACTTCGTAATGGTCTTGAAACTCTTTTTGCCTTGTTTAAGGCCCTCTTCTTGCTTTATGAATTTCTCCGACTGGTATTGCGCTATTCGTGCTTGGTCGTCATAACACTTTTTTAGCTGGTTCAGTTCGCGTTGACGTTGATGGAATCGCTCCTAATGCATGAATATGTGTTTGAATGTGTGCGTACGATCGTATTTGATGACGCTTGTACAAATGAATTATATTTGTGTAATTCTATGTGTTTGAGTAGTTCACACGGTAAGTTCATGGGCATGCGTGTGCATGAGTGAGTCGGTGTGTGTGTGTGAGTTTATATACATGTGCATGTGTTTGCGTAAATATTACACACATCGTGCAAAATAATGAAATATGTAGTACCTGATAGTGTGAGTGGGCGTCGGCACACTTCTTCAAATGTAGTTGTTTGCGCTTGCATCTAGGCTTAAGCTTCTCACTAATTGAGTTGTTCAGACTGTCGCCTGCTTTTAAATGCATAGCTGCGATCTTCTCAGCATTCTCGAGGATCAACTGCAAGTGTATAAGTATGCATAAAATATTATTATGTACATGATCGGAGAGAAGATATACATATGTATAAAAGAGCGCGCATGTGATGCGCGTATGTGCGTGTGTGTGCGTGTTCGTGTGTTATCTTTCGCAAGAGTGGACTGAGTGTGCAATTGTGTAGAGTGGACTGAGTGTACAATTGTGTTTAGCCTTTCGAACGACTATCTTTCGTTTTCTATCAAAAGTTCTAATTACCTTGTATGAAAGTTGACTTGAAACATGCTCGTTGGTTTCATGACTGCGAGGATCCGGCCATCTACGTCTGGACAAGCTTGACTGTGCAAGCTTTTGCAGAGCTGTAGCATAATCATTTTCTAATTTCGCACGTGCACGAGCGAAGTCTCTGTTTGTTTACGAAAGCACGTTTTCTTGTAAGTACTATTGTAAACAGACGAGAGTGTATGACACGGGTGTGCATAAGACACATGGCATATGCGTAAATGCATGCACAGGCAGGGCGTTCGTATGCGATGTATACCTCAAATCTTCAAGCACCTCGAGATCGGACTGCGCACTTGCCTGTAATCGAACTAGCTGCTCGGTCTGATAAGTCCGCGGTGCCATATTTTCGTCATGCACTCACAGTAAGCTCTGTATATTGTGTGCTTATATTAACCTATAGCACAACATATGTTTTCTTGGACAGTACACAAAGTAAACGAAGCAATCAGATACGAATCTATACTAGACGTTTATTTGTGCAACTTTGGTAGCAGCTGTACCGGATTATACACACAGTACTAGTGCATACGTACAGGCGTTCAATTGTATCATGTACGATGTATGTGAATCTACAATATACAGACCAAAACAACTTCACGCGAGCAACTATGGGTACTCATGTATACATACGAATAGGTGTACGTGTCTATGAGACGGCGCGTACGTTACAGGCGATGGGGGGGGTAGCGCTGTGAGTGATGTGTTGAGTACGTTTGTGTTTGTGTGCGTGAAGTCGCTATCTATAGTCTGTTAGTGGGATAGTGAGCGTGTGAGCGTGTGAGTATGTGAGTGTGTGCGTGTGTGCGTGTGTGATGAGTGTGTGAGTGTGTGTGTGTGTGTGTGTGTGTGTGTGTGTGTACATATATATGTGAGTGCACGTATGTTTGAACGCGTGAGTAAGTGTGTGAGTGTGAGTGAGTGTGAGGGAGTGTGTGAGTGTGAGGGAGTGTGTGAGGGAGTATGTGAGTGTGAGTGTGAGTGAGTGTGTGAAAGTGTGTGGAGTGTGTGAATGTATGTATGTGTATATATGTTTATGTATGTATATGTAATGTGTGTATGTGAATGTATGTGTAATTTTCATATGATGCAAGTGATGGATGAGAAAGTGGTGATAAGGTCGTTTGTGCCACAGGATATTGCGAAAGGGCGTCCGGAATTGTCTTAAAATAGATTGTTGGCTCGAGCGAATGGATAGACTCCTAGCTAAATGTCTATTATTAAATGTTATTGTACAGGTTTTTATTGATACCACAAACGCAGAGAGGGAGTTACTCCTCTTGTGCGTAAGAAACACTTCAGATTATTTTATTGGCTACGACTGTGAGTGCAGGACAATGTCCTTCCAAAGGGAGCGATCATGTTGGTTCTGGTCTGGTACTAATGTTCAGTCGGCCTGGACATTTTCCGGACACTTGTTGACTGCCAAAGCCATAAAGGGAAAATTCTTGGCTCAGATAGCTGGGTGAGAACCTATCTGGTCTGGACATTATCCGGACACCATTACGGACAGTTTGTAGGCAAATGCCTAGTTCGGGAGGACAATGTCCTTCGCACTTTTAACGGCAACTGTCGACTGTGACTTTGCAACGCACTGCATAAGAGAGGGTGTGGTAAAAAGCATACATCCTACGTCTTTCATCCATCCTATCATTGAAGAACTATTCGTAAAGAAAGGAGAATTTCATTAGACTAGGACGTCGTGGCACCCCATCGTCTGCTTAGAAGTGCAATACAGGGGTTCGTGTACAAATGGGCACAGCAAAAAGATATAATAGATGTCAAAACTGGAAGAAGAAAAAGGTGCGCACCTCATAGTGTCAGGCTTGCAACTCGGACATATTGGAGTTCATGTTAAACGTAATCAAGATCGGAGTGTTCTTCATATCCAATGCACTTCACGGTATTGGCATCTTTTCTGTGGGCTGCATTAAAATGTTGAATTTCTCAAAAATTGATGCGCCCGATAAAACATACACTTTGCTTGGGGGTACCTTATGTTTCGGCTTATAAGAGAACGAATGAAGACAATGATGGCTTTGTTCGTTTTTCAGAGCTGCGAAGGCTTGTGGTGGGACATCAGTCAATTTCAGATACTGTTGTACTTGAAGAACTCCACAACAATTCTTCTTGCGCTAAAGAATTCACATAATGAAACATATGTATATATATATCAGAAAGAACTTGAAATTAATCTCTGTTGTAGAAGCATTGAAATACATCCATCCACCCATACATGTTAATAATGTGGAAATGTAGTACAACTACCGGTGAGCATAGATATATTATATCCAGAAGTTGGAGAGTATCTCTCAACGTGCCATACGTTGTATTCATAACATAGCACATAGCAAATAGGGTCAATGATTTTATTTGATTTTAAACTACATCAGACTGAAAACGAACAACCCGTACCTTTCATCAGTGTGAATCGTCCGTGGTTGTCTTGGCGAACGATTGACATGAGAGTTTGTATATTCCCGCTTTTATTTCTCAACCGCAAAGTAAGTACGTAAATCTCAATATATATTGATCTTATCGTCGCTAGGTCAGTTATCAAGAAGACGTTACATGTAACCATTTTCTGTCTGAGTAGTCAACCTCATGTCTGTAGACCGTCGCTAGCACAGGAGTAATACTATTGCACTCTTTTGATGAGAATTTATAGATTCAACTTTTAAACATACGTCTGATAATCAGCTATAGTTTTACCTCGGGCATCAAGACTTTCTTATCCTCTTCTACTTGGTGTGGCCTATCTCTTTTGATGATGCGTTGAACGCGATGCGCTCAAATCAATTTTTTAGTGTATTTTTGAGCGATGGGTTTCCATGAACAACTTTCGATAAGTACCGAACTTTATATAGATCTCCTTATCGGATTATTTAAACATGCCGACGTTTGAAAGGCTCACTGTTCACAAACACTACGCGGAGTCACCCGTTAACAGCACAAATCACCTGTAACTACCCATATACTAACCCCCCCCCCCCGCCCCTCTTCATTAATATCCAAACTACCAGCATCGTCTTCCCTCACTTTCCACAATCTCTCACGTTTGCACAAATAAGAAAACACCAATATCCACCCTCTATTAGAGAGTGGTGCGTTCGTCGCAACGTCTCGTTTGCTGTTAATAGCCTGTTGCAGTGATCGCTTGTACTGGTCATATATACGTGTACTTCTGAACATAAATATACATGTACTTATATTACTTTATAATCACCTATTCAAAACCCATAGGCATACATATGAATATTTTCATATTACCACTCACAAATTACACAAATATCTCATTATACCGTTATCATCTGAGCAACTATGCAAGAGTCAAGTCCAGACACTAATCGTACGTTCAAAAACGACGTAGAACTAAGAGATTGGTATGAGAGGCAGATTAAAATAGGTAACGTATATCCACATCGGCAGAATGAAGTATTGAAAAATATCAGGAAGCAAATTCTGCTGCAACCGTTGCCACAAGAGACCATTGTATGTTGAGTTTTCTTGAGTCATATGAGTCGGGGTGTTCGTTTCAATATTGTCTCGTTTTTCAATGGAGTTTTCTGTATATTGAATTGCAGAGGTGTATCTTTGGTTGTATGAGCGTGTATGAGTATAGTTTAACATGTGTGTGCACATACCGGCCATGGTGCGAATTCGTGTTTGGATGACATGTATCTTCGTGGTAGTCTCGGATTTTTATTTTTATATTGTAGATGTTCTTTTGATTTTCTTTAAAAGGCCATATTCTTCACTTATGTACTCATAAACACATGTCTATACCTACATACTAAAAAAAACATGCACGAAAATTTCCGGGGCACTCAATATTACGCTACGTTTATGTACTGACGACAAGGGGGCCATCAACATAATTTTATATTACAGGAAGAAAAGCGAAGCAACTCTTCATGCTGTACACTTAGAGGACGATTGTGGAAGATCCTCTTACATGTTGGTGACCTCTCAGGTGTGTATTGCAATCAATGGCTATACCAGCAAAGAATAATTCCCTCTGTTTTCGTAAATACGTGTCTGCATGATATATTTTACAAGCATGAACATGCAAGATCCCATATGCATCCTCTACATACATATACACCGAAGGCTCACCTTCGAGTGAACTACGAATCTTGAATAATCTCTGCGAAAGTAATCATATTTTCACGTTTACGAAACACATTAGCACTTCGTTCCTTTCACTGAGTTATATATACGTTTTTAAAACAGATAGGTTCATCTATAGGGTGTAAAGATTAGCAGTTGTTACGTTTATTAATGTCATTTGTTTCATTTCAATGCACTTATGTGCTTAAATACTTCTGTTGCACGAGGGTGTATATATTAGGCGTGAGTTTGGTTCTGTCGATTACAACTCAAATATTTAATGTTTTGTGATAGTCTTTACGTTAAATACAGCATGTTAATACTCTCGCCCCATTTTCCATCCATGATATACTTGTATGCATGGTATATAGGTTCGGAATACACAGGTCTAGTGCGGAGAGGTAAATCGCAAGTTCATGGTATGTTAATTTCTATGCATGCATGGTGTTACTTGTGCTGGTTAATACTATGTATTTATCATGTATATATGAAATGTGAACACAAATGTTATCAATTTTAACAGATTACACACTTACATATATTATATGAGCAGACAAAATTAAAAATGACGTGTTTAGAACGTTCAGGAATGATATTGAATTCAGAGAACGAGTTCATGATGATCAACTTACTAGGGGACTAAATGCTTTGGCTCACAAGATGATGGAAGGTATGAGAAAATACGTCCACAACAGTAAAGTTCACACATACGTGAAACTCTTTCTTTCTGTCACAAGCATGTCCATGTCACATCCACGAAAGGCAAGTTATACACATATACATAAGCTTGCATACATCACATGCACAAGAATAACATGTATGTAAAGTTTTAGTTGTGAGCACGGGTGTCCACAGGAAACCACGTACGCCAAGAAGTTTCTTTATGCCGCACCTACGAATGTCCAGTGTGTTCAAAATATACAAATAATAATTTTTGTCTTTTTATTAAGGGAAAAATGGTGGTCGAATCTCGTACGTCCAGGGTATGAACGTGCTCTTAGGTCCCTTTCTATATGTAATGCCAGAGGTAGACTCGTTTTACTGCTTCCACCGCCTTCTTGATGAACACATCCCACATTACGTCGATATGAATTGCAGCGGGGTACATCTTGGTTTAGAAGTATGTAAGAAAAGTAACACGTGCACATGGGTGGGCTATATTTTTGTACACACCAAGTATTCAATCGAATGTTTCGTCTTGATTAGCTGTACATGATCAGGTGACTTGGATGTGCGATTCAATTTCCTTCGAACATCATGCTTTTATGTCCACAGCTTTTCAGTGAGTGCCTCTTCCACTGTGATCGACAATTGCATGAGAAGTTGAAGGCAATCCCCGTGGAGTCATACGCATTCTCACGTATGTTAAATACCATTTTATATATTAGTTTCACGCTTGCACTCGTACTTTGTTTTCTCTTCCACGCCCACCAATAGACGACGATGCTTTCCAAATATTTTCTTCTTTGCTCACTGGAATGATATCGATACAACATTCATATTTTTCATTGTTCGTTTGAAATTTTATTGCTTTTTAGCGACGATGTCATTACTTGCAGGGTCACCCCCGTTGTCTGAAGTCTTGAAGCTATGGGATTTTTTATTTGCCTTTGGGGCACATTTGAATATAATTTGTGTACTAGCACAAGTCATTGGTCTACGAAATTTTATCTTAGCGGAGAAAAGGTACTCTCATTGCTTACATACATGCACACAAGTTTCTCGTCCACGCCTCAAGCGCATAGGGATGCGCCCGCATACTTATGCACGTTCTCGTATACGGTACACACAAGTATCTTTTACACTTCGAAAATACCTCGTTGTATAGCATCAAAAAAGTAATGATTCATTATATCCCAACTGTCTAAATATACCCATATACGATTTGTACTGTGTCGTGCATATGTGCGCGTGCATATTTGAAATTTTCGATACAGCCCAGCTAATCTGCTTAGGAAGCTCCCTCCACTCGAGTCTGAGCAAATCATTTCAACAGCAACTATAATGGCGAGAAAACTGCCAACCGAACTCTACGAAAAAGTTACGACCCATGCACGTACGATCTCGGCAAACAGTAAATATACAAGCTTACACACTAGAATACCCACGAACGATAAAACGCAAATCAACACTCAATTGAACAATACTCTACCGAATGTTAATACAACCGCTCAACAACAATCAAACCGAAACATAACACCAACTCACATTACACGAACAGTACCGTCAGTCTACACAGTCAACACACACGCAACACCTCCATCGGAAAAGGCCTCGTATCTGTCCAACCTCGAACTATCTTATCCACAAGCTAATGAATTCGACAAGTACAACACATATTCACCGCACCTCGCTGACTACTTTGCTTCTCCAAGACCGGTGGGTGTTATTAGCAACGGTACCGTATAATCCAAATAAAAAGTACCAAAATATTCGCTATGTATAAGTTAAGTCATACGCATCAGAGCTTTGCCCAATGCGAGATATATCTCTGAGAGTCGTTCTGAGATGGTCCGACGTCATTGAAGTACATATGTTTATAATTTATCTGTTCGTCTCAGGATTTTATAGTGTTCTCTGTCTCATCAACTTTTATGCGCGTTCTATGCGATCATAAAACCTCTCACAAGACGTTGCACATTGTGCAGACCAAAGTAAGTTATTCAATGTCAGGGTTCTCATTTGCAGTTCTGGCTTTTTTCTTTTGTTTTCTCTTTTTATCTGCCTTTCTCTTTTGCAACTTTTCTATTTTTTTTCTTGCTTTCGGATCGTAACCGATCGCGTGCTCTGCGATCTTACGTTGCAATAGATGACGCGCTTCTTCGCGGTTTTTGGACTGTGACCGACTATACTGGCACTGAGTTGCGTAACGATATGAACCGACGAAGTAAGTGAGTACGAAACACGCATATGCATATGTGTAAATGTTTGAACGATTGTGAGAGAGTTCTTGAGAGAGTGCAGTTCCTTGTTGAAAAATTGGAAGCTACAGGCAACAGTGTCATGGTAAAACACAACACGTTCGTTTTAAAATACAACCATTGACACATACATATACAAAAAGATTCCAACATATACGACTAAACACACTCCAACTGAAAATAAAATATTAGTTTGCTACATGCTTGTGAAAGGCAGAGTATACCAAAATAGCCTGTGTAGAGGGAAGAACTCAGATGCCTGTACGTACACATACATATTATGTACACATGACTCCACATACCTTCACAATCAATCCAGTGGGAATATGTTTGAGAACGATCATACTATTTGTCTTATTAATTTTTTGCCCCCCTGGACCATTTCCTTTTACAAACTGTTCTCGCAAGTCTGATTCTTTCACTTCAAACAGAGTCAATTCCGGTTCTAAGATTTTTGGTCGCTTTTCCTTCTTTACCTTCTTTTTCCGTTTCGGTTCAACTGTTTACAGTTGCATGTAATAGTCATATGTTATGGGCCTACACTAACATTTTCATGCGGGACAAGTTATTTATATTTGCTTGTGGATGATTATCAGTTAATGAATACATATTTGCATATGTGTATGAAAACGAACACCAATACTGTCAGGATTGGGTAATTTGGAGCGTATTTCTTCTTTCGTTCCTTTCATGACATCACTTTGCGTATATCTACTATATGCACTACGAATGTAATATGCCGGGACATAAATACGAATTGTAGATTAGATTATGTACCGGGTAAATACGTCTTGGTTAAAATATGATGCTATGATCAGTGCGAGTTCTGGCTTCAAGAACTACATTACTGCTTGTCGTTTGATTTGGCAAACTTCACGAATTATCCTATTTACCGTATAGATACGGAAATATACATACGTGCACGAGGCTACATAGGTATGACATCTCAACAGGCACGTCAACAGTATAATTGTTATATCAACCGAAATTGTTTTGTAAATAAAGATACACGTCTATACATGTTCCTGTACGTGTAGGTGTGGTGGAAGGGAGAGATGCATATGCACATTTGTACGTTTGTGCACAAGCAGAGCAACCACCCTTAACGCTCTTCAAAATTCACCTGTGCCTTGGCTTTCCTGGTTTCCCTCTTTGAAATCTTCTTTTGATTGAAAGTCCACCGTAGATTCAATCTGTCCGTCTAACTTCGTTAACGCGTCTTCATCAGTTTTTATATTTTTAGTACAGAGCGGTAAAATCGCATGCAAAAGGCATTTAGTACTTGTCTCAAAACGTCTTACGCACATAGTTTTCTGTGAGGCCAGAGAAGTGAAAGACCCGTGGGAATGAGTATGTTTTCTACTGATACTGGAGAGCGTGGACCTACATACGTATGGGCGTGCATTTGAGGATATCCACGGACATCTAATTGTACGAGATTGAACG
Source organism: Creolimax fragrantissima (assembly GCA_033442365.1). Lineage (NCBI taxonomy): Eukaryota > Ichthyosporea > Ichthyophonida > Creolimax > Creolimax fragrantissima. The sequence goes on from JAWQFL010000001.1 coordinate 1,505,229, forward strand.
TTCGTGACTGCCCTTACGACGTACCCTCGCAACCGCACCAGTGAAGATGTACCCGATAAATACAACATACTTATCAAATGAATTTTTTCTTCTTATATAAAGAAGAATGACCGTAGACAATAAACTTATACAAGTGCGACACCTATGTTATCATGTGACTTTGTGTGACTTCTTACAATTATGTACGTGATGTTCTTTGTGTGAAATGTACTATAAAAACTGCATTATCACATAACAGCAGTTTGCGTTAGTGATACTATATGTGTGCCTGCACGTGGACTTGAATGAATGTAATTGTGTAAGATATATGTTGTGTGTGCACATGGACTTGATATCGTGCGCGACACGGATGAGAAGTCCGCACTGTTGTTATGGATACCCCTTAGCAAAGCAGATAAAAACGTACACGACCGAATACGTACAATCCTGTTATTATACTCAACATGGATCATGAAAACGTACAGTTATAGAAATAAGTACTATAAACATGTACAGGAATTTTGCCACAGATTCTACACATTAACGTAGGCCGTTATACATCGTTATATGGTGATATATTGGTCGTTAAACCTTTATGTCAATATACCTCATGTACATTCACACATACACACGCACGCAAGCCTCGCCCACACACACAAACACACCACACGTAAGTCCACGCACTCATTGCCACGTAGACACGCACCCCCTCAAAAGAAAAACATACCACACATATGTGCACGTACACATGGTCCCTCGTTTAACTTTTTTACTGTTCCGTTTGCGATTTGTCTGCCTTTCATGAAGGCATAGTTTGGACTCAATGCGACCTTTTCTTTGTCTCACTGGGACCAATTTAAGGGTGCGAGGCGCCCTTATGCCTGTACGTACCATCGACACTCTCACTCATACGCTATCTTCCGTAAGGAGAGTACCTTCTCTTGGAAACACCGGTAAACGATACAATTATCACACGTCTGAAACAAAGCCCAAGCAATGCTACCGTTCACACACTTGTGGGGAATTGCGGGCGAGCGATGCTTCCTCTAGTGTGACTCTAAGTGGTTGGATAGTCACCAAAAGGTATTATTCAATTATGAATGTAGCACTGTGCATACAGCCAGGACGTATGTTTGTGCGCGTGTGAAACTGCGAATATAATTGAAGTAAATCACAAGCAGATATATAGTAAAAATTGTACTTGTATTTATCCATACTGTTGTACAAACAGTTCTTATATGCTCATTCAAAATACGTCTCTACGGCTTGAGAAATATAACTCTATAAATCAGCATGAAAGTGACAACTCTGGATCATATACCTTTATTTACCACGACATGTTGTCGGTAGGTAGTTAATGGCATGCTTCACACTTAATAGTAATTGTCACAACGGAGTTCACGAATTTGTCCGATATGCAGTTCACATAGATGTTTATTACCTTTTCGCAGAGAGTTTGGAAGTGATTTGCGCTTCCTACCGCTTCGAGATGCATATGGTATTACTCAATTAACCTACTCAAAGTCGAGCTGTCCTTCACATGTATGGGACCTTCTCGAGAGTGCTACAATAGAATCGATTGTCAAAGTTACTGGAACAGTGCGCTTACGACCCGATGGGCAAGCAAACAAGGTTATTGATTCCTCATATCGCGAACACGCATTATCATGTATTGGTAGACGCAAGAAAGCAACACAAGCTTGCTTTCATTCTTACAATACATACGATGTCTTTGTTTCACATTTAGGCATGGCATTGTAACCATGATTTGCTAAATGCATTTTTCGCTGTTATAGATCGTACCACACATCAGCTTTATCGTTTATTGGACAATTCTAGAAGTATTGAAGTGAAAAATATGTGTCGAACGTATGATTTATTCATATCAATCGTTGTGGCATGTGTTTAACTGTATATACATTAAATAGGCAATGCTTACTGGTGAGATCGAAGTAGCTATCAATAACGCTGAGTTACTCGGGCCGTGTAAGACAATGCCTTTCCCCCTGGACGATAACAACGTGGTACGTTGCATGCGTGAATATATATTTATATGTTGTAAGATAGTATACTCATCCTTGTACGTGCACTACATCTGTGAACGATTCCGAACGCCAGTGTACAAGTGTGTACTAAAACATAGGGTTTACTCCATGTGTATGAATTTACTGTATTTGCTGGATTAAAATTTACATGAGAACTCTATGTCACCATAATAAAGCGATACGGACGCAAGTAAAGTAATGCACACATAGACTTACATATGCACACTTACGCTTGCCATACGAATTCCGCACACCAAATAGGGCGCTAGCATGTCAGGTTTAAGGATGGAGCATCGATATTTGGCCCTTCGCTCTAGTGTTCTGCAAAAAAACATAAGAATGCGCGCACAAATTGCGAAGAGTGTTCGCTCGCTTCTTGAAAACGAATGTTTTACTGAGATCGAGACACCGCTATTGTTCAGGTAAGCGTGTATGTGTACGTGTGCGTTTACTAGGCTACAGTATTGTGTATTTACGTATGTACGTATGCACTAAACATTATGTGTACTCTGTTGTGAAGTATGTTGAATTTTTCCTCTTCGATAATTCATACCCTTGATGCTTCATCAGACTGTGCTTGTTAGAACTCGTATACATGTACGCATGCGTGTAGATGTGCACAACACATGTCTACTGAAAAAATCATGCTGCTATGTGTTCTCATAATTTGCGAACCAGCCTGGTCAGATTACATAGTTGCTTACTGAAGTATAAATGTATGTATACATATTTTTACATACTGTTCTAACGGACATATTTATGACGCATATAAATGTCAATCGTGAGTGTTCATCTTAGCTGAAGCATGTTTCGTGAAAGTAAGCTGAACGCGTACTTTGTTCCTTGAGACCTAGAATAGTAGCTGTTCAACACTCAGTACATGCACACAAATCATATGCATATATTCTGGATTTGCAGGCGTACACCAGAGGGTGCTCGTGAGTTTGTGGTACCTTCGAGGTCAACGGGAAAATTTTATGCTCTGCCTCAAAGTCCCCAACAATACAAACAGGTTGGTTTGGACGGTGCCCTTTAAGGCTGTGTTGAATAACATGCATTTTCATTAATTGTACTATGCAGAGGTACAGTACGAATGTGTCACATTTGTATTACTTAGTTAGTTTTTATGTACCTCTCAACAAATATCAAGAACTTAGCATATCAGTCACTATCATTTTGCGTATCTTGCACTTTCATATGCACTAGCTAAACATATGTATTATATATAGGGTCGTACTAATGAATGTAGTGATTCACGTTTGTCCATGCTGATAGTTTGTATATGTTATTGTTTTGTCCATTTCCAATTCCTATCTGCACCAACACTTTCAACTTAAGACTTGATTCGAATGTTACTAGCTGTTTATATGTCCTGTTGTGCACAAAGACGACCGGTGAATTAATTGTGTTCTTTGTGCGACTGTCGTTTAGTCATTCTTTTTTAATCGTTTATTCATATTTCAGCTATTGATGGTGGCAGGATTTGACCGATACTACCAGTTTGCTCGTTGTTTCAGAGATGAGGACCTACGCGCGGATAGACAACCAGAGTTCACACAGATTGATGTTGAGATGTCTTTTGTAACCATGCGAGACGTTATGGGTATGTATGTATACTCTTTCGGTTACAGTTTTTGTGAATTGTAATCAACGATTAACTCGGCATTTTTTTTTCTTTTCGGTTCTCATTCACTAGATATGGGTGAGAAATTATGTCGGCGTATGTGGGAAACAGCCGGCCTCCCGATTTCCCCCGCTCCCTTTCGAGTAATGTCGTTCAGTGAGGCAATGGACTCATACGGATGCGACAAACCGGATACCCGTTTTGACATGAAATTACACACAATCGATGACGCATTCAAGAACACAAATGCTTCCTTTTTACGTGAGACAGCGTTGAACACAACACAGTCTATCGTCGCTTTCAATTTGGGCAAGGCTGGTGAATATATGACTAACCGCGAGCTGAATACATTACAGACCGTCGCGAAAGAGGCTGGCTGTGATACTGCCAGTTTTATTCAAATTAAAGGTACTGTACATATTCTGCATACATACTTACATATAACATGTTCATGTATACATGAACTTTTAATTTACATATATAAACTAACAAACGCACAATTACTTTCCACGATGATTCATCTCGATAAAGGCGGCACTATTGCCTCTCCACTAAATGAGGATTGCGTTTGGAAATCATCTATTGCCAAATTCTTAGACAAGTATGAACTTCAGCTGTTAAATTTGTAATGCACGTGAAATGTGCGGTATAATTGTATATGGTGTCCCCTGCACGGGACATCGCATACATATACCAATAGTCTCATACCTGTATATTCCATTACCTGTTTAACTAGGGATGCAAAAGCTAAGTTGGTTGAATCACTGGGAATCAGAGTAGGTGATACTGTCATCCTAGGGTGTGGACGTAAGACACATGTGCGGCAGGCTATGGGAAAGGTAAGTGATTTGCTTATGTCATTGTGTGTATGTCTGTTCCGTAATATACGCATACATCTACAGTGTGTACGCATAAATAGTAGCGTTATATATGTGAGTCAGCTTGTTTCTATTTAAGTTCAATGTTCCTTTTCACATGTGTGTAAACGGTAACCCCCGAAAATATAAATCACAACCTGTACATATCAAACCAAAACTATACGCTTTTGCGCATTTTCCATATCTATACATACACAAAATATAAATCACAACCTGTACATATCAAACCAAAACTACAAGCTATTGCTCATTTTCCCAGATCTATACATACACACACATACATAAATAAATACATACATACATACATACATACATACATACATACATACATACATACATACATACATACATACATACATACATACATACATACATACATACATACATACATACATACATACATACATACATACATACATACATACACTTTCACACACATACATACACACATACCTATATATACATAATACGCAGGTTAGATTGCAGTGCGCTACTACTCTTGAAGACAAAGGTGTCGAATTGCGAACAAAGACTGGTGCCTCAAGCCGATTTGAATTCTTGTGGGTTGTAGACTTCCCTCTTTTTACAGCTGAAAATGATGACAATCCTTCTATGGTACATACATGTGATCATGCGAGATTGTGTGTACAAATATCACACCGATTTGTTCTTTAAATGTTGACGAAAGTTGTTGATGTTTTGGTGTGATTCCTTTAGACGTGGCTTGAATACACTACTCGTGTCGCTGAAGTGGCTGAATATCCACCTATAGGATATATATACATGCCATTATGTACACATATACAGTGTGTGTGTGTGTACTGGTTGGTGCCATGTATGTATTGATATGGCATAAGCGAATGTGCATGAAGTACGTAAACTACTTTCATACATCTTGTGTCAAGTTTTGATGATTTTGAATACTGACAACATGGAAACAAGTGCACTACAGATTTTCTTGATGCTGACATGCTCTTTCTACGTATATGTGCAAATATCTGTGCAGGTTGGTCCAACACACCACCCCTTTACCGCTCCTGTCGTAGCTGATGAAAACAAACTTGGCACCGCTGACATGATGCAGGTGTGTTTTATGTTGTAGATTGATGTACTTTCATATGTGCGAGTATGATACGTGTATGTGGTTATTGTTGTATATTGATTGGCTAAGTCTGGTTGAAGTTTTGGAGCAGTAGAAGCATTTTGTAGTTCTGATTTTGGGTATGTTCTGTGATTAGAATCAGGCCGATTAATGTGCGCAATCTATATAGCCCTGTTCATACATTTTCCGCACGTTGACGTAGTAGGCTATACATATACGATATGCAATGATACGAGGAAGCAAGCACACGTTGGTAAGCATGAAAATATACAAACAAAAAATACATACAGATGCGGGGCCAACACTTCGATTTGGTTGTGAACGGGGTGGAGTTGGGAGGAGGATCGATGCGTATGCACTCTGCTGAAATGCAGAGGAGAATACTTGTTGAATGTTTAAAAGTGGACCCTGCCAACTTCGAACATCTTTTGGCAGCGCTTCATAGTGGATGTCCACCTCATGGTGGATTTGCGTTCGGTATGAGTGCATATGCGCTTGTGGCAGATGCAATGGAAAACACAAACTGTTCCGTTAACATTTTTTTCTCTTCTCAGGGCTAGTCGCCATCTATCAACCCAATTGATTGGTTGTATGTTTAAGTGATACTTGTACTTTCTATCGCTGTACGTATTGCCTGTCTTCTGAATTTACGTATACATGTTAAGTAATTACGTTTTTGTTTGATATGTAGGGTTTGATCGAGTGATGGCATTGATAACCGATTCGAGCAGCTTGCGCGACGTCATTGCCTTCCCCAAGTCGTTTAGTGGGAAAGAGCCAATGACGGGCTCGCCGTGTGAGCTCACTGCATCTGAGCTCGCTGTCTACCACCTTCAGATAACATAAAATTAGATATTCTGCGAATAAATATTAGGGTATATTTGCAATGTATATACAAACTGCATAATACTGCTGAGTACATACTATATCTATATTATGTGTTGCCTAGTGGTGACACCTAGCAGCAACCAGTGATACCAATTTCTAGCAACGCTTGATGCCCCATGCCAACGAGTGAAGACTGCCAACATCCGAGGCGACCCGTAACGAATTACATCTGACCTAGATATCCAATTGTACAAACTCGCAATATGAACATATCTCCGACCGTTACGACTTGTGTATTGTATTCGATTTGCATATACGATATGATATTCCGTACGTAATAATAAATAACACTGTATTTAATTCTCGTTAATCTTACAAACATTTTATGAATGGGACTATAGTGCAGTTAGATATCCATTTCAAACGAACTAGAGGGAGCGTGCGTTTAACTTAGGGTTAGCCCATAAACGCCAATGGTTTACGACAATGTAAAGCTTTAAAATGTGCAGACCCGAACACATATCTCTTTATGTACCACACCATTAAGATAACTTTTTACGCAGTGATGAGATGTCACTCCTTCAACACTCCATACCAGCGATATATACTAGCAGCAATTTAAACGCCAAATATGGGCGTGTGTTACATAAGACTGCAAATTGCGAGGTACAAGTTGGAAATGCGATTGAAATATCGCACATTCAATATACCATTACTGCTAAGGATGTATCAAATTCTTCATGCAGGCCACTAAGCGAGGCTGTTTCAACAATGGAAAATCATTCAGTTCGTAACTCGTGACCTCAGCAACACCACAGAGTGTATGCGGGCGCATCACGCGGTAATCTCTATGATGTGGCAGTCGTTATCGAGATTGTAACCTGCTGAAGACTAAACATGATACCTTTCTTCTATATGTTGTTTCTTGTGAGGCCACTCAAGCAACATGAACACGATCGAAACATATTTGCATTGCTTTCCTTCTCTGTTGAAGGAAGCCTGGTCTGCTTTATACAATACAATGTATGTAAAATAACTTTGTCTTCGAATCTAACTCTCTAGTCCCCAAAATGTCGAAGTTCGATACAGTTTGAACTGCTACATGCTTGATGATTGTTTCATGTCTTTGACAAATGTAAAAATCACACAGACATAACTAATGTAGACAAACTATCCGTTACTTTGACTTTTTTTCTTGCAAGTTGAAGTTAAGTTCATCCATTGATGTGGTTACAATTTTGTCCTTCCGCTGTTCGGGATGCAGAACATCTGTGACAATACCATCTATCCTTGCTTTTGCAGCTCTATCTTTCTCAGGTTTTTCGAATGTATTGTAGAATATATCACCCTTTAGGAACAGCCAGATTTCTGCCACCAATGCTACCACCATGGCCAACGTTGCAGCACCGACTCGCTATGGTTGTTTGATGAATGTTAGTAACAAGAGCAATCACGAATTAAGTAACAAGAGACAAAGTTTCAGATATAGATGAGCATGTGTGAGTACAAGCAGCTGTTGGTGAGGATACTTGCTTCCAATTGCAGACAGCTCACATTAGAACAGTTACCATTAAAAATGACATTACATGAACACGAACATAAATTCTCTTCTTTACGGGTTGTATAAATACTAATTAACGATTGCGTTAATTCTTGCGCAAGAGCTATCAAACATTCACGTACCAGAGAGTAAGACAACATGTTGTACAGGGCATAGTACGTGAAGACGTATACTCCGGCGGCCGAGAACACTAGATTCACCAGTAAGAAAAACTGCTGCTTTACACTCTGGAAGATTCAATAAGTGCCACAAATGCATTTTGTAAGCGTTACAGTCGACGAAGAGAAGGACTCACATTTCAATACATTCACATCATCACTCATTTCATTCACACGGACACTCTGGGCCGAAAGCAATATTCGTTAACCTTGGGCCTAATATCATATAGAGTTGTACGTTCGAAAATCACACAAGCAAGCAAGCAAGAACCACACCAACTACTATCTACATGTGTACAATCACGAACGGGTAGGAAATACCTTGAGCTCACGTGAATTTATATGGGCCTCTCTGCGAATCTCTTCAAAATCAATATTCCTCGTCATTCTTTTGTACTCTTTTTCATTCTGCAATATTTCGAGTCGCTTCAGCCGACGTACTAACTCTGGACACTAATACACGTATTCGCATGAAAGATAATCACAACGTTCGTATATCGAAGAATAACGGTCAGTTGCAATCATTGGCAGAGCAATTGAACGTATCTTGGCGAGGATGTAACAAATATTGTACTCACATCTCTCTCTCTCTCTCTCTCTCTCTCTCTCTCTCTCTCTCTCTCTCTCTCTCTCTCTTCTCTCTCTCTCTGTGTGTGTGTGTGTGTGTTTGTGGGTTTGTGGTGTGTTTTAAACAACGATAGTACATGCAAGATTTCATATGAATTTCGTTGATAGGGTTATCTCAGATGAAACTTGCTGCGAAAAAAACGTATGAAACCCAAACAGAATGCAGCACGCTTTGTACGAAAAACGAAGTTAGTTGCAAACATACAGCGCACTAAAAAGCAATGTACTACTGTGATGTTTCTACGCACAAAATTTTAGGTCGTAGAACACAGAAACTCTTTCAAATGACCCACGCGCATGTGACACAGTTGCGTATATATATAAGTGTGCTCCCAAATGCAACCGAAAGCAACCTTTATATAGATAAGTGCTCACCTTGGATGGTTCTACATATGGCGCTTCATATATACGGCTTCCCTTAATCAGCTCAAGCAGCCTTCCTTTATATACACCCTCCGTCCGTGCAGATTCCCAAAACCTCTTTACGACAGAAAATTCAATTGTCATGACTGGTGAATCTACTGAAACATTGTTGCAATTGACATCCCTGTTTGTATTGCTGCTCCCTCTTCCGTTCTCTTCATCAGTCAGACATGGTATACAATCGTCTTCTTTCGCTGCAGCTGGCGTTCGTGATTGTACTGGTGTTTTTATACAGTTCGGATTCGACTGTGGTTTTATTTTTGATTGTTCATGTGTCGATGCGCGCAGTCGTTTTGCATTGTCCAGCGCCAATTTGATGTCCTTCCACATTGTACTATCGCTCTCCAATCGCGAGTGTGCGAGGCCATTTTGCAGCACTGTCTCGAGTGAAGGGGTGAGGACTAGGAGAGGCATCTGTGTGCAAGTGCTGAGTTCCTCCTAGTGGTGAGGAGGCGATTGCAAGTGAATGACTGAAGTGTGTGTTTGCAAGTGTTTGTTATTGTACAAACACACTCTCACAATCGCATACTTTATACATATACACACACACGCGCACACACACAACACACAACACACGCACACACACAGTTACACCTTAAACTCATTATATAAACCTGCTACAATTTATTGCCCCCGGCTAACACTTACAACTACCCCTTCGGCTAGCACAAAGACTTGCTACCGCAATCACTGCAACAAGACTCGTTACCACAACTCCTGTTCGAAGACTAACTTTCACAGTTATTACGCAAGGAAGACTAACTACGAACTACGAGTACGAAAGACTTAGCTACCACAAGTGCTACCACCAAGATTAACTACCACTACTACTACAGATTTCTTGTTGTACTACCACGATAACTTGTAAAATGTCTTCACGTAATTCACGAATCCCACTGTTACTGATGCTACTGCAATCCAATTTTGTAGAAGACCCTTCTACTGTACTAGTACTAGTACCGCAACTATCAGTACCACAATCACAACCGCTACTTCCAACAACTACACTACTACGAGCTGCAGTAAATTGGTACAACATCTACTGCTACCATTACTAGAACAACTGTAGTACTACGATTCTATATAATACACTACAACTACAAGTAGTATATTACAACTACAACAACTACAAGTAGTATATTACAACTACAACAACTACAAGTAGTATATTACAACTACAACAACTACAATAACTACTGCACTAGCTATAACAACAACACTCGTTCAAATTGTGGTAAAGTTTCATTATAGCTTACAAGAACCTTGGAAACGCAAGAGGAAAAGAATTAGATGTTTAGAATTTATATGGTAAAACGGCCATAAGGAACTCGCTTGGTGGTAGGCAGCTTTATTAGCTGCGCAGAATTTACTCCTTCTCCCTCATTCACCGGTGTGCTACTCACTCACAGGTCATTTATATATTTAATCTGAACCAACATATTATCAAAAGCGTCCCGGTCCTCGTCCTCATATCCGATCTCTGCCAATCGTTTTTCAAGCTGTGATCACCTCATGCATAGATGTGTAAATATGAATATATACCACAATAGTTCTCTGTACTGGGATTCACAGCATGTGCAATCATACGCATGTAGGAGAACATACTAGTTTCTACTGATTGTGTGCTTATCTGAAAGTACGAAGCAATGATGTACAAATTTTTTGACTACGTTTCTCGGTCGTATCGAACAGTTGAGGTACAAAGATGTGTGAATGAGCATGTTTGTTTTCGTATACGTACCTCAGGTTGCAAACAGCGTATGTATCGGTGACAATGAACGATCTCTTTAGCAAGGTCAATGTCGAACTCAAATTTTTCATCAAGGTCATTGTATAGGTTTATTTGCTTGGGGACGGGCATAGTAGCGACCTGACACATACCACACGCGAGTTAACGTAAGCATTAATATAATTGTGGTACACATACAGGTAATCACTCACAAAAACACACAATGCTACATAAAGTTACAGAGCGAAGCTAAAGCAGAGGTATGCGTATGAAGGCGGTTTTACAGGCTACGAAAGATTAAAAACACAAGTATATATACCGTATACACGAAGACATAATACATGTACCACTTTGTATATTATATACTAGTATACGGAACGTACGAAGTCGATGAAGGTCTTCATTTCGTCCCTTTGATCATTGAGAAAGTCGTTCATGAAGATCATGAATGGCTCTTTATTCTGTGATAAACAGGGGAACGGGGCAGCAATTAATGACTGGACTTATAACAAACGATTTACTCGTCAGAATATGTAGTATGTAGTTTATATATGTTTATGCACATACGTGTATGTCTATTTTTAAAAACGTGTGCATGTCTAAAGGAGCCTTTTCTCTGTTCGGTGCTTGGTGCTTATAGGAGTGTGGCCGCGTGCGTGCTTGTGCGTGCTTGCGCGTGTGTCCGTGGGGTGCATATGTGGGTGCGTATGCGTGTCCGTTTGGTTTCTGTATTATTTGTGGCTATAGGTCGAAAGAATACACACAAGTAGGATGGGAATTTGCGCTACTGAACGACTGTGGTTACCACATATGTGATGTCATTTTTCTGAATTTATGCTAGTTTGCATAGGTTGTGGAGTATAGATCTATGCATGTGTGACTTGATCGACAAATTCTGTTACCAAAGTTCAAGTCTTCTGTGAAAAAAACTAGTTAATCACAAAAAATAAAAGCATACAAGGGTTTATCAACGCATTTGTTCAAGGGTAGTAACACATACTGAGAACGTTGACATGTTTGCCAGTGTCTGCACAACTTTGGCTATGATAGTTAAATCCCGCGCCATTGGGGGTTCTGGAGGTTCATCTGTTGCATTGTAGTACGTACTTATGTTTACATGTGCTTGAATGTGTTTGCGTATGTGTATGGTTGCATGAGTGTGGGTTGTTGTTGTTGTTGTGTGTGTGTGTGTAACAGATAAGGCTATATGAGAGGTTCGGAATAGTTTGGAGAGTTTGGAGCTGGATTCAGGTGATTATGGGTGATTATGGGTATTTGGATTAATCCAAGCTCGGGAGGGAGGCATTGTCTGTATTGAAACAGCTTGTATACACTTTTTTGCATGGCCAAATGGGTGCATACAAATGAAATACGTCAACCACAATACTCACGCAAATGTGCACTAATCAAATATACGTACAAGCACGAGATAGTGAATAAAACAATACTGAAAAGCATTACCCAGTAATTGAAACAATGCTGGATTCAATAGCGCTGGACAGATGAGCCTCAAAAATAGAAAAGCGGATATGGATGTGTATGCCGTGTTGTTCTTGTATGGATCTGTGCAATACGTATAGATAACATGTTTCTAGTCATGTATGTAAAACTGAGCAAAATGTTACCACTTTTCATAAATAGTGTAAATGCTATATGTAAACTGTGCAAAATGTGGCATACCACTTTTCATAAATATAGTATACATGAAAGACAATGTTATACAGGAAAGCAAGTGAAGGCTTACATGGAGCTTCACGAGTTACTAAATAACTGCATAAGCAGAGGAAAGGGGGAGGAGTGGGTAATGCACGGTACATGTATGTATGAATCATATAACAATAGCTTTGTAGTGGTCTTTACGAACATTTGTAATACTTTTCAACTACATCTTGCGCGAAAAACACGAAAATTTTCGAAAATGCGTATATGGCATGCTCCATGTCGGTGAAATAGCACACTATCATAATATGATATATTTTGTTTACGTTTCTTCGATGGGCATCTAGGTCAGATTAACTTGCTCAACACAGTCTATCAACCTGCCCATAACTGCAATACATACCTACACCTCGCTCTCTACATACTCTCAGTAGTTGTTGCCGTATGTTGAACATACAATGGCGAACTCGGACTGGTACCTTTAATCGATGGAGGAAGCAGGGAAATGATTGAAGAACGAGAATAAAATTCTGGCCATGGTATACCACGTTTACAGTACATGAGAAACTAGTGAAAAAGACATCACCTTACTCAATATAAATAAACGATATACATGTCCACCTTTGCCACTGAGGCGTTCAATATTAAATCATATATATTTCCCAATCTCAATTGACACAACACACAAACTTACATGAGACCAAGATACTACACTTGATCCGGGCAAATACATACATTCACACATACGACACATCCGCACATACAGATATACAAATATGTATATTCATAACTATTCAACGTCTAATACACGTACGTAGTCCTGTATACATCGTACCTCATTGGCTGTTGAATATTAACACACAAACTTACATTAAGATACTACACGTGATCCAGGCAAACACATACATTCATACACGCGACGCATCGGCACATACAGATATACGTATATGTATATTCACAACTATTCAACATCAAATACGCGTACGTAGTCCTGTATACATGTCCATCCTCGTACCTCATTGGCTGTTGAATATATGTGGCCAAGCAAAGTTCTACACACAGTTTTCAAATTATCTAGGTTTTCCGCTTGAAGTGCAATGACTTTATCACCATCTTCATCCCTCAGTAAGCTGTTGTCTCGTGATAATCTGGTTGGATCTATTTCACAGCGCTTTGCATGCTTCTTCGATAGCATTTCCAACACAGGACACAACAACATGGCCAGATACTCGCGTGCGAACAGTTTCATTGCATAGTCTATGCACTTCGTCGTCTGTATATAAAGTATGTATAGTGTTCATTTTTTTTATACTTGTACGTTATCACTTTCGACGGAATCCTGTCACAAACATTCAGTATAAACAAACATTTCGATGAGAACCCATTCAACCACACACGCAGTATCGGCACAAATGTTTGGTGAGTTTCGCAATAGTTTTGATCCATGCGATGAGTGTGTGAACAAGTGGATCATGATGGGTAGGTAGTAACGCAATAGTACAACCGTATTGGATTCAAAGCTACGTAACCCGGTTATCAGAGAGAGTTCTGAGTGTTATGTAAAGGCGACATGTATTGATTTTTGAACAAATATGTATATCTATACGTATCTGCGCACACACTCTGGATAACCGCTATGATAACCCAACAACTTCTATTCTAATTTGGTCTAAAACAGATATTACATAAACCTACCCATACATATACAAATTTTCACAATTACGTGTGCACACGAACACGTACTCACGTCCATTCAAAATATATACATACACATACCACGCTGTTATGTCGGAAAATTACATTTAAATCTGAAGTCTCCCTTAATTCACTGCATACATAAAAGACAAAAACGGAATATGAGTCCGGCTATCTTTGACATTCGACAGAATACTAACTCAGTATCGTGTGGTGGAGTACCCATATATATGTCCAGCCTGGGCAAGAGTGCTGGCATGACCGTGTGCTGTACATAAACGTCTTTATATTTACGCGCGTGTAGTAACATACGCTTTCATTAATGCTTTTAAGGCTTGTTTAGTATTGTGTTGCTTGACAACCATTCTGAGAACGCACCGCGCAAAGGCTTCTCTATGACAGTTGACTCTAAGATTTAGATATTGTAAAACACAGAACTCATTCTGGATGTGAAGAAGAAAATTAAAATTGAGCGGCTAAGAAACGCAGATCTAGTACATTATACGAAAGCAGTGTGGGGTAAGATATACTGGTTGGAGATGGCGTGAGATTGTGAGTGTGAAAGAATGTGCTCGTGCGGCTCACCTGTTTTCTTCTTAGCCACTTGGACCAATGAAAGATCCCATACATAAGCAAAACAACAAACAACATGACAATAACAAATAAATGTACATACAACATGCAAATAATCAACCCATGATGGTGCTATTAACCACGAAATAGCATCGGATTGTACGCCTACATACTTTACAAAAAGCCTGGTAGAAAGGAATGTACTCTTCTATATCATGAATAACCTCGCGCGAGTATTTATATTTGATACGAATCTGTGTTGACGAAATATAGTTTAAGTTCACGAACTACTACATAAGTCGTATATATATATGCTTTCCTTTGATTTTGTGCAATCCGCTGTAATCGAGAAAAAAAAAATACTTTCAGTATGAATGCATAGAAAATCAAAACACGTCACAAGAACCGTCACTGGAATGTGAAAGGAAGACTACAACGAGTATGCGTAATTATACCTCTGCATATATGTGGATACAATTTTAAATGTGAATAGCTCTACGTCCTGCCATAAAATTTATTCAACTCTCGTTTCTTCAGTAGCTCACTTTCCTCAGTTAGCGCCCGTACAAAAACAATACACTATAAAAATAGATTCATAAAACTGATATTTTATACCAGCCTACTCAACATTTATGGTCGCAAAATGAGCAATTCCAACCATTTAGTATGTACATACGTATTCATACACAGGTTCATGTGTACCACATTCATATATTTCTCAACATACACGTATACATACACCTAAGTCATGTAAACATACCCGTCCAACACTTCCGCAATCGAATGTTATATGTTCCCAACAATTATGGTGTGCATGAACTCCACAAACAGTGCATTGAACATGTCGGAAGGCATCTGAAATACAGAACATTAACAAGTAGAACAGTCGAATAGTTAACAATATGTGCGTTGAATAATTGACTACGAGTACCGAAACGTGTTGTGCTAAGAACTCATCTCTTCGAAAATCTGAAGGATACATACTGCCGAGCGCAAGATAGAGTTCAACACAATTTACTGCAAGACCATTTGCCCGCATAAGTAAAGTCCAAACTAAATGTTTACAAACACCAAAGAGTTCCTATCATACTTTTCTTGCAGACAACGCACTTTACTACGGTGGCTCCGATGCGGTCCATGAATTTGTGTTTCTATGATGTAGCAATTTAAACGAGTGAAGAGAACGGAACAAAGGTAATATATTGTAAATAATGGTAAGTAAATAAACGCATACTGCACCAGATAAAACTAGATATTGTGAAATTATGGATGCATATGATACATACATTGCACATACACAAATTTGCATACTTGGTATACAAATGTGCTCACTCAGATATATAAGTGCACGTCCAGACACAAAAACACATGTACCACAAGTATTCGTCGTCTGTGCTCACTGCGTTCTGTCAACAGTTTCAAGAAGGTATCGTGATAAAACTTTACGTGAACGTCGTAGCTGCGCACCCTTCGACTTAAGTTGGGCAAATGACGTTTTACATTATTTCTGGACGCTATTTACGGTTATATTTATGTGAGCTATGACCGTTAGATGCATGTTGTGCATGCGTGTGATCACGTCGTCAACAAATGAAAGATTGTGTATGAGCATTCTAAGATTAACTGCACACACTGTGTAACATATCAATGTACATGAATCAATGTTTGCGTGGCGCATATCTACATGTCTGATGTCAGGATCGTTCGTTGACTTGCAAATGTAATCTACGTATTGATTGTGAGTGTATATGCATATACGTGATACTTACATATTTTTAAGCAATTATCGACGACAAACGCCTGGCACGTCGCATGTATAGTAATTTTGCACCCTTTACACTAGGTAAGAAAGATTTGTATTGCCACAATGAGAGCAGCATCTGGACAAACAGAGATGCATGCACACAAGTTTACATGTAAAATTGCAGGAGTGTAGTAAACTAGTGCGCATGAACTACTTCTTTTCCATGTACTCATGTGTATATAATAGTATGTGCAGTAGAACCTAAGCAAAAGACAATTTAGAGAATTCAATATGTGGAATCGTGAGATACGGATCATTAACTGTGTGTGCTCTTGTGCATTTTTACAAGCTGGGTGCATGTTTGTGCGTGCGCTACGTACTTTCACATCACAAAGGAGAGAATAGTTAGTAAGTACATGTACGTTGCTACCACAAGTGCGCAGTATTGAGTGCTTATGTGAAGCGTCTGCGTGTGTATCTACATATGCACGTGTACAACTGTTACATCGTAAATTCGCATACGTGAGTGTACATACCTTCATGGTAGGCTGCGTCAATCCAATGTTCATATTGCAAACTACACATCGGACATGACGCAATATATTGTTCGATAGGCTGTGAATATAATTCGTTTGTAGCGGTTAGGGCTACTTATAAATGTGGGTTGTATTACGCGTGATTCGATGAACTGTGCACGTCGTTACACAAAGATCTTTACATTACAGTGTGTGTCTCTATATCGAAATTCGTTGTTGCTCTTGTATTTGTTGTGTGTGAGTACAATAAGGACAGTATAATTAATTCTCGACCTAAGTTTTACGTCTTACATTTATTTAACAGTATATCTCTAAACTTGTGGATCAGGGGAGAGCGGGTCTCACGCGCCTATCACCAGAGTTGTGGTGGTGAAGGTGGGTGATTACATACGTCTATATTGTACATGAACTTACCAAAAGTTGTGCGGTTCGTTGATATGGTTTATAGTAGACATGTGTCGGATTTTGGGAGAAAGTCCATACAGCGACAATTTGTCTTCATTGGCGATATACTGTGAATAATTGATTCATTAGAAGTTCATATCTACATACATGTATACATATATCTTATCATGTACAAACTATTACCTTAACTTCATCGAATGGTATGAGAACCTCGCCCATGAAGTCAGACGGTGAAAATCTATCCCAGTCCCAAATAGCAAGATAAAGCCCTGTGTTTTTAGTAATGATTCGTCATTTATATACACCACTTTGCGCGAGTTTTGTTGAGTCTATTTTCTACAATATCGTATCGTTCGACTAATATATGTATTTATGTGTCGGAGATAACCAGTTACACTTTCTACATGCTGTGTCCTAGGCAGAAATCATTTTTCATACAGGTAGAATTTATAGATACACAAGTGTTACACATTCTTACACATGTGTGCTTATACAAACATACAAAAGTACATACACTCGCAAGCACAACCAACATGTACCTTGTGGGTCCTCAAGAGAGTTATCCGGTAGCGGGAACCTAAAGTACTGATCAAACCTTGGATTCAATGTTCCCATGTGTACGTCTCCTTTAATAATACTACAGTTTTCATTCAAGGGCAGTGTACATAGTACTGGATAAGGGTCAGACAATCCACTTGGATCTTTGCTGGCCAAATTTATACCATTCAGCAAATGCACTACAAGTGTTTTCATTCCATCGTCCTCAGATACAAACTCGGCCTTGAGCTCCACATACCCGGATACTTTCTCGTCATTCACAGCATGATTTAGGTTCAACCATACCTAATATATGTGCATGTACGTGTTTGTTCGTTTGCATGTATCCTGTATAAGTTTCCTCTTGAGTGCAGTGGTTACAGAGAGTATGTACGCAGAATATTGATAATGTACATTGATGGAATGCAGACGTTACACAACAACCCACCTTGCTATTGTGCTCAACTTCAAGTCGGGATTGGGTTGTTTTCTTTTCTATCACTATTTTGGTATGTAATGAACGTACCATTATGTTGCATGCGAACACAAACATACGTATTCTATAGTGTGTGTGTGAGCCTTTCATTCAAGGTGTTGTGACAATACGTATGTGCAAATACGTAAACGAATGCATTGTACATAATATAGCACACACAACGCCAATGGAGCCGCACCTCGTGTTCGTGCTCGTCCTCATTAATCGTATCTATTGGAAGAATCACTTTTCCCACACTGACACCCTTCCCATACAGTGCATGTATAGACTCCACAGCTGACTTGGTGTCCAATTCGGCGGATTTTGCACCACGACTGGATGAGGATGATCCCTGTACTACGCCACTGGTCGGATTTGTCTTTCTCGGCAGCCGTGGACTTCTACCCGTTTCTGGTAGGTCCTGCAGAACAAGCTTTTTTCTCCTATCACCAGCTGAAATATACGAATGGGATAAGCACTGCGTGAAAAGTTTTTCCATTATGTGGGCATCTCATTGTGAATACGCCCGGAATTATGGGATATTATATGGGTCGAGTTCACGTTCGTGTGCGCCATTGTGGGAAACAACGTGATGTATGCGGAATGTATGCATGACTTCTCTGAGAATTGTCTTACACATCTCTGTGTTTATGATTCCATAAGATTACGCGTGTGAGGTATGCATGCGTTATTTTCATTCTCTTACCATGTTTACGATTCTTCTTCCACAGCCCAATACACAGCTCGCGCGAGTTGGGTTCCAATGATCTGTGATTTTTGGTGAAGAGAATATTCTAAGTGCCTGCATACATATATCTATCACTGGGTGTATATATATATTCCTAAGCTTTAGTGTAGTATATATATATATATGTGTGTGCATAACTACATCGGTACTTTACTGCACATGTGGACGGAGACACCATTGTATATTTGTATATGTGGAAAATATTGGTATATTTAGTTCGTATATACATACACAGAGTCCCCGAAGTTCCAAACCGGACATGGTGGAGCTGCCAGAGGGGTGCGAAATTCCTCTATATTACGTACGGAAATCGTGATCCAACAAAGAGCTACAAAGACGGCGAAGAAGAATTAAACGAGTGAGGTGCACGTGGATGTGTGCATATATGTTCATTTTGAGTGAGATTACAATCTTCTATTTGTTGCAAGAAACGCACGCAGATGATACAATGCCGTTTAGAAATTGTATATGCTCTTATATAAAGTTCTAGTAATCAATATGCACGCGTGACAAATCGTGGACGCATAACTCTCTGAATATCATATCCTCGTCTGAGTCCAGGAATTATATTTCTCTTTCTGGTATATCTACCGTTCCTCCTGTGGAAATCCGACGTCTCTCGATTGTTATCAAACACACGCACACTGTACAGACATAATATCTACGAACAATGGATTAGCACACATGTATACATGCATGCATAAAAGGTACGTCATGTAGACAAATACAAACAAACCTACCCAAGAATTCATCCTATATAGACGGATATACATAAGCACACGGACACAGCGCTCAAATATGAACTTACTATCAACGTTAATGTCTTTGCCTTCAACTATAGTTATTTCCACAATCTCGTCCACTCTGGGTCGCTCTGAGGATTGTGAGGATACAGAAGCTTCTTTGCTATTCATAACAGACGTATTCGAGGTTGTCATCAACGCATTTTTCGACATCCTGAATGCAATGTCCAACTGTCAACAACGGATATGATATTCTTATACATGCATTTATGTGTTTCAGTTGATAAGCGTTTCAACCATACGCAGCAAATCATACTCATGTATGTCTTAAAAGTGAGCTAAGAATATAGGATACGTTTGCTTGTACGATGATGCAGCCACAGATTATTTCGCCCGTCTATTCTCGCATGTAAACTTTACTCGTAGATGCGTAGTGTGTGTATACGCGAGTCAAAAAAAACAGAAAGTGCCTACTTTGGGCCAAGTCCATGTGTACAAGTGGATATAATTTGTCCTTCTATGTACGCACCTGTACGCTTGTGTGCTCCTGTGCCAATGTACACATGTGCCGCGTGACTAGTTTGTTATGGTTTATGTGTTAGTTCTACATGACCAATAATTGAGTGACTTAAAAACTTTTGTGACAGTTGATGTACACCTATCGCCAATCGTCTCTAGCGGTACATTTAATGGAAGCGTAGTGATGAGGCGCACTCTATACTGACATTGTCGTAGTAGTGGTGATGATAATAGTGGTGGTCGTGGTCGTTGTCGTGGTCGTAATGATCGTAGTAGCGACAGTAATAGTGACAGTAGTAACGGCAGTAGTGGTGATAGTGTAAGAATGATGATGATTATGCCGGTTATAGCGGTTATAGTTATTATATCGTATCATGATTGTAGTAGGTTTAATCTACCAAACAGCACATACAGTAATAACAGTACAAGTGCACTGGACGATCGATCAACGGAATTGTAAATAAGTACCTCTGCTTTGCGGTTCATATTAAAATAATTCTCATGGCCGATATTATTGGCTTTCCCTAACCTCTTGTGCTTTTTCTCTTAAATAGTACAATATATGCTCCAATATTTGCTCGACATGGATTCCAACGGGTTCTAACGGAATATAATGGATGTATTGAAGTCAATTGGCAAACGTATGATACTAAAAATGGAGTCAAACAATTAAATATATGTTCCACGGATTCTAATGGGTTCTATTGGGTTCTAATGGGTTCTCTTTAAATCCCTCTCCAACTTGGCTTTTGATGCGTCGTTGTATTGTCACCACGTCGCTGTAAAAGTGACGTCGTATGTCAGAACACTCATATGTGAATATGTTTGAGGCAGTCATCTTTCACACGAGAGCACCAACACTTGGTGAAAGTGATATAAATGTTCACATTGTATTTGCACGCTCGAAGGCATGGTAAGTCGGTTTGTACGGTCGATTCCGGGTTTCAACTGTTCTTTTTGTACTTGGTATGAAGTCGTTTACCGTTGAGTTTGCGATATAGTTATGACGCCGAGGATAATTATATACCAACGGTAGCGGTAAATATGAATGATACGTAATGCGCGATATGTTCTTCGCTATACCAAAAAACGTTATAACTTTAGTAGTTCTTTGTGCTATTAAAGGACTACAACAAGTATTGTAGGTACACCAAGTAATGTAGGTTGAAAACGATGCATGAACAAGAAGAAATTGTGTTTGAGGATTATCATGGAGCCGAATATAAACAATATTGCGAGAAGAACGATGCATTCAACATTCGGGGTGATGACGATGACGAAGATAACAAAAGCGATGAGCATGGACAACGTATACTCCAAACTCTGCTCTTACATTCGCACCATGCGATTATATATATATATACAGGCAGAAACTACTCAATATGTATAAACCATGTACGTATGGGCATATATAAAACAAGGTCTATAAACGCAATACGTATGGACAAATAGTTTTGGTTTCATCGGGTATAAGAGCTCTCGTGAAGACTACAAGAAAACGTGGTCCCACACTCGCTAAAGATTCTCATCAATATTGAGAGATAATATGAATAGGTATATAAGCTGTATGCGCATATAAAAAATGATCAATGTACCATGTGAATTCCTAGAAAACATTTTCTCCTTTTCCTCCAGAATAGAAACAGCTGGAATACATTAGATGTACTCATTTACGACTAGGACTTCATTTATTTACTTGTCTTAATTTACATTACACACGGTTTTGCTATTTTCGGACGGATAGTTTTCTGATCCATCAGTAGAACGTACTTTCTCTTTTAAGCAGTCGTCTGCCGTTCGATAGAGTTAATCGGCCTCCCCAATTTGTCAACCGGTGAGTGCCATAAAGGAATTTTTCTTAAATCGTAGTTTTTATTGCCCTTCAATCCACATCGAATATACCAAGCGTAGTAGACTGAGTATCGAATAGAAGTCAAACATCGACAGGTTGCCAGAAAAAAGAAAATACAAATTTGTATATGGTTTACATGTGAGCAAGACAGGTTTCCAAGCTATATTCATATATACGGATAAGCGCACTCTCCGCGCATATGATTGTATATGGAAAGCACAGAAGAGTAGCATGTGTTCCTTATGTGCAAATCGAGGCAAAAACAAGTATCACATCGAGCTTTGGGACTGTACGAGAACACACTTGGAGTAAAGGCAAGATGAAGTTGTATTCATATGATCACTTACATCCGGGAAGGCCAAGCGCAAGCGTTACTCCTGCAACGATGCAGCCAAACTCCCAGAGTCCTACAGCCAAGAAAACAATGGCAGTTATGGCAGCACCTGTAACACATGCAAAGAAATAACAATCAATATACAAGTGCAAATACATATCGGAGTACAAATGAGTACGTGTGCGTCCGTATACGCACACGAGCATTTATATAAATTACACGCTTTACTTACAGATGGAAAGAATACAAAGACTCGCGACGAGAGCTACAGTTTTCTTATTGTCAGAGAGGTTTTGGCTGTATGATACTACGTTCCTGTTGTTGGATAATCTTTTCCTGTTGGGGCGAAAACGGCCAAATTCACAGTACAGGTTAGTGTATATGCGCGACAAACCGTAGGCATAACCACTCCGTATATACAACAAGAATATTCTAAACAATCAGTGTTTGGCATTATCTATATATTTCATCTGTCATACAATATGTTTCAAATTGTGACGCTTGAAGTGTTCAAGTACGATCTGTACAAACCATAATTTAGGGAGTAGAACAAACGCAAGCGCAAATTATTCAGTCAGTTTGCAAATGCGAGTATCAAGCAAAAATAGCAAGAATTGAAATATGGTTGCGTTCCATGCTAAGCACATACTATCTTGTTCCTGAATCATCCACTTCAATAACGTACTCATGGTGAAGAACCTCCACTATATTCGTTCTATCCAGTACAGCAGAACAACTAAACAACCCTACTTTCAACACAAATAACATGCGGTTTTGTGCATTTCTTACAACCCGACAAAACGTATGCAAATTATTTACGTTCTTACTTATGTGTCAGGGTAATGTCAGCCTCGGGCTCCCGTCGGTCGCTCAGCAATTCAAACGATCTCATAGACGCTAGTACTGACGTTGTTCTAAACACCAGGCGTGGAGAAATATACAGTTATAAATCAGACCTAAAACTTACACTCGTGGCAAATGATGGTACAGAAAAACGATGTAAACACCAATATTATGACGAATGAATGATTGACTACATTTTTGACACACGCACGCATATATATATATATATATATTCGAACTATCACTTTCCTGCAAAGATACACCACAAAAATGCACATACTCACAAGAACGGTGATACTATACCTAGACTCCAGTAAATCGCGACACATGACCGTAGTATCTCTATCTATTACCTAAGGATGAACGTTAAAGAAAACATAGTTAGAGACGTTTGCATGACGGGAGAGAGTATGAATATATATACTTAGGGGGGGATGGAAAACAAGCATATAGAGTTGTAGAAAGCAAAATTTTAAATAGGATACATGTTGTAGAGAAATTGATGTGTTGCAGAAATCAAAATTTCAAATAGAATTCATGTTGTAGAGAAATTGATGTGTTGTTCAGAGTCAGCAGTACAAACAAAATATGTGCTGATGCATCGTTGCTTCGGTGATGATATAATTCATCACTAGTACATATACAAGCTGTAGATATACCTTGAAATTTCTAAGTGAGCACACTTACACTCAATGGGCATTATCATTATAGTATTTTACATCGAATATTTCAATTTAAATCTCTCTATTTATGAACAATATGTCTACTCATAACACTCATACATGGACATAGAAACTCTTCCAAATAGCAGACACAGAAAAAGACACCAAACAGATGCAGATTCAGACACATGTAAATTCGTAAATACCCATCGAAGAACAAATACAAAAATCGTACCACATCGTCGTCGATATCGACTCGACTTTCCTCGTTTTTGGGCATGACGTCTGCTTAGCAATTATCTACACAGATCCAAAGCGATAGACGTGAGTGTAGTAAGCGATATACAAGTGATCAACGGGCTAAAATGAAAAAAGTACACCCTGCGTGCGTGTATAAGTGAGGTCTGACGGTCGGTAATGATGTACAGCTATCGTCTATCATCAAGGACAAGTGCATCAAGGCACTAGGTTGAAAAAGCGTGTGTTTGTGGGGTTCGTTACAAGCGTGTGTTGTGTGTGGTGTACTGTGTTTGTCACGGTAAAAGCGCTCTATGCTTTGAGTAGTGGCTTGCCTTGCGGTAAGGTGTCACTTATGACAAAACCCGCAGTGCTGAGACGCTGCGTTGTCAATAAATTCAATAGAAAATCGATGAATCGCACTGGACGTGGTGTGCAAACAAGGTTAATTTTGGAATATTAGTTAGTACAATTATTAGTTGTCTTGAACTACTTGAGTAAACTACGCACTAAAATTGACTGTTTTAATCGAAATAGTATTGTTGTTGTTGTTGTTGTGTATTTTTGTGGTGAGTTGCCAGTATACCTTCATGTGAATGAGTTTTCATGGCACACATATTAGTGTGTTCTGATGGAAACCACTAAAATAAATAATGAACGTTTAGTCAGAACTAGTTCCAAAATGGTCTAATATTACTGGTAGGTGCACGAGCGCATTTAAAATATGCTACAATAACAATTTTGCATTGGTTAACATAATATAGAAATGAGTAATCTACTCTAATCTAAATATATTTTACTATCCAGAAAAACCTTTTGGTTTGTACTGAACCACACTTCCATTGAGAAAGTTTGGTGGGGGTGTGCGGATTCTCTTCTTCTCATCGTTCAACCGACCGACTGACTGACTGACTGACTGACTGAATGACTGGCTGACTGGCTGACTGGCTGACTGACTGACTGACTGGCTGACTGGCTGACTGACTAACTGACTGACTGACTGACTGACCGACTGACCGACCAGACCTACTTTTTACTGCAACTGATAAGGGGTGTCTGTTTGGTATCTGTACTACTGGCAGTTTAAAAACTACGAGAAAAAAACTCAAGTTTTTATAAACCGATTTTCCACATACCAACAACCTCATTTGCACTTAACATGCATGTATGTACACAGCTCAACTGCGCTACGAATCATAATTATACATACATTCACACACACATACACTAATACATAACACTCATACATACACATACATACATATACATGTGCACACATACACAGATACGCACATATCACTCACATAGAGCTGTGTCATACTTTCTCACTGCACTGTCCCATACTTTTAGAAGGATGGGGTAGTGACCGCATGTACATTCTCAACACGTACACCCCTTTACCAGCTCAAACGATTATAGATACATATAATTATTTACAGATATATATATATATATGCACGTTCGCAATCTATTGTGTAGACGTTAGTACGTACACACGTTCGCACAACAATTCAGTAGCAAGTGTGTGCAGTTACTTCAATACCTAGCTTAGTCCCACAGCCGTCAGAAAATGTCTGAGGATCGTGAGATATGCAAGCAGGTGTGGGACGGCAAGATCCCTATCTGTTTTTCACTAGCGGCAGATGAACTTACTGCTGGAGAGGAACCACCACAACCATACTATGTACTTGCTCCACGTGCAAGCTATCTAACGCTTGTAACAGATGCTTGTCAACGGCACTTTTTGAACTCAAAGAGAGAACCCCCAAACTTTGACGATGAGTTTTGGTGTGAATTGAATGGAATGCCGCTTAAATGGTAAGTCATGAATGGATACTATCGGCGCGCCAGTGTGTCTGTGTACCTGCATTTTAGGAAGCTGTTGTTTGTACATATTCATAGGAGAGAGGGACTCTACTATGTAGAGCTATTTCATCCCTACTACTCGCTGGGCTATACTTGCTCAGACTACAACGTATTCATTGCGTACGTCGACATCTACTCTTATAGTGTTTCTGTGAATTAACTCTAACTATTTAGTGTATGTACGAACTTGAATGTGCGATTGAGTTTCATTTCTGTATAATTAAAATGTCATGGAATTCTAAATGCTTACACTGTGCAAGCAGTCAAACACCAATTTCGTTTGTACTGAAAAAATCCCAACTCGGACGAGAAGTATGATGATATGGGATGCAAATCCCTTTACAAATTACTCGTGTGCATTTGTGTGTATGTGTTCTTGTACAGAAGTGTGCCTTTTCTTTGAGTGTGGTCGTTTTGCTACTTGTCCACGTTGCATAGTACATGTTTGCTTTTATGCATCTGTGTCAGTCCGTTTGCTTGGTTTGCGCACATGGGCATGTACGAGATACTATGAAATATGAAGTAGCTCACACAATGGTCCATACATGCTATTTCATTTCAATTGCATTTGGTTATATCTCATGCAGGAATTATCCGATTGGAGTGTTGTTTGATTTGTATGGTTCGGCACAGAATTTGCCATGGAATATAACCGTCCACTTCCAGGCATGTAGTTTTGTTTTGTTTGGGTAACTCATTCACATATGCATACGCACGCATAAGCTTTTCTCATGAACACGTTATGACATACTGTACACATGAAATAGGTGGAAACTCATATTTTCTTTTACTTTCCTTTTCTTGGACCAGACGTATCCTGAGGATGATATTTTACATTGCGCGGAGAAAACGGTTGTAGAAGAACACATGATATCCTGCCTGAAGGAGGTAGTTTTCTTAGAATGCATAATTGCTTCTTCATATCATGAGCATTTATACGTCACAATTCATGGATTGGATTGACTGTTTCATGCCCAGATTGTATGTGGTATCCATAGTTTCCGTATATTAATATGTTGTTGCGCACTTATTTCTTTTGAATGGCTAGGCGGATTGCATAAGAAATGGATCTGCAAAACGAACGTTAAATCTGCTGAAGAAGGACTTAAAACAACTCTGGGATGGCTTTAGGTCGGGTATGTACGGTGTTCGTTACTCATGTAACGTTTCTGTTTTGATGCTTTGCTGTAATAGTTATAGTAACGGTGTGCATCACCGTCTCATATTGCTGCTACAAATCTACTTCATACAGGAAATTATGATAAATTTTGGCAAATAAATAAGCGACTAGTTGCTCACGACGACGCACCCGTTAGAAATGTTCCATTCCGTATATATCGACAGAAGGAGGATGTCGTTATGGCCCCTATCAGCCCTATCAATGATAATGGTACACTATTTATGTGTCAATGAAACTTGTGCTTTTAAGTATGTAGTATTATTAAAAAACATGCGATTTATATGATACTGATGTATTGGTGTTAGTACATTAATTTATTGTTGCGAGTTGAAAGACAAGCCACATGTGGTAGTTTGCGTTTCACGAATATGTGAGATCTTATTACTCTCACTATTTTAACCGTAGGTGAGCTTCGGACGCTGGGTGATCTACTGCATGAACTGCTACCCGACGTTTTCCCATTTGCGAGTGACAACAATGACTCGGCTTCATTAAACAACCACACAATTAATGTATGTTATGCGAAATATGCTCGGCTTGATTCGCGTATGACGTCAGTACCATGCATGTTCAAAATTGATGCTTCCTATTTTCATTCGTTAGGTTATAATTCAAGGTGTGTATCCATCACTTGATACACCGATCCAATGGCTGAGCGACTGCTGCTCTCATCCAGATAATTTCCTACACATTGTTCTGAGATCGATCGACGAGACGATTGACAAGTCCGAACAAGAAGAAACCCCACCATAAATCACACATAATAAATAGAAATACTTCGTCTTTTATTTTATGGCATGCAGTTGATAGTAGCATTCATAACTTGCAGCAATTTACCAGGTATAGTGGTACATTAACTAATGTATGTTTAAGCCAAAGTTTGTGTGCGTTTAGCTTAGTAACCCAATTCTTTTGTTACGTAATATTGAGATGTGTGTTCTTGTACGGTAGTTATTCTATTTCCAATTGGCGAGCTTCTCAGCATTTCAACACCTTCATTTATTGCTCCTCAAAAGGAAGCTGTTATCAAATACTACGGAATGTTGGGAAGTTCGTACAATCCTCTCCTGACTCATTCATTCGTCCTAGTTTGAAAGTATAGAGTATGCAGAAGTGTAGAATGATAAGAGTACTGAGATCCTCATACCAGATGTTGACTTGCAGGTTTACTGTAGATGTTACGGTGTATTATTCGTATTTGTGCAAATCTACTGTAGACACATTGTGCAGTTAGGAGAGCGCTGCACAAAGACAGTGACTGCGTATGGAAGAGACACCATTATAAATGATTGCACATGAAAGGTGATCATGAACGAAAGTCTATAACAGGAAAGAAATATAGGCCACCGATGTTTTCAGTAGATATCTTAGTGTGTTGAATGTGTATTTTCAATCATGGTGACTTAATCTGTTTGAGTTTATTTCTTAAAGTCTTCATCGTCCGTATAGATGTATAGATCTTTCCTCCCGCAGTTTAATTTATGATGCAACAATCATCTAAATATACAGTAGCAGAAAGTGGCTTTCTATACAGATCTTCCTTATATTGGCAGTATTGCAAAGAAATATATGTTCACTATGTGCACTAAAAGTAACACGACGTTGGCAAATGCACGAACAAATTGCAAGACAACAAAGAGACATTTATAGTATATGAATATGAGTTTGCATTGAACAGACCAACGTTGTATTAGCACTTTGTATCATCGTAAGACTTTTTGGACACACACAGCCACCCACAATTCACTCACTCACTCACACTTGGGTATTTCACAAGAGTTTGAGACGAATAGCCTGGTTAAAGTGCGGAAAGTGCGGGAAGCTCACGTCGTTCGTTGTGTTTTCCATTCCCATTGTCATTACTTGTTCATTGGTTTGGATTTACTTTGTACCTGGAAATCGTGGGTGGTGTAGTTGTTATCGCAACGATCAGTTTGTGGGTGTTGTGGGAGGTGAGGTAAGGCCTAATCACTACACATCATACGTTGTTGTCCGCTCCAATGAAAACACACTATACCGAGAGCGCGTCAACACACCCTCGTTGCACATGGCACGATGCGGCATTAATTCCTGGGCACACAAAACAAACACTTTGCCGTCCTTAAAGTTCGTATAAACAAACACTTTGCCTTACAAGCAAAGCGTAAATAGTGTGTTTTGTACTTACTTGACGTATAAATAGACGACACAAACACAAACACAAACACATAATATAAAGTTTGTACGTTCACATCATTGCATATCTGAACGTTGTGTACTACCACCCACATACGCACAGTCTTCTTTATTCATCAAATGGGCATGTCGGTCAAACAGGAGGTTCTTCCTCCTACCCCGAGAGAAAACTATGTATTTCTTGGCCCTATTGGCACTAGCTTCCTCACTAGTTTCTTACCTATGGTTGTGATTGGGTTGTATGCATTGTGTAACGGAGACAAATGTGTGAACTTGCACAACATATTTTCGGAGAACATAGCCCCGTTGTCGTTATGCGATTTTTATTCACCCCGTGCTATACAGATCTTTTTTAGTTGGATTGCTCTTCAAATTGTTTTGTATATGGTCTTGCCAGGAAAGATTGTGAAGGGTATAATTTTACGCGATGGGTCCCGCCTGGCCTACCGCATGAACGGTATGTATAAGAATGTGTGTGGCTGTGCACGACAGGGTGCGTTTGCCCACCAGCACGACAGTATTTTCTAGTTATGTTTCCTTGTCTGGGTATATGTTACAAGCGTATCGTCTTTTGTACATCTGGTGCATGCATCTGTTTGCACATTCGAATCCACACATCATTACTTTCTATTCCTAAAGTAAGTGATCAAGCTATGTATTTATAACAATGTTTGGCGTACACATTCTACGAACCTAAGCGCATTGTACGTAATTTGATAGGTCTTGCTGCTTTTATCGTTAGTATTGTGGGTGCTTTGGTGGGCCATTATGCAGGCTTTATTGATCTAGCTGTCGCATACGACGAATACTTTGCGCTGGCTTGCACTTCTATCGTATTCTCATATGCTCTGAGTTTGTACTTGTATGCGACTTCCTTTCTTCCCAACCGAATGCTGGCCGAGGGAGGAGTTTCAGGTGTGAATCTTTAAATCTATGTTTCTGTTTTTCCGACTTTCGTTAGTGTTTGTGATATGTATGTATTTGCGTACGAACAAATGGTTGGTGTGTTCGAAACTAGATATGTATAGCCTTCATAAAGGCTACACACATATTTATACAGCAGGAAATGTATATATACAGCAGGAAGTGTTTAAGAATATGCCATACAAATGCACGGAGAAATGTATGTTTGGATTCACATATTTTGAAATCATACAAAAAGGAATAGATCTCTATGTGATTCCTTTATGGACACTGGCGAACTGCGCATGATATTATTTTGATCTCAAGGGTGAGTGAGGAAAAATATATACGAACACAGATAAACGTACATAGACTTCCATGGCAGCCTACATTATATCTAATTTTATACTTTCACAAACAGGAAATCCTTTCTACGATTTCTTTATGGGTCGTGAGCTCAACCCACGCTTGGGAGATTTTGACCTCAAGGTGTTCTGTGAATTACGCCCGGGGCTTATCGGTTGGTGTGCGTTAGACATAGCTATGGCTGCCAAGCAGTATGAAGTGCACGGCTCGTTGACTAACTCTATGATTCTTGTGAATCTGTTCCAGATCTTCTATGTACTGGATAGTTTTATGTCCGAGGTAAAGTGTATATATCAGATTATTCTACGTGTGTTAGCCAATTATTATATGAAGTAAGACTGTCCGCCCGTACATCTACCCGTCCTTACAATGGCCACGAAAGTTTGTAGGGCGGATTCTTTAATCAATAGGCTGTATTGTATAGTTGCGTTCGATGAATGTGTATCATTCGATAAAAATGTATTTGTAAGCTTCATCCGTAACGTCTCCGATGCGAATAATTACAAACACACACTCAAATTAATTGTAGGTAGTGATATAAACAAACATGCTTCACATGCACCCACTGAACAATCATGTGTCACCCACACTTGGCAAATTTCCGATTTATATGCCAAACGGACGAACAGGCCGCTCTGCTAACCACAATGGACGTAACTGACGAGGGCTTTGGGTTTATGCTTGCGTTCGGTGACTTGGCATGGGTACCCTTCACATATACTCTACAAGCTCGATACCTTGTCTCCCATCCCCAGTATCTCTCTATCCCAATGGTGTTTACAATTGTTGCTCTTAATGCAACTGGATATATAATATTTAGGTAAGTTAACAGATGTATTTCTTGTGGTATATACGAATACGAATACATTCACGTTCATATACAACTCCCATGCTTTATATTTAATGTGCCTTTTGAATGCACATTTTTTTAGTAAGATCGTGTATATGAACACATACATATATATAGTATACAACCTATGTCTCGAGTTCTTATATTAATCTACGCCCGGTGATATAATGTCATTAGTTCCAATTGCTACATCTTTATGAAGTATTTCGATATGTCCCATCGATATGTAGAAATATCAGTTGGCATTTGTTAAAAAGGGAAGTATGTGCACAATATTTGCATGTCAAATCTCATGATAGAAATCTTGTTTTTTCTTCTTCTCCACTACCTCAGATTGGCAAACAGACAGAAAAATCTGTTCCGCAGCAATCCGGAGGATCCCGCAGTGAAAGGTATATTTACAGTGTTTGTAGGCATTTATTTGAGTATGTAGATATGTGCGTTTTTGTTCACATATTTGTACTACTTTCAACATACACATTCAGACATCAAATATATCAAGACCGAACGAGGCAGCCGTCTTATGATTTCGGGCTGGTGGGGCATCGCGCGTCACATCAATTACTTCGGAGACATGCTGCAAGGTTTGGCATGGTGTCTCCCGTGTGGCTTCGAGCATCAAATTCCGTACTTTTACGCAATCTACTTTACTGTACTTCTGATTCATCGAGACTTGAGAGACGGAGATAAGTGCGAGAAGAAGTATGGAAAGGACTGGGACAAGTACTGCTCTCTCGTGAAATGGCGTATTATTCCCTACGTATATTGAGATTCTATATTTTACATGTTGTATGCAAGTGAAGTGTACACACTGATTCACACGCACTTAACTTATTTTGGATTAACATCCTGTTAATTGATCACATACTTGGGAGAAGCACTCACGTGCGAGAAAGTAAGGATGCATCTCAAACTTTTGTACATTATAAGTACTAAATCTGAATAAAGACTATTCCACAATTTCGTTAACCATTGATCGGACTTTAGTCTCATCGACATGTTTAGAGCAAGGCACTTAATAACCAACTGGTTAGTTTATTCTCAATACATTAGTGTTTTGCGGCATTAGACAAAATAGTTGTCCGTACATCAATCCATAGCGCAAAGCGATACGAACAACGTGTGTCCGACAGATACGAATATTCTACAACTTCACAATGAGTGGAATGGTCTGGTCCAGTCCTAGGTAACACGCACTGATGAAATGAACAGTGAACGTAATCTCGTTGACTACCTCAGATTTTCCATTATAATCAGTCGTATTTACTGTTAAGGACTTGGGTAGTGGAGCTGCAATTACCGTTCGTCGTACGCTGTACATTAGTAGATATAGAGCAAGCAGGACAATGAGTAGCCCATGTTTGGTGTATGTAGAGTATTCATGCCTTTCACACATTTCATGGTTCATGTACGAGGACTGACCTATCATACGAAAAATTTCGCCATTTGCCATTGTTGTGCGAGTCCATAATTACATATATATACGCGCATTTGTGCATGACTTGTAATTTATGATCATGTCCACGCTTACCTGGGTGATACTCGCTTGAGCGCGACCAGCTCTCCTTTGTACTCGACAAGAACGAACCAATCTTCTGGTACATCCCGCGCCCATGTGGGTGCATATGCATACTTATTTTTCCGCTGAACACAAGCAGCCACAGATAAAAGATAGTTAAGTCGGACATAAACAGTCGAGTGTACATATATACAATAAAGAAAAAATATGTGCGATGTGGGTGAGTGCGTGTGCATAAAAGCCCGACGCTCATAATTTCTTAGAAATAAAGGAAGAATATATCCGCATCCTACATACACCACCAAAAGCTAGAACTACCTTGTTAATAATGTCCATGCTGATGTCAATTGCGACAGACTCTTTCACGGATGTTCCGTTTTTACCATCAGTATCGCCCCTTACAGAGACCCTTGGTTTCAAGAAGGGTAGAGAACTAACGATAGCTGCCAACTGCGATGTGGAGATACGCATATATACATGTGTGTGTACACGTATATTAGCGAGTGGGTGAAGAGTGGGTGCATTTAAAGTGAGTTTGAATATAGAATAGAATAATTATGGGATACCAGTATGTATATACCTTTTCTGCATCCCTATTACTTACACCGGTTGCCTTTCTTAGAACTTGTTGCAGGGTGTTCTTTGATTTGTAGCTCAGTTCGATAAGTTGATGAAGATTCTACGGTAAGATTACGAAAATAGTATTAAGTATATTATACTACATTGGATTTTGCGGAAGTATATGTACATATATCATGAGTCTAATAGTTTGTCCAAAACATTTAATACAGAAAATACGTTATAAATATAAATACACTCAATGAATGTGTGTATACATAATAAGTGATTGTACCTTTCCATTTTCCTCAAGTGCCGTAGCTATTCTTTTGTCCACATTATCCAACATCATTAACGGAGAGTCGATATGCCACCGGCTTTGCACGATCATTTGCATCAGCAGGAGTACGTTGCGACATGCCCGGAGATATCCCTTATGTGCCGAAACATCAACCATGCCCTGGAATGTGCGAGTATCCGTGTTTGTATGAGGGATTACGTGTGTGTGATGTATTGTGTGAGGGTATCGTTACTCAACACCATCTTGTGCGTGATTTCGTTTAAATACGCAGAGAGCAAAATATTACCCGTTGGCGTTTATATAGCACGTAAAGATTAAGTCGAAATCACGTGTTCGGTTGCACAACGCATGTACACGTATGTCTTTTTACCTGCAGAATACGTATAGCTTGATCTAAAACTGATTTTGTGTCGGAAACATAATCAATGATTGGTAAGTCCCCTCTGCTGAATCGAGTTTGTAAGAGAAGATTCACTTTGGTAGAAGGAAGGTCCAGTTCAGACGTGTTAACGGGTACCAAACAGTCTTTCGCCAATTCCGCATTGAGGAGCTCTTCGTTGTGACGTACAGGTAACTAGTTACATGTAGATATATAATGTACTTTTAGAATTGTACGAAATGTAGTACATACAGGTACATTTATAAACAAGTTCCTGTTCGGCTATGTCTACTAACAATATTTGTAATGCTTGCTCCACAACGTGATTTCCGTAGGTATCGATGTTTTACACAAACATGTACACTTCTTTTAGATTGATCATGATTGCGTAACTCTGGTGGAACAACACATACGAACACTGAAAAAGCATACATATTTTGTGTACACACACACCTCAACATATTCCTTCGTTTTAGCCATAGTGTGTAGTAATTCTTCAACAGTGGCAGTTTCGGTGATCTCCTCGATCATCAACCCAAGACTGATGTGAGAAATATAGTAGTACGACGCAATCTGGCCATATGGTGTGGACATAATACCTGGGTATGCAAAAGGATGTTTGTGTGACTAGGCATCTGTGTGTAAGTGAGTGTGTTATATAACTGAGTTCTACATATCCATCTGTGTATTGGACTTACCACCATCAATATCAGTATAAACACAGCCATGCTCCTCCAACGAGCTCAAAACAGTATCGATGAGAGTTGATAAAAATTTGTTCACATCAGCGGATTCTGTAAAACACAACAATAAAAGAATGTAAGTTAAAACGAATACGAGGTTCCCAAGCCCAAAATAATGTATACATACATACACACACAGAATGTATGTATAATTATATACTTTTGCCCAGTGACACGAAATTCCGAGGTATAGAGATACTACGCCCTCAAGTCCACAGTAAGGGCTCAGTGAATTGTTCATATTAGCATGTAATTCCGGAATATACCTGTGCCCTCAAGTCCGTAATAAGATGGATTCAGAGCCACACGCTGGAAAAAGTATGTCCATGTCAGGTAGTCAATGCCTCCTTGCAAAGATTTTATATTACCAGTAGCTACCTCAGCATTAACGTGATCTGGCAGCACCTGTAACAGATTGGACTCAACCGGGAATGGCTCGTAAAGGAACCGTTTGTAGAAGTGTTTCTTAGTATCCTGGACTAGGATGACAGCCTGTGGTTGAAGTTTTGGGTGGTAGAAAGAAGATTTGTGACTGTATGTGAGAGATATGATTATGCGCTCTGTGCCCACACAAGAACCACTAGTAGAACATGCATATATTAGACCAGAAAGAAGATGGTGATTAGTGATCGTGTGGTGTACTAATGAATTTATGTGGGAAATTGTTTAGATCATATCGCAAAGGAGTACAGTCATAGCCTTTCAAACTTGATAGGAAATTCGGTTAACATCAGACAACAAGATTTGAATAAAATAGGGGTGCACCACATCTAGTATGCACACCTGCATATATAGAAACAAACGCATTTACATAAATACGGCATAAATCGATTGGCACACACCGTAGCAGAGTCATCATACTGGGGTCGACCGGCTCTGCCCATCATTTGAAGAATCTCAGTCACAGCCATGTCCTCATATCTGCATATAAGAGTTAATGCACATATTATAATATGCGCATTCGTGTGTGTCTCTATGTGTGCAAGTGAGTGCAGTTTGTGTTTTTCTGTCGGCGAACATACATATTACAACGGGAAGATTATTGTGTTATATGTGTATGGAATACACGAATATTTCCACAGGTGAATACCACTGATTGCTTACGCACGTTTATTAGCATGCAGTACCTCTTAGTTTTACCGTCAAAGTACTCTGTTCCCTTTACAATGACCAAATGTGCTGGTAAATTAACACCCCATGCCAGCGTGGATGTAGCCACTAAGCATTGTATTTTTCGTTGTTCAAACAAATTTTCAACAATGCGGCGATCGTTGGGATGTAGACCGGCGTGATGAAGACCTGGGTAAACGTGCGTATACATTTAGCCGTGTTTGGTGCGTTCAGATATTATCATTTAAAGAGAACAGGTGGCTTTACATACACGCATACCTATACCAAACGCCAGTACATTTCGAAGGTTTTGATCCTTAATAGCGTCTAGGTAAGGCTCAATCTCAACTTCAGGCATCCACAGGTACTGCTTAGGTTTCTCATCTGCCATACAATACTTCACTAAATCCATTGCAGTCAGTCTGAATATATAAGTGTGTACGCCCAGTATGATTAGACATGTTAAATGCAATATTAAACTGTTTTCTTTGCTAGCAAAATAATACTATATTCAGTTTATCTCCGAGTGTTCGCATACACGCCAATATGTACGTAAGCGTACATACACACAGAGAGAGAGAGGCACACAGGCAAAAGTCTAGTCTACGGAGACTAACATTGTAGACCGAACGCAAGATATTTTACAACTTTGAAGAAATCGAGTAGTTGGCATTTCTAGGGTACATTCTATATATATGATCATGTGTCACTCACCCACCTACACATTCGCTTACAGCTCACCACTAAGAATATATACTAGTACTAAATTCAGACCGTGTTTGTCGACGCGATGAGACAAATATAATGACAGGTTTCTCTGGGGAGTGGTTTTGTATGGCTACGTACGACGGTTTGTTCATCGTAGCCATGCGTGGACAGTAGTGTTTACCGGGGAAGCCTTCAATATGAACCTAGGCATTATCAACGTAAAAGTGTCAAAATCTATACATACTACCAGTTTGATGTGTGTTGATGGCTCATCTGTAACTATGGGCTTGTTCACTACCATATAAACATTACCATTTACTTAAGTATATATAATACCATTAAGAAGAAGTGTATGTGTACTCATAGGTACGCATATATGTGTGAGTGTTATGTGTTTGAGACGAGGATAAGCAAGGTAGTATGGAGATCGGAAGTACAAGCTTATAAACTTTCCATATCGCGGAGTTACATGCACAAAAAGTACATATATATGCGCCCGCGCCCATTACCATAAGTAGTACAGTAAATGAATAATTGCCATATTTCTAGGGCAATAAGAAGACATAAAAGGAGAAAAAGCACATGTGCGGACATATCCAAACTTGAAGTTCATGCACAACACGGGCACAACTCTACACTAAGGCGAAATGCTATTTTAAAGACGCCCAGCGAGATGGTTTCGATCCAACACAGGAACAACGGACAGAAAAACCAATATCAGACCATGTAAATCTATTAAGTGTACATCCTTACATATACATATTGATGTACGCACCTCAAGAGGAACAGGGCGGACTGAGGGGCGAAAGTTGAAGAGACCCGACGGAGACGTGATTCCCAACCAACGACCAAGATCATGAGCATTTGCCAATGCCGTGGAAAGTCCAACAACACGAATTGGCTTCTTTGTGTGGGCACTGATAAAATTGATACGAGAGACGATCACCTATTCGGAATGTGTACGGTTGTGGGTGTGGGTGTGGGTGTGGGTGTGGGTAAGAATCGATTGATCTATTGTACTGTACTACACGAGCGTAGAGTGGAGGTACGGACAACTGGATATACTTTTACTACATACATACATATATACATACATACGTACATAACATACATACCTCCAACACAGGACCTCGATCAGCCTCAAGCATATGAATCTCATCGATGATAATCAATGTTACATCTTGAACGTAGCTTCGAGATGCCCAACTACGACTAATACCATCCCATTTTTCTGGCGTAGTAACGATAAGCTGTGAGTCTCGAATAGCCTGCGTGTATGTGGGTTTAAGCTTGTGTGTAAAACAATGCGAGGTTTGCAGTCGCCAGTGGAAAAACAAGGCTACGGAATTATCGTGCCCCTGCAAATACGTACACCTGTACGTTCCATCATCTACACACATATATAAGCGCATACATCACAAACGCTAGATCAGTAATATCATATCGGCATATGTATGCCTACAAGTCACACGAATGCACGCAGAAACGTTCAATGATACAGCGAACAACACGTACTCTTTGGTCAGGTGTACTCTCACCCGTGAGCTCAACCATCTTGCACCCTGTGTTTTGTACCAAACGGCGGCCCCAATTTTCCATTCGTTCAGAAACGAGGGCTTTGAGTGGAGCAATATAGACGACCTATGTAGCCGGTTGAAAACAATTCCATAACTATGCTGCATTACCATGTACGTATACATGCATTTCTGAATTGAGAAAACGTGAATAGTGTCAACAAACCTTCGCATTCGGCTGTGTGTTGAACACTCGGAATATAGCAAGTTCTGCAGCTACAGTCTTTCCAGACCCCGTTGGGGCACCTAAAATCCGATCAACACCATGTTTTTTATGTTCAATAATCATGAAACTGGAAACAAACAATATTCCGTGCATACCCATACGCAAATGTACACCTGCGTACACATGTACATTCATACTCTCAGTTATCCAACAAGCTACATATACCTAACTGAGTACATGTAGTGCGCTATATCAAATGGACAACGGGTCGATGACTGAATGAACTGGACGAGGTACGTATATGGATATTAGTGGCAAGTATAACACATACTGTTCGCCATACGCAAAATATACATGGTAAAATTAGATACATACCGATTAGTGCATTGGTGTCTGTTTGATACATCGTATGGAAGAATTGGGTTTGTATTGGATTGAAAAAAGTGAAGGAGTACATAGCCTGGAACTCGGGATTTTTGAGAGCTGTAATAGGCTAAAAATGTATGATCGGGTTACATTGCGACACATTTGTTAGCATGCATCCAAATGTATATAGTTCACATAAACACATCTACGCGGTACACGAATAAACATGACATAAATATGTCAACTTGATATATTTAAACACACTGGCACGGTGAACAGAAATGGGCCTTTCTCTATTGAAGACAGACGGAGCGAAAAGTGTACAGTTCATATTGCATTGAGAGCATATATAATGATATCCATAAAACCAACGTCGTACTTTCCAATATTTTGGGTCAAAAATCATGGTTGCAAGTCAAGTTGACTAC
This sequence comes from Creolimax fragrantissima, assembly GCA_033442365.1. NCBI lineage: Eukaryota > Ichthyosporea > Ichthyophonida > Creolimax > Creolimax fragrantissima. Next base: position 1,544,937 of record JAWQFL010000001.1, read on the forward strand.
ATTGACGCTGTTTAAGCATACATACATATTCTCCATGTATACATACCAAGGGCGGTAGATCCAACAATGGGGTGTGGGGTGGGTTTTTCTCCGGCAACACAACATGGTTCAAAGTCATGGTTATAACAAATTCCGAGCCAAGCCAATGGTCGGACATAGCACGAACATAGTATTGTGGAGGCATTGGGTCGAAAATAGGGACCGTAAATACAACCGTATGTGTCTCTCGGTATTGCTTCTTGTTGAGTGTGAAGTGCTCTGTATGATAATAATGCTGCATACGTGTGAAGTATTGAGCTTTAGTAACAACTTCTAGTGAAAGCGCATCGCAAGAATCGGATTATTTAGCTTCTATGTGTGCTAAGGCTAAGATATGCACACACACAAAAAATGTATACTCATTAAAACATTCTAAAGTGGACTAACCTCGTGCTCAGCGTCTTCCACGCATATCCACCATGACTGACTTCCCCCATGCAATTGATCCTTCCACCTGAACTCAGCTTCAATGGTTAAGCTCACTCTCAACACAGTGCGGGTGATGGGCTGTTTAGAATTATATAGGTAATAGACAGTTTTAGTATATGCACATCAGCATGCCTATGAGTTATCTTCCAATCTTAAAGCCATCGAACTTGAGACGTTGCTTAAGACGGTAGTGTCGTGACTTGGTAAGTTCTCGCTGAGTGCATTACGTAATCTGTAGTGTGCTACACTATGTATGTTAACACACAGACAAGTACACATGCGAGAATCTACACATGGACACATGCACATTCACGGTATTTCTATACCTGCAGCTTGTAATCAATTTTCAGCCAGGGAAACTCATTTATAGCTTGCTTAACTACAGAACCAATTCGGGGATGATGCAGTAAATCACCAATCTCACTAGCGGGCATCTCTCGAAGATCATCTACAGATAGTTCACGGTCTTCAATCTAGGCACAACAAATCAAGTGTGTGCGTATATAATATGTGTGCAATTACATGTATTTATATCTTGTTATTGTACTGCTATATAATGGTCTACTATTGTGAGTTAGCCAATTATCTAAAGTCCACCGTTTCAACGGCGTAGATAGTGCGTATGTAATGTTGAATAAACTTGTGAATATATAAGAGCAAGGATGGGGGTTTAGGTGATAAGGGGGGGTGGAAAAACAACGTATATCAACCGCAAACTAATAAAGCACAACCACGAGGGACTAGTAAAGTTGTGATTAGAAATGTGCACACAACTATGTATATATGTATTTTCAATCAAAGACGAACCTTATTTAAAATTTGAGGGTTCAAATTAGGAAATTGGCGTAGAGGTGTTTCGTAACCCCACAAGCGTTTGTCAAGCGATTGGCTCAACACCAACAGCTTGCTTGCAATGGGCATGGACCTTCTCATCGATAGCTCAAATAGAGCTCTGAACAGGCGAACGTGGGTGTGTATGGGTAAGCTTCATGTGAATAGATGTTCACATCAATACTGTGGGTTGTAATGGGCATGGACCTTGCCATCAATAGCTCAAATAGAACTCTGGACAGGTGACCGTGTGTGTGTATATGGGCAAGCTTCATGTGAATAAATGTGCACATCAATACTAATGGGTGGAATAATATGCTTGACAAAATATTTCACTGTGCGCGTATTTTAAACACATGGACTAACAGGCTAGTTGCTGAACATACTCCTTCCATAGATTGCTCGTGAGAACTCAAAACACTTCCATGCAGGCGCACACGTTAGTTGCGTATATATATAAAATATTCGACTTTATCTTGCATGTGGTACCTAAGTATTCTTGCTGCATTCTGGGCACAATAGGCCATGTCTGAAACCAGAGAAAAGGATTCTGGATGCGTTCTTGCAATGAACGACTGAATCATAATGTTTACCTTTCCATGTCGGTTTTCGGTTCCTGAACGTTAAGCAATTAGGTATTTGTACTATGAGTTATGTACATTATGCACAAAAACGCACATTCTTGTCTATACTGTAGTAAAGTACGTTTCCAATCCTAAATATGCCCAAGTTGTATATCTGCTTTGCATTTGAATTTATTTGTCACGTACCACCAAGGACAGGCATTGCACACTCTCCCAACATCTTCTTGAGCTCTACTTGTTCGTCGTCTCGAACCTGATGTGTAAATAGTTTCCAAAATAAATTCAACCCTGAAAATAGAAATTCATACACAACCGATATGCGAGAGCGAAATATGCTTGACCACCTGTATATTTTCAAACTCGATGAATTTCGAGATGAGATTGAGAATATTGGATTCTGTCATATGTGGAATGAACTCCTTGTTATACATTTCGATTGACTCATGCCTCAGATAGAAATAGCTGGCAGTTCGCCCAATATCCGTTGACGAAACATTGCCTATGAGATATTATTTCATAACATAATATTGCATTCAAAGGAAAATCCAAATTCCATGTAATCGTAGAAGGTGTTCTATAGTATACATGCACATATATATCTGGGATGATAGGTGTATGTTGACACACCTGTAAGCACATGTGTACTGAAGCCCTTATATATGGCTCACTATACGAATGAGTAGTGCATAGTTCACGGTTATACTCACGCAAGTAAATATACAGAAACAACCGAACGAGAAAAAAGGGCAGAACATACCCAATCCACAGTACAACGCCAACGTAGACACATGCAAGCGCATACCGTTTGTAGCGGAGAAGCGCACCATTTGATTGTTATCGAGCTTAGAGCATGCTTCGATTGCCAGTTTTCTTCGATAATTCTGCAAGAACAACAAAAACGAAACTTTATCAGAGCGGTTGAATAAGAGTGGCTGACCACTCGTGAACATGCAATATAGACTTGTTCGGTATTTTTGATGTGATGGACATTAATCGTGCTTCACTATTCGTCTACACAAACCTAACGCATACCGACCATCAACGATGAAACAACCAATTGATTTCTTAGTTAATCTCATATGCTTATAAATAGTCGACACGCAACATTAAAACAACTAAAACATTACATCTACCCTTAGCACATTCTGGTTGAGATACACACTAAAGATACATCACACTACACATGTTTGAAACATGAGTACCATCACAGATTACAATAATCAATAAAGTGAACCATTCTACACACCACCAACAAGGGGTCCTCCTGAAGTTGTGCGGCAGTGATACCGTATACGATTGGGTTTAGACGCATACGGACAAACAGATAGGTGTAACTAATCCATGTTACGGCTTCATCTAAATTGGTTACCGTGCCTAAACAAATCTCAGCATTCAGGTTGTCTGCAAGGTTCTTAATAAATTGACTCTCAATTGGTGTCTGAGGTAGAAAATAATAAGCACATGTGAGAGTTCATACACGCATGTACAACAAACGGTGAAATCTTAGAATATTTGGTGTCAGACCTTCGCCTTGTACGGTGATGCTCAAGTTTGATCGAGGATTTTAAAAGAGAAAAGAATATGGTGACATACCGCCTGTGTCATGAGACTGATGTATCGGTACAGTTTGTCGTGTGTTGTGACAATGAAGGCTTCGCCACGGTTGTCGAACTGAGGTCGACCAGCGCGACCAAATATTTGCTGCACATCTAAGACTCCAAGGTCCTTAAACCCTCCCAACTTGGAATCGTATAAATTAGTGCCTGGAAACGAAATGTGTGTGAATGTTAGTGTCTAGGCGCGTATGTGTTTCTTAGCGTGTAGGTACATATATACTACGTAATGCGGGTGGGTTGGTGTATCTTTGAGTGGCACGAGTATTCACACAATAGATTTGGTGAATTTGTCCTCATATGTACATTAGTATGTACACTGACTGCACATGTACTGACAAGAATTTTAATACACTGAAAGATTCCTATATGCATCTAAATGTTCGCATGTGCGTCAATATAGAATGTGCGAAGGTGCGGTGTGTATCGAATGGATTTGAAGAGCATAAGGGAAATACCTTTGATAATGACAGCGTGTGCTGGAAGATTAACTCCCCACGCCAGGGTAGCAGTACACACAAGTACTTTAATAAAGCCAGCGGCAAACATTCGCTCTGTCAGTTTTCTGTCGGGTCTTAGCATGCCTGTTCATCAAGTGTGGTTTTACGTATTTCCGGATTAGCCATACTTAATGCCTTTTGCAGAGTCATATGCGACCAACTATACGTATTATATATACATGTCCATGATGCACGCACGAAATAAAACTGTTGCGAGTGCACAAGAATGTACGCTTACCTGCATGATGGCACCCGAATCCTCGAGCGAATAATTCTTTTACCTCTCTGTTGCGGGACAAGTCCACCTATCGATATGACAACCCGGGGAAGTGTATTAGAACTAGACAAATTTGTAAGTGGGTGTGAGCCAATGAAGGTAGACGAGGTGGCATGCATATTCTATATTCTAGCATATGCGGGGGTATATATGTATATTAACATGTGACCTCATAACAGAGTAGCCGGCAGCCTCTAAGTGATCAAAACTATTCGTGTCATGTCCGCTAGACAACTCATTCGTGCACATAATTTTGTCTACGCAAGTTGCACTTATGATATGTACGTTTATCCACGTATGGTGGTCATTACGTATATGTGCAACCTGTTTTGCTGCGGCCGAATAACCATCGATTACTGTGGGATCATAATAGTCCATGTCACCATAACTCATGGCCAAATCAATCATTGCTCTACCTGTTGCTACGGTGTCCTGTGTGTGATTCGATATACAAATTCATTTCTATGCGTGTACGTGGCGTTGTGTGTATATGTCGCAATTCACATACATTCTTTTGAGTGAATTAACACATCTGTATGTTTGTATGCATATCGGGATGTCCACTTTGCCTTTTGTACAGCTGGTGGGTGGAATGGGCTAGAAACGCAACCACATCTTTACACATATAAACATGGCATCATGTATACACACATACAATACCTTTCTAGAATGAACAAAAATCATTACTTGCTCGCCTGCCCTGACATTTTCAGACACCTGATATGCAGGAGATAAAACATCAAAGAGCGCATAATTTGAAAAAAGTTTACAGCTATCAGAAAAGTACACACATATGTCAATACATACCTTTTGATAACAAACATCATTCATGTCTCTTAAACGTGACATTTGATTGGCTGCCTTCACGCCGATATAGGTTTGCGACAAAGGGACAGGGCGGAACGCTCCGTCAAAGAAAAACAGTCCAATGTATGGATTCACACGTAGAAAGTGCGCGACATCAATGTAATTTGGGAGAGTGGCTGAGAGACCAATAATCCTTGTCATAGTTTGTGATGTTTCGACCATGCGTAGTGTACGTGCTACTAAACTTTCAATCACGGGTCCACGTTCGTCATGTAGAAGATGAACCTGTGTACGTGTTTAAGATCTGTGAGTGTGTTTGTGCGTTTAACACTTTGTTCGTGCACATTTCAATTCACGAACGCGGCATCGCCATCTGCATGCAATAAATTTGTGAGATTTCACCAATCTAAAGGTTAATAAACGTCACATAAATACTGTGTACATACGACTCCGGAGTGATGAGATAGTTGTACAAATTCACACCATCGTATATTCTGAAATCCGCACATCTCATTTGGAACACAAAATGTCAGTTTTACGCTTCTCTTCATTTCGGAACACACAATGTAAGGCAGATAGATCTTTTTACGCTTATCTTCAGAAAGAAATACCATTTTTCCGGATAGACGTTCTCTGTAGCGTGTAACACCTACTTGCAATCATACGAACTCCCACACACCAAAGGCCAAACATAACCACGCACACCACACCTCGTCAAGAATCAGAAGACGCACAGAAGATGCAAGATCGGAATCGCCGGTACTCTTGCGAGTAATCACATCCCATTTCTCAGGAGTGGTTACCAACATTTGCGTAGTTCTAATCTCGGCCTTGGTCAATTGCATATCACCAGTAAGCTCGCGCACCGACAGGCCTAACGGAGCAAGTCGTTTACCTGTGGACGGGGGATAGCATAATTTATTTATAATACTGTCCAAACAATTGTTGAGGATAAAGAGTATATGGCCCCTAAAATTTTCTTTTTTGAATCCATAGTACAATCATTCCAAGTTGTATACAGTACGTATAGATCTAGCATTCACATTAATGAATTATTCTTGGTAGTTTCATGCATATATTGTTTCTTCCTACTGGCGAATTGCAACGTGTACCTGAAGTGTTGAAAATCAACACTCATATACCAAGATATACATATCTTCTGTTGTAGGTAAATATTGCATTTTCTGATTACATTATACGACAATAACTAAGGAACAAAAGACTGTCTAAATACCAAAATACAGCACAAATACCAAAAGATAGCCGAAATACCAAAAGACAGCCCAAATACCAAAAGACAGCCTAAATACCAAAATTATCCACCATTTCCGCGGCAAGTGCTTTCATTGGAGCAACGTAAACGATCTTAAAGCTGTCCCGTTGAATAATTCCGTCCACGATGTTTTTCTCAATTTCATGCAACACTGTCATAAGTGCTACGTTCGTCTTTCCGGCACCAGTCGGCGCACACACGAGCATGTTCTCATTGGTTCTATACGCCTATGAACGTGATTGTGTGCACGTGTCTATATTTGCTTACATGTGTGTGTAAATTTTGGCATGGCATATCATATTTTGTAAGCACTAAGAAAATTAGTAGATTAATGGGGATACAGAAGGCTAAATGTAGTGACATGTCATAATCGCGTTGCGGTACAAGTCTGTCTACGCACGTACATAGTCACAGGGGAAAACGGCATACCACATCGAACACAATCGATTGAATACGATTAAGAGATTTAAACCCCATAAAGGCCATTTGAGATATCGGACTGAACTCGTTTATAGCCACAACACGCTCAGTAATACGCGTAGGCGCCTTATTTGGTGGTTCAATGTGTACCTCATCCCATTTGTTGTTCACTTCAGTGGTTGAACCAGGTGGAAGTGTCACACGTGACCCTAGATGCGTGCATCGTATGTTGTACGATTGTTCAATGTGAGCACTACTTGCCTCATTGCAGCAATACATGCGATCGCAAGTATAAAAATATATCAGAATGAATGCTTGCGTGTGCGTGTGCGTGTGCATGTGCGTGTGCGTGTGCATGTGCGTGTGCGTGTGCGTGTGCGTGCTTGACTTTTAGAGGAATATACATATATATATATATATGAACTCCCACACCTGAAATGAAGGATGAAATTGCGTTTGACGTAGAGGCCGAACTATCATATACGCCTGGATACTTCTGTGTAGTTACTTGTCTACCTTCTTTACTAAACAACGGTCTATCAGCCTGTGGTTGACGTCTGACCTCTCTAGCGCGATTTGTTAGACCCAGGGCTATGTTTATGTCCACATCAGCACATTTCTTGCTCTATATATATGTTCGTGATATAAAGTCATGAATATATGCAACTATAACGTGCCAGTGATGCCAGAGATGAGTTGTGTGGGAGGAGGGGATATATACACCTGAATTTCAGTATACGTGTCAGTATGAGAGTGTATGTTCATTTGTGCGTGGTGGTATGCATATGTGTTTTAGTCATACACGTACATAACAAACGAATACTAGCACAGCACAAACATTCACACGGATTGCACGCAGTCTCATATACATACACTTGATACATGGATTCGTCAGTTTTCATATACTTACCGCACCTTTTCTCTCTATTCAACGCCAATACGAGTGCGACTCAACCGACGGTCGGATTTGGCTTTTATATATACAGACGTTTATGGTAGCGACACAGAGTAGTACATACATCCATGCTCTAACGCATACCCCACACGACATCACATTCCCACAAAACAGGCTCACTAAACAATAAACAATTCACACGCACACACATACGTGCGTCAATAAACATGCATATATGTACACGTAACACTCACAAACTACATCCCATACTCAAACTCACATACTCAACTTTATTCAAGGCAATCACATTCATACACATACACATACTTGTACTTTCAGCTGTTGCTTTCGAACCTGCTTTCCACGATACTTTGCTTCCTGTGTCTGCACCACTACGTGAGCTCCATATTGCTTGGTGGAGCTCTCTCTCTCTGCTGTATGACGGTCGGATTCCGCTTGATTGTCCGCTTGCTACACACATGAATGAATGTAGGGTCCTGTCTGTATGGAAACTTCGTACTTGTGCGCGTGATTGTAAGTGAATGTGTTATGCTATATAGCCTGGACGTTGGTAATCAACGAGTTTTTTTTGGTCGGGCGGATTCGTAACTATTCGTACAAGTATATGCTGTGGCTGTTGTATGCATACAATTATCTCTAGCTGCTGCAAGGTAGCCGTGACAATCTTCTCCCGGCTAGTGAAAATCTCTTGAATCAGATCAAAAGACTCAAAGCCGAAGATCTCTAGTAACTCATTCTGTGCAACTTCTGGTACACTGCTGGAAAGTATCTGTGAGGTATATTAAAAAAACATGCTATGTGTTTATGCAGTGTCTGAACGCGATTCCCATCTTGTATACGTGTGGTCTTTCAGGTATATATACGTGTATGAAGATGCTCGGACTACATGATAGATACTACCTTGAATACGGTGGGCAAAAGATACTCCAATCCACCTAAGGCATCGATGTTCGGATTTGACTGGATGAACTTCTCACATTTTTTCTTCAGCCACAGATGATTGATTTCTTCTCGGTCCTACACAATAAATACGAATATAATAATATAGAAGTGTTGTAGGCAAGGGATTTTGTTACACGTGTCTTTATACGTTGACGAATGTGTGCACACGAGAGTGTAAATACGTAGATAACATAACATATCCAATTATGCAAAGTTTTGGTCCTTGCTACGAGGCTTACGTAAGCGATTGCATGGCGTACTCGAAAGTAAATAAGTGTTGAAAAGAGCGTCAGTCGGTACACATGCAATTGTACCCACGTATAGATTATAAGTTTGAGGGTAAGAACATGCAAAGACAACAGATTTAGAAAGTCCGCCGTGACAGTTACAGCACTGTGAACGTAATATAGTTTTAACATACATGTATAAGCAAGTATTAACATGTATATGATAAAGCTTTCTCACATGTCTACGCACGGGGTATATCTACGCACAGGTTCTAGACGAATCGTTCGTGGGCATTCCTTTTATAACTTAGCTCTCGAAATTATTGAAGTACACAAACATCTATGAATGAACTTACAGGATAATCTTCTGCCTTCAAGGACATGCCAGCGATTCCGTGCTCCACACCACGTACAGGATCATCACGCATCATCATACGCTCATCTTCCTCTAAGTATTCTCTTTCGTAAGTTTTAAATATTGGCAATTGTTTGGGAGCATTATACTTGACGGTAGATCCAAATTCTCTCTGTAGATCTATAACTTGCTCTTGATCATGTTTCTCGTGAATCACTGTTTATATGTGGAATCATTGGATTACGAAAAATAAAATCTACATATGGACTGCTATTGTTGATGTAATTGTGAGCATAAATAGGAGTGTGAATTTGCACATGCATATGTTATGCAACTACGCACAGAGAGGAGATTCTAAAATTATGTTACCTTTTACCCAAGTGGTTAATTTCCGGTGTATAACTCTGATCTCGTCAAGTAGCTTCTCGTCCACAGACTGAACATGAAGCAACCGCTGTGAGGATGAACAACAACGTAACGTAGATATATTGATGAAGTAGATACAGAAGTAAGTAGACTCACGTGCAATGTACGTGTGCTGTCTTCGCATATACAGAAGTAAATGGGATACTTGTATGTGGTTATAATCACAGTCCGGAACAACAAAAGTAGCAGACTTGTGTCTCATTGTGTAACAATACTTCAAAAGGTTGATGGGTTAATACACATGTTACTACATGTCCCATATCTTGGCGTTTTGCTAAGTATACAACAACTAGAGAATACGGATATGGTTTTACACGAAACGAACTCATTGTCGAACATTTTATGTATTCATGTATATGATAGTACATGTTCATGTGGACATACAGAATACCTTGAATTCCCCAGACAATGTTCGACTGATAGTTTTATTGGACATTCCACTGAGGTCGCCATAGTATCTTAGTAGCAGGCTATGTACTTTATAAGCTAAATCCCGCAAATCAGGCGTAGATATAACCTCCCTGTTTGAAACTTTCTTGAGAAGACTGAGGTACTCATTCACAGCTGAGAATATGGAGAAAGAAAGCACTATTAATGTAGCTGTAGTTGAGTAGAATTGTGTATACACTGGCTATTTTGCGTATATGAAGCACGGAAATGTGTATAGTACCATCATTCACTTCCAGTATGTTCAAAGTCATGAATCTACGACTGATAACGCTAACGTGTGCTAAATATATACTTTACATGAGCACAAATATCTTCTATAAATCAAAAACTTGGGGAAATATATATTATCCACTACAATCTTTTTCATACAGCACGCGACAAGAATCGCAACCAAACTCATTGGTATGATTTAAAAGTTACCTTTCTGTCTCTCAAATCCCTCAGGAAGGCCTACAATTTTTGGTGATTCTATCAATTGAGCAACTAGTATGTTCCAGTCTTCCTCGTTGCTGTCATATTTTTTACATTTTGCAGAAAATAGCTTGTACGCTTCATTTACAAGAATATAAAATGAAAAATCATATAATGAATCACTAATTTCAGCAATTTTATGCGCTTAAGGTGGTTATACGACACGTTTCATGTTGCAATTTACTATTACTTCGGCTATGGTGCACGGGAAACCCCTACATCACGGGACAATTGGTGAGTAAAGAAGGAAAAGTGCATGGAAAAAGCGGTGATGAAGGATTGCCATGAATATGTATGCATATAAACATGTACACGGTGAGAAACGGTGACAATTACACGGTGATTATGTACGTAAGAGTCAAACTGTTTCACAAGTCCCATATAATAGTCCATGTTGTCTGAAAATTCACGACACCAAAGATACGTATATTGTTAAGATCGCCTACTACAAGACATTGCAAACAAGTAAGCAATTGCAAACACGTGCTCACATACACTACTTAATAGTATGGACGTACTTAAACAGTAGAAATATATATTCCATACACTGAATTGTGAGGCATGAACTACACTTCATACCTTCTTCGTCACTGACATCATGCTTTCCACTGACCCCGGTAGTTTTGAATAATGACCTCAACACTCCCGACAGAAACGCATTTCCCACGGCAGTCATGACGACGTTTTACAATGTACCAAACAGCACTACTATGATTATGTAAATCTCACTATTTAAGTATGTTTGTATGTGTGTGTGTGTGTGCATGTGCATGTATGGTTGTGCGTGTGCGTGTGCGTGTGTAAGCGTGTACGTGTTGGTGTTGATGAAGTGAAGACATTAAGTATTTCTTATTCCGTCATGTGCTGTAATAATCACAGTTTCCAATCATGTATTAGTTATGCTTCGACCGCCAAATATATTATGACCCATAAGTAGGTACTACACCTCGATAACGTATATGAACTTTACGTTTACTTGCGTGTTGACCTCAGAAGTCAAGTATTTAGTACCATACAACCGAAATACGTAACTCATATAAATGATGGTGAGTAGTGATATGTGTTGGTCGTTTGTTACTTACTCATCAAGAAGAGAGTATTCATAAACATTGACTCAATCATATACTTTATTCAAAACAAAGTAGAAATAAAAGTTATCAACAACATTCACTACTATAGAATCCAGGATATTAATCAATATTTATGACTAAACTCATGACTAAAAAGCACCGGACAGACGAGACATTTTGTTGTTCTAAATATTTTATTAAAGGGAAGGAGAGGGTTTGAGGATTTTTTTTGGTATTTTTTTTTGTTGTTGTTTAGGTCTTGTTATGGGGTTGGATACAATCCGGGTGGAGGGACCCAGTCGGTCAGCGGTCGGTCAGTCAGTCAGTCAGTCGGTCAGTCAATCGGTCGGTCAGTCAGTCAGTCGGTCAGTCAGTCAGTCGGTCAGTCACTCCTCATTCACTCACACACTCATTCACTCACACACCCACTCACCCACACACCCACTCACCCACTCACCCACACACCCACTCACCCACTCACTCACTCACTCACTCACTCACTCACACTGGAACTTGATACAGCTAATCAGTACATTGGATCCATCCATCCATCCTCTTATTGTTGGCCGGTGGCTGGTTGGCAGCTTGGAGGGTTAGATTGACTACCTCGTCCACTCTACACTCGCCCTTGACCCCTCCCTACCACTACCTCTCTTACCCTTTTCTCTACCAAGTACTCACTCACCTTACCCGCAACTCATACCCGTATCTCTATCCGTAACAGTACCCATATCCCGACCCATAATGGTACCCGTATCCCTACTACCCTCTTCCTATACGTACTGTACCCGTACTCTACCTCTACCCCCTATTCCCGTATACCTCTCATACCCCTATCCTCTCTACCCGTTCCATTCATTCACTGCGACTAACTTAACTGAACTAAACTACCCTTGGCTCTATGTGTTTATTGCTGTGTTTACATTTTCTTTTTAATACACAAATTGCACGCAACACTGATGCTGAAGCTCCGGATCAGCATTACTCACGTACATACATGTATACATACATACATACATACATACATACATACATGACATACATACACACATACATACATACATACGTACATACGTACATACATACAGCACATACAAATGCGCATATATACTCACTTATTTAATTGCTTACTTACTTTCTTCACGTTGTCTCTCCGTCTCTCTCTCACCTACTGAATCACTCGCTCACTCACTCACTCACTCACGCCAATTTAGGTGTGTATAATCCCAACGCACATAGGCGTACACATTCTTGCACACTAGCTTACGTAAATTCGTATAGTAGCTTCTATGCATGCACACGAATGAAAACTCGCACATTACAGGAACGCACCTAAGCTTAACGCAGCTAGTCATATACGTTATATATATTATTTAGTATATATAAATACGTTTTACACGAGGGCCCTCTCGGTCGTGCTCGTATGCTGCAGCGCTGGATAGATTGTGAACGATAGTAATTCTAGGAACGAATTTGACTTGTTCTCGGTGTACAAAAAAATTTCAGTTTTTACATACATCAAGCGTACTATCCACAAATAGCTCAACGACTCCCTGTTTATGAGGACGGATAATGTCGGGCGAGTATTAAGTACGAATCCAGGTCAATTATCGAACTTGTACAAACCCTAGCTCGCAACGCTTGTAGAATAGTTGAATAGTTTCGCTCTTGATCTTATGACCATCTGTTCGTAGCTGTCATACTACAGTCGAAGCTACAATGAAGAGTTTTATGGGAAAGGTATGCGTGTGAAAGACAAATCTGTTTTTATATTTTTGTTTCACTGACGTTTTTCATGAATGTAATATGCATACATTGACTGTATATCCAACAAAATGACCTTTTTGGTAGCAACTATTAGTTGTTTGTTTGCCAAACATGTGATTCTCTTCTATTCTTATGATGTAGCGCGTTCCTTTTGCATCTTCGAATATTATAGTTCTTCATTGTTAAATAGTTGGAATACAGTGTGTGCAAGAAGTGACAAGGAAATCGTATGCTAGCTATCATTCATTTTTTGTGTTTTGCTGGTTCAGTGTGTAGACAGACACTTACTTAGTCTTTCGTTTTTGAGTAGTTGGGGAAGAATAAACACAAGGAGGATAAAGAGAAGTCTAACAGCAGTAATAAGGAGAAGGACAAAGGAAAAGACTCGAAAAAAGAGAAGACCAAAAAGAACAATGTCGATGTCCCAGACTCAGCCACACCCCAACCCAATGTTCCCGGGGTAGGAAGCATTTGTAGTGATTTCTGCTTGTGGAGACCGTTTTTTCGGTTTTGGTCTGCACTGCATACTGAATATATGAAGTGTAGCTTGCAAAACGAAGACAATCTGTGCATGTTTTCATATTTGGCGTACAACGTACATCAATGATTTGAGTTGTTTGCAATACAGACTTACCAAAATTACACATGCAACTAACAATCGCGCTCTTAATTTTTTTATATGCGAAATACAGTCCTTAGATATCGGCTCGCCAACTGCTCAGCCTGTGGTACCCATTTCCCATTTACATCCACCGGGAAGTACCATGTTAGAACCACCAAAGGCGGGTACACCTGCAAACATTAAGACTAAAATGACGAAAGAGGTAGGCTTATCCGACTTGCCCATGAAGCGTCCTAACAGGAGGCAACACTCTTCTAGGTAATTTGATTGTGCTTGGGTGTGTATATATATGAGTGTGCTTGATAGATTCTTCGCCACTGAAGTGACCAAACTGAAGTGATTTTGTATGGGCAAGTGTCTTTTTGGTTGTTTCGTATTTCGTCAACCACACCTTGGACACGAAAGTCCGAGTGCTGGTCTTCCAACCCCACACTTAATGAGTACTACATTCTGGTTTTCCTTCTCAGCTACCTGTCCGTCATATAGTTTAAGCACAATAGACTTCACTTTGTTTTTCTTACACACAAGTACATTAACTCCGCGATAGAAAGTACATTTAGACACACATACAAAAAGCACGAGTGCTTCTTGTATAATAGATTTTCATGAATAATATGCAGAACCTGTGCAAATGAAGGTTATACAGTACTTACTTATCTGTTGTGTCACGATCTCACTTACTTACACACACGCACATACTATCTTTGAAGATTCCGTGGTCACCAGACCAATGAAATACAAAAACTACCTGCGTTCAAGGACGTGCCAGCAGCAGAACGACAGAACCTATTTAAAATGAAGATGCGTGAGTGTTTTATCTGCTTCGATTTCGCTGATCCGTTGCAAGATTTGAAGGGTAAAGAAATTAAGCGAACCATGTTGAACGAGATTGTAGACTATATTAGTGTGAACCGAGGTGTTATCACCGAGGCAGTCTACCCCGATATTATTAACCTGGTAAGTAATATGTACGTAGGTGAATCGTGTCGTATATTTCTAAATTTCGCCAGCTGATTGCAAAAGCCCTCGATGATCCCAGCATGAAGAGCGTTTAGTATGTACAAACGATAATTATTCACTCAATCACAAATCCTCACCCAGTCACTGCTGATGAATGTACTAGCACTTCCAACTATTCAACCTCTTCTCTCTTCTCCCCTCTTTCAATCTATAGTTTGGGTACAATGTGTATCGGACGTTACCTCCGTCCCAAAACCCCTCAGGCGAGGCGTTCGACCCCGAGGAAGATGAGCCCGTCCTCGAATCCTCTTGGCCTCATTTACAGGTAAATGAATAAACGATGTGTCATGTGTGCTTGGATAGTAAGAAGCAGATGTGAATCACAAATATGTGTGTACGAGTAGAAAGATGTTCATTTACTTCGACCAATGTATAGCGTATGTACGTACACATACACTGTACCTCGAAAAAATTTCCCTGTGTTGAACTGCTCTACCGATATTTAAGCAGCCATAGTGGAGTGATGTTCGTGTTTTATGTATGAATGCGCAAGAGCGATCATGTTCTTGGGCATAGGACAAACGCTTTTCCGTTGGCACCTGTGGTGACTGGGAATAGCTCTACGCTAGTCTTGATTTTGAACCCCTTTTCGATTTTCCACGTGCATATGTACATCTCGATCGTACTGAAAAACGTATATGTTCTTAAACTGTAGTAGCCCATGACCCGCTATGAACGTGTGCCGTATTTCTACACCATTATTCGATCATAATGTTTGTATATATGATACATGCATCACGTACTTAAACTTTACACACACATACATACATACATGCATGTCATGCAGTCAGGAGTGACAGGTTTATAGCTTTTAGATTCTTTTGTAATGGCTATCTAATGGCGAATCCTTTTCTTTTGTTTCATTTTGGTACAGCTTGTATATGAGTTCTTCCTCAGATTCTTGGAATCACAAGACTTCGCCCCAAACACGGGGAAGAAATTCATAGATCACTCATTCATCATTCCGGTATGCATACCTGAAATATTACATTCATCCGTAGTCACTGGCATACCATAAGTATATCATACGCGTAATAGTATCAATTATGTATATGACTTGAACATCTTCGGAGCGGACTTCCTATCGCTCATTATAAGTTATCATTAGTCCACTGCGTGTTGCGGAAATTTTAGGCACATATGCATATCGTACCTGCGTTCAATAGTACGTGATAATCGTTCGAGAAGAATGTTTCTTGATGTGCCCATGTGAGTCAATCAGTGGAAATTCGTTTGATCCTAAGAAAAAATGAATAGTTGGTGTTGTACGTTGCAATGTTGTGTCTGAATCAAAAGAATTATAAGTGAACAACTGTGTACAATGCCCTTAAAATTGCGTTGGTGTTTGAGAATAGTGTTGTTTTGAGTTATAATAATGTACAGCATGGCGAATGTATGTTTGACCTTTGTTTCTTGTATTTCACGCAGTTACACACAGTTACGGTAGTCCACACGAGCACTTTGCACACCAAACATGCGAATGATTTTTGGCTGCCTACCTCATTGAGTGCACCATGGCCCACAAATGCGTCTCATATATTCCCTAGTAACACCGTTCTAAATATTTTTTTTTTTCAATATCTTGGGTAGATGAGTCCCCAGTACAACATATACACATACCTTGTTCATATGTATATCCAAATCATGTTCCACACATGCACGTTAATCTGTTCTGACACATGAAGTCTCATAGACTCGCTGATTAATTTATTTTTATATTCAAGCTTCTGGAATTGTTCAACACAGAGGATCCTCGTGAAAGAGAATTCCTCAAAACCATTCTTCACCGGATCTATGGAAAAATCCTGAACTTGAGAGCGTTTATCCGTAAATCTATTTCCAACATATTTTTTCAGGTTTGTACTTGCTTTCATATATATGGGTGGACGTGTGTTTGTTTCATAATGTATTATACGTATGATTGCATCGGAGTATCGTGTATTTGTCGTGACTATTTCGTGCAATGTCAACATATGAACAGTTGAAAACCACCGTCCTTTTTCTATTTCTATTGTCACTTTGTTTGTTTTGTAGTTTCATGTGGATTTGTACTCTATTTGCTATATGTTTATCTTCTCATTTTTCTCATTTTTATGTCATCTCACTTTCATACGAATTTAGTTCTGATATTCTTTATAATCCTGTTCAGTTTATTTACGAGACCGAGCAGCACAATGGGGTCGCTGAACTTCTTGAGATCTTGGGTAGTATCATCAATGGGTTTGCGACCCCTTTGAAAGAAGAGCACAAAACGTTCCTACTAACAGTGCTTGTACCGTTGCACAAGGTGCGATCACTTACGTTGTATCACCCCCAACTGGCCTACTGTGTTGTACAATTTTTGGAGAAAGGTATGTTTACGATTCTGCGAACGCGTAATGCATTATGTGCTCTACACAAGCACCATTCTCACATCATCCACAACTACGTGTATAGACCCAACGCTGACCGAACCTGTACTACTGGGTATTCTCCGATATTGGCCAAAGACAAACAGTCCAAAAGAAGTCATGTTCTTGAACGAGATAGAGGAGATTTTAGATGTGATTGAGCCGTCAGAGTTTCAGCTCATACAAGTCCCCTTGTTCAGTCGTATGGCTATGTGCATCTCAAGTCCACACTTTCAAGTATGCTTAAACGTATCAGCGGATGTGCTTATTTCTTGAGTAGTCTCCGCTCTGGTGTGTGTACGTCAAGTTTATTTCATGAGAACGAAAATTCAGAATACATTTGTTGCTTAGTCCCGGACGAGTTAATATGTGTAACAGTTTTGATTTGAAGTTGACGAATGTAGTTTTGCTGCTTTAAACCATTTTGTAGTTCATGGTTGTATTTGTGCGTGTGATTGGCTGTTTGTTTTACGTTTGATACATTGTGCTTATGACTTGCGGAGTATTTGAAAGACATCTAGGCGTTGGTGTTTGTGTAATTGTGGGTATTTGTTTGAACCTTGGTTTGTTCATTTCCTCTTTCTCTGATGTCAACTGCACGTGTGGGTATGTATAAATGTGCATATGCATAAAATGACTACTTGAAAACTTTCTAATCGAAGATTGCGGAACGAGCGCTGTACTATTGGAATAATGAATATATCGTAACCCTGATATGTGAGAATGGCAACGCTATTCTTCCGATCATGTTTTCCTCTCTATATAAAGCATCAAAGTCACACTGGAACAGGTATAGCTGGTTGCATTATGCATTATGTGAAGTAAATGTATGTGAAGGTGTATATTTCGTTTTTGTCTGACGATTGTGAAGCTTTCGACGAAGTAGATGTCCAACTGTATATAGATCTTTGCATTGGATTTGTAACTTCAGGTGTGCTGATGTATCAATATCGCAGTGGACAAGTTCTTGTATGAATCTGATTCCGCTTAAGAGAATATGTATGGTTCAATGAGTATCTACGTGAATTGCTCTGTTACAAATTTCTTCATCATGTATGATATGAGTAAACGTTTACCAACACAGGGTACTTTGATATATCGCTTCACTCGTTTTCCCTCCCGTGCTTACTTGTCCCAAGTCATACTGAAGAACGTGCATGTATATACTGGAAGTTTTGTTACATTCAGAATGACCCGTGAGTGTTCGCAGTTACTTACCGTAATACCTATGACAACATAAGTTAGTGTAACCAAGATGTGCATGTTTACATAACTACTACTCTTATTTACTACTTAGGACTATACACGGATTGGTATATAATGCTCTCAAATTATTCATGGATACAAATCCGGTCCTTTTTGAAGAATGTACTAATCGATATCAGCAAGAGCTGCAAATGTAAGTACATATGATATTCATATTTTACTTCCCCCCCCCCTAACCACGCGTCTTCTGTTGCTACGTTTAGGTTCGTTAAAATCTTTACATATGAGTGAGTCACAACGCAGGGAGTGGAAAGTAGTATGCTACATGTTTATGACATCTGAAATGCGGTGCGTTCACGTAGTCTGGTCTGCATGACAACTTATACTATTTTATTATTCCTATGTCAATCGAAAGGGAGGAACAGATGGAGCAGGAACGCCTGCATAAATGGGAAGAGATTAAGGCTATGGCTGATGCCAACCCAATTTCAAAGCAGCTCAAGATAACGAATACGGCGACATAATATTTTAAGCCCGAAACCCTTTTTTATATAGATCAACAACAGAAAAGTGTAATTAGTAGTTCTAGTTTAACCCTGGTGGAGAAAGGTATTCGTGGCAATCTCCTTTTGTGGTCACCGTGCTGTGGGCAAGCAGGATAATAAATAAAGCTTTTTGTGTACTAAAAAGAGAGACTGATTCATGCGCCACGTGCACTTCCCGTTGCTCAACAACCTTATAAATTGGAAAGTAGTCCCGGTAAAGTCCACTGTATGAAATCTGTGACTTACTTTTACGGAATTGAAAACTTAACGAAGTTCAAGTAGTTATCTAACGGCGCGTACATGCAAAAAAAAAACAAACTCTTTTGTTACATTTATGTGGCATATATACTATCGTGTATAAAATGTGCACATATTATAAACATGTACACATACTCTCAGGTACAAACGCACTAACACCGATTCCTGCACATCCATAAACCCGTTTGCCCTCGCATGCCGCATGTGTCACACTTTTTCCTGTATGCGAATGGAACGTACGAGCTATATATTCCTATTTCTGTGCGTCCAGAAAAGGCGTAAGCACAAATGATGTGTTTCGTTTCGTTATAAGTCATACATATTTAACTTTGAAGGGAGAAGTCGCCTTCAATTGTTTTGAATTAGGTCCACGTCACAGTAATGAGCTCCAACTTATGCATTTATTGAACTCTTCGTTTGGAACCAAGATTTACCGGTGTAGGTGAAGGAGCGGCGAAACAACATGTTCAGTGCTAAATTCAGAGAGCTTCAGCAACCTCCCGATCTGGCAAATATATTCAAGACACAATTGTGTACAGCTGTGCGCTATAAACAAGGAACGAATAGTACATTAGTTGCATTATTAGAGGTGGAAGTTCTAGAAGTATTCTGTTCCAGAAATATGGCGTGGGTTCTTGCATACTAATCCTTTACAAGAATATTAAGGCTATTAAGTGTACACGGTTGCAGAACTATAGCAAAGTTTCTTCCATATGAATATTAACGCTTTATAAGAATACCAAGGCTCTAGGAATATAACAGAGACAACTAAGGTTCCAAAGTCTGCAGGTATACTAAATATCTATGAGGATACCAAGGTTCTGTAAGTCAGGTTCTCTTTGAAAATCTCCCTGCTTCCTTAAAAATTTACGTTAAAGCAGCCACCAGCAATTCAACGCTAATAAAATATCTTGTAAAATTTATATATGCTGTGTTCGTCAATGTGAGAACTGACGGAATTTATTCCTACCCGCTCCGATATAATCAGTGATAAAATGTAAGCAGCTATAAAGCAGTAAAACGAAAGATTAGAAGATATTACAGTGTTCATATACCATAAACAACGTCAAGTATATTAAGGTTTTGTACGTGCACTGATAATGAGAAGTATACCAAGGTTCCATGCGTCGTAAGCTAACGATATGTTTACCAACGTTCTATATGGATACGTATGGATACGTATGGATAGGTAGTTAAGTATATCAAGGTTCTATACAGATAGATTGTAACAAAGGTACTTCATTGATTGTGTGTTTTCAAGGTATAGTTGTAGCTGTAGTACTTGACACTGTAGGCTGTTTTCATACAGTGGTGGGCTGTGTACACTGTTTTACAGCGTACTATGAGTTGTATACAATGATTTATCCTCTAGTGTTAAAGGGTTATGTTGTGCTGTATGTGCAGTGTTTGTACTGTAATGCTCACACTGTATTACACTGTTGTTTACACATTCCCGAAGTGTTCTCTGCTCAATCACCACACACATCGCACGCATACACACACGAACACACATACAAACAAACGCTTATGCATACGAACATATATGCATACACAGACACATACGTATATACACACACATGAAATATGTATAACGTTGAAGCAGAGTCTATACCTCCCTCCCGCTATGCTTAAGAATACAGCAACACTACATTAGTATAACTGTACCCTACATAGCTCTTTAAGCGTAAACATCACCACACGTACACACACTCGCTGAGACACACAACCTGCAATCTGACGCAGAACGTGACTTTATATACACAAACAATCTACATCGTATACAATATGAGGGTGGAATTCGACAGTGAGAAGGTCGGGCAGGAAGCGCTTGGATTCTGTTTGAGGCAGATGCGTAGTTACGAGGAGAACAAAGTATTGTTCCTTGTCACGTACGCTTTCCTTTTGGCAGTAGGGGGTCCTGTGGTAATGGCGGTGGGAGCATGTGGAATGTGGTATGTATCAAATCTATATTTCATTGCATGCTTGAAGATTTCCATAAAAGCTGTAATGAGAGAATATGATTCGTAACGACAAGAAAGCGTTCCGTGCTTGTGTATTTAAGTCTGTGTTGACTAAGCAACAGTGGAGTTGAGAGCCAGGTAATTCTATATTGCACTTCACTACGATGTTAAACGAAAGTTGATTTCGATAAATTTCAAGGTGTGGTAGTTAAGTTTAGCTGCGTATCTTTCTACGACTATAATATACATAGCTACTTAAGGGCATTGGCCGTGCAAAGTAAATTCCCTCCTTAATTGGATCTGTCACACGGAAAATGAGCTGAATTTTGTGCAAACACTAACTAACATCCGTGTGCTTAATTCAATTGCTGAGAATTTTTATCAGCTCTAGTGATTGTTTCTTTCTACGTTTCTCTTACTGGCAGGAATATCAGAAGACATCCAACTTTGTTGATATGGTGTTTATAGGAAATGTACATGCTCACGAGCTTAACGCACCAGCTCCGAAACCAAATACTAAATTGTCACTTCACTTTTCCTTCCAATATATCTTGTATAGTATAATTGGTTTGATAGGCTTCACACTTCTGGGCTTGGCTGCGCTTCAAGGAAGTCTATTATGCCTTAGTGTGCTGGTCTTTACGTGTGTGATCTATTGGGTCACAGTGAGTTCTCTAGTAGTTGCGTGCTGGTCGTTTCTTGCACACGCTGTACTATCACGTATACACAATTACTTTAGATCTGCTACTACATCTGCAGCTTTGGTTGTCGCTACTCCGCACGAGCAGAAAAAAAGTGTGAGCTTTTCCTCCCGTACCAATATCGTCGAAGCAACAACGACAGTTCGAGAAGAGTACGTGTTCCACGTACTAGATCATAAGTGATGTTATAATGCATAGTTGAGCTTGTAGCAGTACTATATGGGCGTGTTTAAGATGTGCGATAGTTTCTGAAGTTTAGTCGTACGTGTATTACATAAGTGTACATCATATTGAATACGCTTTATATAGATATTAACACATAGCTAATATATACCTGCATGGAGCATTTCATGAAAATGTAGATCAGTAGTTGAATAGTGTTGTTATAACAAATGTTTAAACACGAACGCTGACAATTGAAAAAAGAGTTTATGCCACAAGAAAACTGTATCCAACACGAGGTTGTGAAAGCCACTTGCTTACCTCACGTACACATACCTGGACAAACTTGTTTCCTTTAACATTAGTTTGTCGTTTACTGTATCCACTTTTTCCTTGTATATTCAGATTGAAAGACGGGTCAAACGCAGACGAAACAAAGGCAATTTGCCTACCGATGACAGAAAATTCGAAGGTCCTACCCTTACCGATAGCGGCATAGACTAGCCAATGTACCGACATGAGCTAAACGACATTCCAATTTATAACAAATGCATATCCATAGCTACTAGTAGCGTGTCGTGTAAAACACTTCCATGTTGTACATGTACCTTCGAATGAAGAGTGACCAACTAAGTGTGAATGCTTTACCTTGGTACTGCATGGACAGTGAAAAATAAGTAAATTGCTGAGGGGCGACTATTTAGTTGTTTTAAACGTATGTCTTCTGTCATAATAGTTATGGATTACATTGAAGCTCTGTCGCTTGGAAGAAAGGAAATGCAATTAGGTCGCTCTACAGTTGTGATTGAGACTACGTATTGTGGTATTACAAATTATTATCTCCCTTCCTGTATGTCGCATAATACACAAAGAGACGAGAAAGACATATTTGTACTATCTTCCCTTCAAGCATGAATCCCATGGTGGAATCATTTCTATGCATTAAGTATAACGTTTCAAATATTTGAGCCAGAATAAAGTGCCGCGACAAGAAGTTGAATATGAACTAGTGCACATGGACGTCCCTGTTTATTTATTGTGAATTGAACTGTTGATATATGTCCCCATAACAAATGAATCAAATTGAAGCAGAACGCCAAACTTCTGTATACACATTTATTTGGAAGAACATTATATTCAGTTGAGAAAACTGAAGTGTTAGTAACTACCTCTGTTCATAAAGTACTAATATTACCGTCACATTTAACTGTTCGCAACGTAAGAAAGGGAAATGAGATGTGAGGATGAATATGTATGTGCACGTATTGACCTATACCTGTACCTGATTGGCGGTCGGCTTTTTGAATGAACGAGCATAGGAAATTCCCCTAGTACACACCAAACCTAGTTTTTCTCGATTCATCGAATTAAATTGGTATGCAACTTGCTGTGTAAACATTTACGTGAATATTCGGGTATCTATGTCCATGTACGTAGCATGGTTCATACTTCACTATCCTTCTATCTCCCGTACTAACAATTCATCAATACGACATAATTCCTTCAATTAAAGAATCAATTCATCTTCATCTTGTATTTCCTTTTGCTCTTCTCCAGGCATAAATCCATTCGCACCGTTGTCGGTGCCTTCTTCGAGCATGAGCATAAAAGCATCCTGTTCAGCAAAATGACCCGCTTTCAAATACTGTGAGTATCGTGTCCACCATGCTCCCCACTTATCAATTCCCTGTAAAGTGTCGTGTGTTCGTACAGAGTTTTCTCAATAAGTGATGCGGAACAACAGAGCGAGTGCAAATGTGCATATAGGCTAAGCTCTTGGTGTATTGACAAATAAATGCATACATGCATTGATATAGAAAAGAAATCAACGAGTAGTGGCAGTGCATACACGTATGTGTATCTTTAAGTGCGTGAGGGTATGAAACACAAATGGTTGTATATTGAAAAAAGATTTTTCTGTCGTATTACAGGTTGTGAACGACACAAACCTAGGTTAATGTTATGTGCACATGGTACACAGTTCATGTGTTTGGTAACCTCCCGTAAAAGAATTCATATTCGTACACTTACCTCGCGCAGTGTGGTCTTGGGCTTAAAGCCCAGTCGGTTGTAAGTATGGTCAATGTCAGCATACGTTAAAGCTACATCCCCAGGTTGGATGGGCATTTCGTTTCTGTCGTTGTTCGTTTGTTTTTAATTTTGTGTGAGTTTATACTTAGTCGTCAGCAAGGTAGCACGTACATGTGTACCTGTATATAGCAGAACTACCCACACCTACCAATATATGAATACCTATGCACATATCAATATATAGAAAACCACTTCGCATGTGTACCACCTTATTGCGGGTACCCCAAGAACTCTTTCGATTTCTGTAATGAGCTCGTTCACGTACTCTGGGTGACCTTTCCCTAGATTGAAAATCTTGCGGTGAATAGGAGGGGCAGAAGGAGTGTTAAAATAATATACTACCAGTACACACGGACATATAGAAAGTATATGCTTACGTACACAGGACATACGTATGTACTTGCACTACTCATTCACATTAATATAATTCATTCATCCACGATAATGACAAAATCTTAGGAATGAACAAAGGGGAGGTAGTAAACAATCAATACAACACAACATACGCCAATTAGGGATTATTAAACATGTGTGTATACATACAAACGGCCACATATTGACATAACATACTTCGAACTCTGCCCCGTAGTTAATAGCTGCAAGAACTCCCTCTACGATATCACCAATATAAGTAAAATCACGTTGCAGTACACCATGGCTATACACATTAATCTTGTCGCCTGCAGACATTTTAAGTGTAAAGTCGTACACAGCCATATCAGGTCTACCCCATGGCCCATACACTGTGAAGAACCGTAAGCCGGTCATTGGTATACGGTATAGGTGATGGTACACGCGTGCAATGTCTTCGTCTGATTTTTTCGTGGCAGCGTATAAACTAGAGGGTGCGTTAATCTTGTCAAACACGCTGAATGGCACTGTGGAGACAGAGAGAGTGAGGAAGGTGAGAAATAGACTTTGTGTGTGCGCATGTCTGTGTCGGTGTGTGCACATACGTATATACATATATGTGCAAACGTGTGAATTGTATACACATACTATAGGTGGGTTAGGGGCAAGTAATAACATACGATGTATATGGCAGTATGCACGTACGATTTACTAGCATGTGTGCAACAGTCGCACGCAACTTGGTGATGTGCACATTCTTAACTAAAGGGTTTACGTACATGTTACAGGTCAGACACAATACAAGATTATATCAACATTTTTAATATATATATTGTGCATTTTCGTGTAGCATATTCACAAAACCCGTTCTCTATAAATTTTCAAATGAGGTGCAGGCTGTCTAGTACGTACCGATGATGGTAAAAAATTACGTTACCTTTGCTTTGTTCCTTAGTTGCAAAGCATATGCTGATACTTTTCGCAAGAAGGTTACAAAGCGCTGATATTCAAATGCCATCCAATATATAATCCACATACCTTTTGTATTGCGACCATATACGGATGACGAAGACGCGAAAGTTACCTTTACCCCAGGATAATGCCTTACTACCTCCAACAGATTAGTGAAGCATTGTACGTTCGCACGCACATAAGCTAACGGGTTCTTCAAAGAATACCGCACTCCAGCCTGTGCAGCCATGTGCGCCACGTGAGTGAACTTGTACTTTTTAAATAACTCTGAAGAGATGAAGTAAGGGAGAGGGTAGACGTTACTTCACGATATATAGTTTTGTCTATGTGTTGTGCACGTACGACATTATGCGTACATACATACTGCATGCACGTACAAATGAAAAAATAATCTAGTACTCACACCAACTTACCGTGCAGCTTCTTATCGTCGCACACATCGACAAGATGGACAGGGATATTGGCTTTGTGAAGTTCGAAAGCTCTATCTCTTTTCAAGTGTACATCGTAGTAGGAGTTAAAGTTGTCAATACCAACTGTTGGGAATTAATGAGATATAAACTTGAATGAAGAATTGCCGTGATCGATGTTTGATAAGTTGGTATACATTTTCGTGTATGCAGCTAGTGCGTAATAAGATTGAAACTATTCAGTTTATGTGTGTGCAATAATCTCTGTTTCTCAATTGCGTGATGTTTTGGACATCCACATTATAGCTACGTACACTTGTTCGAATTTGTGATGCTATTGAAATGCACCTGTATAAACTCTATGTTGCGGTTAAGAACGAATGTCAACTCACAATAATTCATGTTCGTGTACAGTTAACGCACCCAATGCATACGTACATACTACCGAAAAGATTCTGTACCGGATTTTGTACCGGAAGTTTAAATAAACCCCATGACATATGCAAAAACAAAAGAGTGATGATCGCACGCTCTAATAAAGAGAGTATCTGATGTATGTCGTGAACACACTATGATTATAGCAAAATACAAATATCTCACAAGCTAATAGAAAAAGAAATAATAGGCACAGTATAAACATGAAATATACTCGCATAAAAAAAAAACATACCTGCAAAATGTTTTTTTTCATGCAATTTCATCGCTAGATGCATTCCAATAAACCCAGCTGCACCGGTAACAAGCACGACTTTTCTGTCCGCATTGCTCTCCACATAGTTGATTGGGGGTACATCACTCGGATCTCGGAAGTATGGTTGTAAAAAATCTGGGTTTTCTTCGTTCGTTGTTGAGTGCATCTTCATACCGTCTCCATTTTCGCCTGCACCGCGGGCCTTATCATCTTTCAACACTTGATAACCTTGGTGCGGTTGACTAAATCTGTCATTGCAGTTGCTTTGAACTTGGTTCCCACCTTTATCCACTTTTATTCGAATATTTCAAATAAGCGTAATCATTTAACATGGTGCATTGAAAGTAGAAGAGGTGAGGTGTGAACCTAGATGATGCATTCATCGTTCATGTACTCAAGTTATGAGAACAGCAATTGGTCTGAAAACGAACAACATGTGCATACGCGTGCGTAGACGAGTAGGACGACGTTATTGCCGGTACGAAATATGGGAATGTACAGTATTTTGATGTGTGGCCTACTATGTAACCGTTACTATCATTAAACAAAACAAAAATGCTCTCACTATCGATGAACAGAAGAGAAAAACACACAATTTGGCGACAAACGAAGTCTAGTTTGGTTGCACCCATACACACGTACACTATCCTTGTACTCACACTTGTACACCCAATAATACACACATAGTTGACCTTTACAAACAATCACATTTTATGCTTTATATTTACTTGCGAAAAAGACTTACACATCGACTTACAGAAAAGGTAGAGAATGCCGACTGTGAGAATCGCCAGAAGAAGAATTCTATCCCGAGCTACAAAAATATAAGTATGCGACAAGTTGAGTGAAGAAGGGAAATGAAAATAGTTTTCAGCGTGGCAATCACATAACACTTGAGTAATCAACAGTTATGTATGCTTATACAACAATTCCAAATCCACTCAATCACGCATGCACACTCGCTTCACACAAAATTTCAATATTGTGCCAGATGTCGTTGCCATCAAAAAATTTAGGGTGGGCATAAACTTACCCATTTTAAGTTAGCCTACGCTGGCGATGCTCTGACTGGAGAGATGTGGAAAGTGATATCGTAATCACAGGTATATGTGTGCGCGTGTTTATGTGTCCGCGTGTCTGTGTGCGTGAGTATATATATATATATATATGCGCGTTTGTCTTTCTGTCTGTAGTTGTACGCGTTATTGGGTTTGTTTTCGATAGAAAGTATTGTTTCAGACAAATATTACGACTATCCCATTGCGTGTACAATGCAACATAGGATTATCAGGTATATGTCTACTTACATAAATACATGTACTTTTTACGTATACTTGACAATATCTATATGATCTGCTCTCAAGGAACCGATTATGTGTGTAAACTAAGCTATATATGTGGTGACGTATGGATGCTTATGTACATCTGTTGCAAAACTACAATGTGTGTAAGCATGCATGAATATATGATGGATGTAAAGGTGTGTCGATGTACGAACATATAATGGGTCTAGGGATGTATGCATGTACGTACTGATAGATTGATTGATCGATATATCTATGTGGGAAAGTGGGGGGTAGGTCTATTTGGGAGGAGGATGAGAGGGTGGGTGGGTGGGGATTGTGAATGTTATTTATGTGTATTGTGTATGTTGCGAGTGTGGGAAACGAACGGCATGCATGTTTGTTTATCACACACACATCGTGTGAAAGTGTATTTTACAGAATATAAATAGATAAGTGGTCTATTTTTAGATACTTACTGGCTTGCCTTAACAAATGGTTGCCAGGCACGTCGAGAGGCTTTCTATGTTTAGATCATGCGAACGGGTTGGTTATGTGTACAAATAAAAACTTGTTGTATGAATAGATCTCGATTTACGATTGGTTAGTGGTGGCCATGCGTACCATTCCAGTGGTATGTAAGGCATGGCATTGGCTATAGAAGGGAAGGCAACCGCAGGAACCACAGCCGGAACACTGACAGATAACAAACTGCTTGAATTAGTATAGATCTATTTATTACTCAGAATGGATACATATGAATTTATGTATGTATGTATGTTTGTATGTATGTTTGTATGTATGTTTGTATGGATGGATGGATGGATGGATGGATGGATGGATGGATGGATGTAACATCACCATGATATTGCTACTGCCACTAAAACTAAATTGATATATGTGTGGATGGATGGATGTGGGAAGCTCTAATAGTGGAGTTGCAATACAAAAAAGAAGTGTTGATTAGGATATACACGGAGCAACTTGATCGCGGAGGTAGTTGACTTGTCTCATTGTGCACAATCAACCTCCAACTTGACCGACCACATTACAACTAAAACATCAACTGTCGTTGAAAAAAGCGTTGTAGTTGAGACAATCCTTGCCGTTGCAACGCTCGTTTTAGTGCGACACATGCCTAATTGAAACAGCCGTCGTAGTTGAAATACCCGTCATTCGTGAAAATTCACTTAGTCATTGACACACACACACACGCACGTTGTGATCAATTGAAACATCAAACTTAGTTCCAATTGCAGTAGCAACATCAAGTGCTATTTAGGACATATCTTGAAATTGTTGTCTATCCTGTGCTACTACAACTCTCAGCCTGTATAGATGAAGTGCACTTGTCTGCGATGTTTGTAGTGCAGCTGATCGTGTGCGGCACATAATATCTGCTCTCTCTACATGCTGTAAATGCACACCAAATTCATCGTACTACACTTCTATAAACTTGCGAGTGGGAGTTGGGTACTAACATCTATGTCCGACTTCCAAATGATCCGTTGACCATAGTGAAGCTCAAACAAGTAAAATTTTAATTTCTTTGCATCCTTTATGTTCGGGTGTACTTACATGTATGCAGGTACTTTGTGTTATCCAAGAGCATTACTACGTATTCGTACATGATGTCGTATCACCACCAGCGCATACTCTGTGAAAAATGGAAGTTTTCTTTGCAGGAATAATGCACTTGTTACAACACAAAAGTGACCATGTAAGAGAGTTCATCACAACAACGTATATATATATTACACAAGAACAGCATTTCCCTTGAATAGAGAAACACCGACAAGCAGTTGGCGATCAGACAATATCATATGATCTGTCCTCGTTATGTTATATTTTTAGCACAATACGAATCTGCAGCGTAATAGCATAACATTTTGGAGAGGAGGTTTTATGTATCAGAAGTACTGCGTACTATTTGAGCGCATATTCAGTTGTACTAATTTCTATTTGTCTCGTGCACCAAAGTGTGACCTTAATCGGTTTTACTATTACGACTGGTATGTGAACCAGAAACATCTGCATCATTCACTTAACGTTGTTGGCTTCGCTCGATGTTGTTATATTTGTATTCGTGTTAGTGTCGGTGTGCGCGGTGGTGTTCGTGTCTGTGTTTGCACCTGTGTTCGTGTCTGTGTTTGCGCCTGTGTTCGTATCTCTATCTATATGTGTATCTGTATGGAATTTTATGTTTGTGTCGGTTTGTCGGTTTCCTCATCGAGATCTGCAGGTCTTTGAGTCATCTTTTTGACCTCTTCCGTCTCTTCAACATTACGTTCCTTCTTGTTCTGTAAATTTAGGGAATAGAAACCAAAAACATGGACATTAAGATCGACAGACGTACGAATTCCAGATGCTTACACATACCGTATGCATACAGAATACATAAACAGGCATATCTACGGCGAACGAAGGTTTACTGTGA
Source organism: Creolimax fragrantissima (assembly GCA_033442365.1). NCBI lineage: Eukaryota > Ichthyosporea > Ichthyophonida > Creolimax > Creolimax fragrantissima. The sequence goes on from JAWQFL010000001.1 coordinate 1,575,434, forward strand.
GTTTATTGTGCAAGTGGTTTATCGACTTATAAATGTGTGAAGCGATTGCATTTTAATACGATCAAATTATTCTTACCTTTTTCTTTTTTAGTCTTTTTGCCCTTTTTTTGGCCGCCGCAGCTTCCAAAGCTTCTTCTTCTCGCATTCGTTTCTCATGGAATTCTTTCTCAGCATTATCCTATAAAATCAGATTCATGCATATACAATAAGTACATGTCTGTTACATACGAATACGTGAATGTTTATATATATGTGTGTACATGTATATGATGGGTCTTTGTGTGCGCACGTGTAAGTAGTACTGTAAGTGCATGTACATGTGTCAAATACTTTAATGTTACCACAATCGTGACATACATGTTGTGATTTGGATTCATGGTAAGCTTCCCGGGCATATTCGTGTCTTCGTGTGGCCCTGAAGACGTGAAACTCGCCACTTCCAGCACCTATCAGCAAACAATTATTATAAACACAACAGCGTATGCATGTGTCATAAAAACGAAAATGAGGACAAATGGTATAAAAACACTCCCGCTCAACCCCCATACTTACATTTGTACAAAGAAGATACACATGCAAAGATACGTTTACATATATATAGAAACAACACACATATACCTAACAGTTGGACACATACGAGTGTCCACGCAGTAGTCGCATGTACAAGTACAATATACTATATAACTGTACCAGAACATTCTAAAAATAAAGATTGAGCATAGGTTCATGAATGTATGAACAACCAAAGCAAGAAAATACAACCGATTATGCACACAGGGATACCTTCACGCACACATTGTACATATCTACAAACACACCTGCGGTGGAGCCCATAACGTTTCGAAAAAACTCTTTCGGTTTCGGAGGTCCTTTCTCTTTTGGTCTTGCGGGAATGTGCATTGGTTTATCTACCTACAAAACAACAAATGAAATCATACCCCCCAAAAAAATCAGTTTGAGATTACGCTCAATCTATTTGGTGGAAAGTCCAATATGTGAGGGCACAAACGTGAATAAGTCAACGCTTCTGTACACAACGATGCATGTTGTGCGTATTTCTGATCTTGTTACAATTATGTAGAACTTAATACTAGGCATTAGGAACAGTGAATGTGTTTGACGGTGTGTATTCAAGCAACCGTTGGATTGCTTCAGTGTCTATCTTGACAACATGAAGTTATTCTTCTCGAATATTATCAACCGGATACACAATACGTATTAAAAGACGCCGACGAGTGTGGTAAGAAGAATAAGTATTACTTTGAATTACGAGATGTTGGCCTTGCTAAAGGCGATGTTTGACGTAAATGTAACTCTCGACAATTGAAAATTATTTCTAGGACAAACGAATTTCTTGCCATACTATTGGCGTACAAATGTTGCATCTGAAGGATATAACCACGAGTGAATACATATATAATGATTTGCGATTATACGCTCCTCGCCATGGCGTTTTTTCATACTAATTCAACGAAAACTTGAGGGGCAACGTACCTACAATATATACGATAAAACCATGTAAATAACGTACATGAGTGTATAGCCTATAGACATATATTCAGTTACATACAATTCCACGAGTCTATGCATGTATGGAACTATATATATAATATATATATGTACAGATATATGTGAATGTATGTGCGTGCGCTATGCAAAGATGAACCTCTTTCGTACCTGCTTCATCATCGTGTCAATGCGATGTTTAAACACCTCAGTGACAGTGGTAGGTGGTGGCCCAGTTGGCTTTTCGAACTTAACTTTTTGTTTCTTCGGTGTTGACATGTTGTATATGTTTATGCAATATCAATCTATGTGTGTGGGTGTATGTCCAGGCATGTGTATGTGTATGAGTATGTATGTGTATTGGTGCGTGTGCCCAAACAGAGAACACTGTGTTTTGTGTTTATAGAAAGCATGCGGGTAAAGTAAGATATTGGCAGAGTTTAACACAACGACGTTATATTTTGAATTCTATACAGGGATATAATTCGATGACAAAAAATTCATTACGTTATAACAACGTTAAATTAATGTGACCAGATTTTGTTGACCAGATTTTGTTTACGTTATATGAACACGCGCCAGTTCCTGAAGCACACAATGTGTAAACAACACAAATCAGCAGAGGTGCTTGCTCGATGAGAAAGAAGTTGATCTGTAGTCGATCTTGCGAGTGATAGAAGTTGAAATTAAACCGCTTCGATTATAGGCTGACATGATGCGGTAGCGACACACACGTTGAACACACCGGTATACACATACACAAGTAACACCCGAAACGCACGTGCAGTCGCAATCAGTCCACACGCAACCGACCCAAACTCATGTTGCCGTCGCTTACAGTCATGTATGGAGCTGCAGGCAAGAATTTAGGCTCCAAAATATGTATTCTCAATCCCTCTTACCGATATATATGCGGGGAAGCGAAACAATGGAGAGTATGTTCCGACCGTTCGCAAAGACGCATTGGAAGACATATACACACGTACACCACATCACATGCACGTAAACATCCTACATCGTATATACGTATACACCCCACATCACAAACCCAAGCACATATCGCGTCATGGGAAAACAGAGGACGTATGACCTATGCTACAAAGAAAGGGAATGCCACGTCGTCTGCACCTACTGTTGGACAAGTGTCGTCTGAGCCTGTCTCTTTGATTCACAACTTGCCTACACAGCGAGGAAAAGTGGATATTAGCACGTTTCCTGTGGATAGGATTCGTAATTTTAGTATTATTGCCCATGTAGACCACGGAAAAAGTACGCTTGCTGATAGACTATTGGAGATGACAGGTATGGTGTGAGAGTCTGTACATTGTGTGCATGTGTGTGTCACGTGTTATGTCTATGTATTTGTATGCGTGCGTGCTGATCTATGTTTGCAAGATAGGCAAATGATTCGTTATATGAATTGAGTTTCGTTTGATGCCTGCATATTTACCAGTTAGAAATAATCTTAACAAGAGGAATGGTTTTTACAGAACAGATCGTTGAAAACGTCAACCTTCCTGTCATTCACTCAATACGTATATACACTTGACTCACACATTTATGTAGGCGTACTAGCCGGGCACGCCAACAATCAGTTCTTAGATAAGCTTAAAGTTGAGAAAGAGAGAGGGATTACGGTAAAGGCCCAAAGCTCGACATTGTTTTACACTCACCCAGAAACAGGTGAGGAGTACATGCTCAATCTGATCGACACTCCAGGTCATGTTGATTTTAGTTATGAGGTTTCACGGTCTTTGGCTGCCTGCCAAGGAACGGTATGGTGTATTGTACATGTTGCGTGAGCCGCACGTATATATTTGCATCTATTGTCAATATCCCAAGTGCTTCAACAAAATGAGTATAGGTCCACGAGAGTAGAACATATTCCGTGATGATCAAAAGAAGCACGTTCTCATTAGCACTCACAAGTGACAATTACATGCATTCACCCTCGCATCTTTGCACAATCCCGCGTTCAATCCATGTGGCGAGTGGTATACTTACTGAACGCACTACAACTGTATATACACGTACACAAAGCGTCCCTTAAGTTTACTATCAACCGACGAGTACAAGATATAAAATCAACATTTTCTCGTATGTCAAAATGGGGTACCATCTAAATAACAACTCCCTACATCGTGAATTGGGCAAATGTAATATATTATAGAGTTTGAAACAAGCAGCACTCATCCTGCTTAAGAACACTCTCTTTGTTGGATTTCTGTTACATACATATCCGTAGAACCCCTTACAGTCGTCGTCGCTGATTACGATGGTTCTGTACACGCACAGACAGTAATACACATGTCAAGCGTACACCTTATGCTATAAGTACATAGAACGTGTTCGTACACATAAAATATCATTGTTAATTTATTTCGCATCTATACAGATTCTTCTGGTAGATGCAGCTCAAGGCATACAAGCGCAAACAGTGGCAAATTTCTTTTTGGCCTTCCAGAATGATTTGGAAATCATCACTTGTTTAAATAAGGTATTTTGTAATTTAGAACGCGACTGCACTGCAAAACCACTTGAAATGTTTTGGCGATCAACGGCGTTTTGGCAACATAACTATAGCTAGAAGCATCTACGTACGTCCACAAACATATTTAATATTTTACAAGTGCACATGCATCCAAATATATAAATTCAAGTACAGTCCGTCAAGCACCCTTATCAGCATCCATTCCGTACGCAAGGTATAATGGAACAATCAGTGAACGTCTATTGCAAGCTTTGAGTACAAACGTCGCATGAAAATGCATTCACGCTCAAATCAACAGATTGATCTACCGCATGTGGATCTTCCAGCTGTATATCTTAGTCTTTTGAATGTATTTGGTGCCGAAGAAGCCGATATTCTCAAGGTCAGTGCAAAGACCGGTTTGGGTGTGGAATCAGTGCTACCAGCTGTGATTGATCGCTTCCCATCACCAGGTACTTGATATTTACATAAAACACACTTTATTACACCGAATGTATTGTATATGTATATATTGAAGTACATGCCTTACATACTGACGTACTTGATATCACCATACATGTCTATGCATTCTTTGCTGTTTATACCTTCACTTTGACGTTTCATTCACAGATGGATCGAGAGAAAAACCTTTGAGGGCTCTGCTGTTTGACAGTTGGTTTGACGAATACAAGGTACATATACACATGCACGCCTCCGTCACTCGTTCACTCACTCACTCACTCGCCTGCGCATTCGCCTGACTCTGTAATATATTTCAGATTCTTTAATCTCGTCCCGTAACAGTAAACCGTGTGACAAATGAAATTTTATTTTACACATACCTATATATGACTTACGTAGTATATTATATGTATGATTTGCCTTGTTCTACTTAACTCACCTCTCCGGATATTTCTTTTTAGGGGGTAATCTGTTTGTTGGAACTCATGGATGGAGTACTAAAACCAGGCGACAAAATCGAGTCTGCTCACACCGGACGTACATACGATATATTGGACCTTGGCATCCTCCACCCAGAGACCACACCTACATTAGCACTATTCGCAGGCCAGGTTGGCTATATAGTCACTGGGATGAAATCTACGAAAGAAGCACGCGTAGGTGATACCTTTTTTGCGGTAGGTAGTGCGTGTACACAACCGTATTGCGTCTTTATATGTAGCTGGGCTGTAGACAATTGTATGAATTTCTTGAAGGTAAAATTGTGGGATTGCATATTTTTACTATGCACATTTGTGCATGTGTACATATTTATTCACTCATGTACGAGTGTATCAACAACCCTGAGCTGAATATGTTGGGCAGTTTTATTATTACTGGAATTACGAAAGAGGCACTTATGAACAATAGCGTAAATCGATTGCTAGTTATCTGCGTGTCTGTTGTCCTGTCAGTCGATCAGTTGATCGGTCTGTCTTCATTACAGTAGTAATTTTCATAGATTATTTTCAATACAGAAACAGTCAAATACCTGTATGTAGTAGTTTAATAATTTACGTAACCTGCCGTTTCCAAACGTTAGCTTGAATGCAATACAAAACAAAGTCAAGCACAATTACACACTCAACCATCATACATACAATACATGAAAAAAGGGAAAGAGTGAGAATCCCCCATGTCGGTACAACCGTGCGCATGTCCGCGCTATACTACACTACTTCGTATTAAGTCAAAAAGCTAAGGCACCCGTGCATTGTTTTGGTCTTTTGTAGGCGGGCGATAAGAACATCGAGGTACTACCCGGCTTTAAAGAGGCGAAGTCTGTCGTTTTTGCCGGAGTTTATCCTATGGATTCATCCGAACACGATTCAATGGTAGCAATCTACGTATCTACAATTTATGCCAGGCTTCGTATTGACACATTGGCAAATGTACTCATGTGCATGTAGTTCATTAGAACATCATTCAACGTCGATAGATTTGTTTTATTATACAATTGCACATTTTTACAAGTACATGCATATCTGAATATGCGTTGTATCTTGAAATACAGCGTTCTGCTATTGAGAAGCTGACTCTTAATGACGCGGGAGTCACCGTCGCGAAGACGCGTAGCAGTGCACTAGGGTTTGGATGGCGTCTTGGATTTTTGGGTAAGTTTTTCTTATATCTACATATATTTTGCATGCTTGTTCCGATGTATGCATTCATGTATTTTTACCCAACAATAATACATTGTGCGAATGTCTTTACTCCATGGCTGCAGTAAAACTACGGATTGCAGTACGTGATCCTTGATATTGATGTATGTATACGTATCAGGATTTCCTTGATCACTCCACCATCGACATACTTCCTGTGTGGTGAATTATGCTTCAACGTCTCGCCACCGGTAGACCTGCAACATACAAAACAGTCTACAACGTGCGAATGATTGACTGTCATTCAATACTTCCAGTGCACATATGTGTGTACCAGTGCTGTTGCATCTGTGTCACCTAAATTCATATCTCTCACAAACACACATGACTAAACGTGGTTCCTCAACCTCAGGATTGTTGCACATGGAGGTATTTCAACAGAGACTTGAGGAAGAATACGGCGCCAATGTTGTGGTGACTGCTCCTAATGTCGCATATATGGTATACGAACGTACTCGCTTTGCATACTCACGAACATATATATGCAAATACAAATTTGCACATTCACACATATCTATAGACATACATGATTACATTTGTCGAACGCTAATGCAGTCAATACGTATGTGCGTACGTATTCTAGATATTCTACAACGCAAAGTGGTGCATCCGTCAACTCTAAATTCTGAACAAAATTACGTCTCACGCAAGAGCAAATCGCTGCACACACTCACTCACGAAATTCACACTCAAAATATATATCAAACATGCATAGGCCACAATGACTGATGGTACAGAAATGGTCGTGGAAAGTCCAGAACAATTCCCATCTGATCAAAAACTGAGCTCCATAAAAGAACCAATGGTCATGGGCAGCCTCATCTTTCCTTCAGAATACATCGGTAAAATGTTAAGTCTATGTGAGCAAAGACGAGGACGGCAGGTATGAAAATCTCTCGTGTTATTGTGAATGTCTATATTGCGATATACTTCACTCGCAAGCATTACCGTTCATGTTCCAATCTAATTCGTGGCAAACGACCTGTGCCCATTTTTTGAGTATCTAAGCGAATGTTGTCCTATAGTAAATACAGATGTGATTAGTGATACGGCACTTATAGATATAATTGGTATTAATCGGTTGCCACATATCACACGAACTTACCTCCTATATTTATGAAGATGCATCCCTTTTATATTTCCAAGATACGATGCAATCATACACTCACATCCACTCCACATATTTAAACTCTCTTGTTCCCATTCACATACTCTCTTACTAGTACTCCTATACCATCACTTTCTCCATCAAATATACATATATGTCTTATACAACACCCACCTGTTTAGACACACTTGCATGATATCGTCTTCTCAAATTTGTTCATATAGCACGACATGAGTTATATTGATGAATCACGGGTGTCTCTCCGGTATATTCTCCCAACGGCCGAGATTATTACTGATTTCTATGATGAGGTCAAGTCGATATCCGCTGGATATGCAAGTTTTGATTATGAAGAACACGGATATGAGTAAGTTACGTCCACGTACACACATTTATTAATTTGTGTATGCACGTCACGCTGTCAGAGTCGCTCTTAGTGTACGCGCTGGCACCCATATACACTTACTCACTTCTGCAAGTATAGAGAAGCACCTGTCTTCACCTTCCAGTTCCCACGCACATATAGTAGGTAAATCACAAACAGTCCCTGAAATATTTATGTATGTGGTGTTTTTGACGTTGTTTGAATACAGAGAGGCACCAATTAAGAAGCTGGACATAAACTTGAACGGAGAAACTGTAGATGCGCTTTCAGTCATTGTTCACCAACAATCCGCTCCTCGCATCGGAAAACGGCTATGCGAGAAACTGAAAGACACACTCACAAGGTATACATCATTGCAATAACCTTGTTTTTTGTTTATGTGTGTTTTGCGGTTCCATTTATCTGTACCTGTATATTTATATGTTAGGAAACTGTATTTCGCATCGAAAACGAGAGATGCTCTGAAACGAGAGATGCTCTGGTTGTTATTCTTGCATGGTAACGACCAAATATGCAAAATCATGCTCATAAGTCAACATGTTATGAAAATCATAAGTCAACATGTTATGAAAAGTGTGACTCACCTACTCATGTCACATGCGAACAGAGGATTGTTCGATATCATTATCCAGGCTTCTGTTGATAATAAAGTTCTATCCCGTGAAACAATTAAAGCATATCGAAAACAGGTGTTAGCCAAGTGCTATGGAGGTGATGTATCTCGTAAGGTATGTGAATGTATACTCCTATACAGTCAACCCACGCACACTTGCAATTCGACATATGTACAACATGCATTCGCACATACACACTGGCTTGCACGCATATTCACACCTATCAACAATCAACCATGAATACGTATGCACATCGAAATTGCATACACGCGCGTATGCATACAAGGCCACACCCCTAGCAGACTAATCATTAATATTGAGCACTTCTATATCCATCAAAACACAAAACAGAGAAAATTATTGGAAAAGCAGAAGGAGGGAAAGAAGAGAATGAAAATGATTGGCAATGTCGAGGTACCAAAAGAAGCCTTCCTCTCACTAGTAAAGAAATGATCCAACTAGCAAACCTCCGGTTCAAGACGAATATATGACCTTGTCGAGTCTGCAGTACTCAACATAGCATCAACATAGCATCAAAAGACGACTTTCTTAAAAGCGCACGCCGTTGGTTCCTCCCCTGACGTGTGTGATTGAAGTATTATCTTTGCTCACAAGGCAAAAATTAGTATAAACTTGAATAGCTTAATAGACAATGGTCAGTAAACCCACTGCAAAGTATTAATAGGAATGAAAAATATCAAACGAAGATCTTGCGTTTAAAGATGAGATTGGACACGCTGATACTCTCGGCCGAACCAGTACATTTCTCTTTTGTTTATGTTTCGTGGTCCTTTGTTCAATACACGCATTTAGCTTTACTTGTTTGACTTCAGTTCCATGTAGATGATTTACGCAAATTTACTCAGCATATGATAAATTTTTCATGCAAAAGTAAGCACAGCGTCAAAATCATTTCTTGAAATACCCCCGTTTTCTACTATATACCGTCCTGTGGATGCTTACATTAAGACAGCCATTTCATGTACAGCAGAAGAGAATTTATGGTATACGATCACACCTTCGGAACTAAAGCCAGAATATTCGTACACACTTGCCTATACACTTTTCTGAAGAGACAGATCGCAGTGGATTTGATATTGGTGGCTTTTGTTGTGTATGATTTGTTTATCAAAGAATTGCACGGCTTGACGAGGTGCAATGAGCTTCCGCGTGTATAAACAAGATTAATGGCAACAAGTTGATCATGAGTGGCAGCAATTTTCAACAGGAGTTACGGTAGCTCGACACAACAACACGTCGTACTTGACGACGGATGGACAACACAAGAATAAATGATCAAATCATTGTGCAAGAACCGGCCGGAAATATCACAGTGGATACCTAGGGAACAATTTTTGTCAACCACTACCTCAAATAGAGTATACATGTTCACGGATGGAACAAGATACCGAGGAATACACTCGTTTTGTCGAAGCCTTCTTGCGACCAAGGATAATAGGTAGTATTTCGATATCCTTGCCTAAGCTCTCGCAAATCCTATTTGGCACACAAAATTACATGACACCTTTGATCCGTTAGTTTACTTGGAAATATTTGGCTTTGTTTATGCATCAGCCATTTCCTCAGCTTGACTGGGACCCTGCCAAGGTTACGACGACATTCTGTTGACTCGGTTATGACTTTCTTTTGACAAGGTTGTGGCTGGCTTCTCTTGACCGGGTTGTGCGTGTTTCGAAAACCTTTGTTTTTATGGATGATAAGTAACATACATCACACATATATACAAACACACTCATGTCTGTTGTTTACTACAATACATGTACTTGGTAGTACACACTGTACGAATACGGGGTTCCTTTTACGCCATACTTCCTGTCTATCTGTCTAGCCCTCTGTATAGGTTTGCATTATAACTGTAGCACATGTCAACTACTTGGGACGAAAAAAAGCCTTTGCTTAACCATGGCCGAGTTGTATCTGCGACTAGGCAGTTTGTTGTGGATTCCATGATGACTTTCTTGCCATTTATGAAAGGTAAGCAAAATTTATATACCAGTTCAAAGTGGCTATCCATGATTAAAACAGGTGAAGGTGGGATGCAAAAATAGCATTGCTTCAAGTTTTTTACTTGAGAATTCGTAACTACAACTACCCCGTTTCTTATCAAAAGATCAGCCAAGGGGATACACACCAGATTGAAGCAGTTTAACGACTAATGTCTTTAGCGAATGTATCTACGACAAGAGCGTTTGTTTTTTTATGTTAGTTGTAAGAATGTTTAAGTAAGTGCACTTCGAAGTGGCCTTACTACTGCCTGGGGTACACGTTTGACACACGTGTACATTAAAGCACGCAACGACAGACGCGGAATTCGTACATGTACGTATGCAAATGTATGAGATCAAACTACAGGCCGAGCTGCTACTTATAGAATCTACTTTTGCGTATATCGTATTCTAGGACAAACAGTATTTCCTTATTGCTCAGTTATACAAAGCATGAGGTACACACGCACGTTTGCATAAGGTGTATCATTTTATAGAGGTCGAAGAATTCTACACCTTTTTTACTTAGTCTAAGTAAGTTGCGGTTCTTCTGTATTTGTATAGGCTTCGGGGTTTGTGCAATTTTTGCTCTTTTCGCGGCAACAATCATGAAGTTACTCGAATCAGATACATTCCCGACATTCTTGATTGCGCTGCATTTTGCTACCTCTACCATGCTTACTGTTGGGTATGTTGAACATTCTTCACTTATATTCTGCAATCCATAGAAATGTGCACCGGTAAATGTTAATTGTATCATACGAGTAACGCGAGAGGGAGGAGTTTTTTGGTCTATATGGTGTGTAGATGTCTGTTAGCGTAAACATTATTTGTGTCTTCTCACTATGATCTCTATTCTATTATGACACGGTACAGGGTCAATGAAATGTATGAACGTGCTATCATTGATACATTTGAATACATGTTGTTTACTTAATATCTTTTTCTAGGGCGCTGTCATATTGAGTAGTTAATAATCATGTGTTGCCCGTAATGAAGTGCTTTACTGCTTTGCCCGTGCTAGATAAGCAGAGTTACTGTAGTCTAGTTAAAATTTCTGCGAACATTTTACCCTGCTCTTACATTAGCAATTCTTCTATCTTCGTGTCTGCGATTTCCACGAATTTCGTTTTCTGCTTTTACAATTCTAAGACCACAATGTGTTCTCTTGTCTATCCTCATGGTTCTAGACAGCTGTGTACAGTAACTCTTAGAATCTTGATGATCTGGTTGAAATTTCCCAACGCAAAGATTGTTCTCTAACTCCGCAGAATGCACATGTCCGTTCTAATTGCCTCAATCATTTTTGTTATCATTCAAATCCCTGAATTTCCATAACAACATTTCCCGTGCAGATATGGGACAGTGACCCCAGCAACGAATGCTGGCAAGCTCGCAGTGTGCGCTATTTTGTTTACATGGCTGATATGGATTTCATCGTTGGCGGTCGAGTCTGTCTGTAAGTAGTTCACCAACGCACGTCTGCGTTAGACGTGATTTATATTTTGGTTTGTGTTATTGTTGCAACCCGCACAAAGCAACATCCCATTCGCGATTTGATTTGTTACTCTTCTTACGAAAGCTACGTGGCCAGACATTGATACTAAGCATCGGCCTAGAGATAGGAGTATAATTCGCATACGCTAGTAAATATATTGTACATTCGCATGCAATACCCGTGCAACGACGTAGTTTTGTATTCGAATCAATTTGACGTGCGTCTCCGTGCGCCAAATGCCATGCAGTGAATCCTGGTTATAAACTGGTTATCTGACAACGTACAATACCATCGCATTTGCTTACATGCTAACTTCTTCTCAATCTTGAAGCGTACTTAATAAATAGAACGGTAAGACGCGATGCTCTATCTCCTCGACATATCTACATCAAAATTTGGCAAAACGTGGTCGTTATTGTCGTTGTGTTGATGATAGGCACCATGGCATTCGCCAGCCTCGAAAAACATTCAATTATAGAGTCATTCTACTGGAGTTTGGTATGCAAATGAACAAACTGCATGATTAAAGTGGTATTAAGAGGTCCACAACAACTACACGCCCGGCCAATGCAAACATATGTATTTAGGATCACACAAATAGTTACACGTGTTAAATTAGAATGCTCCACGAGTGCAATTTCATAACACAGGTATATGTAAACTCTTTTATCATAGAATACCTTCGTATATGAAAGTTCTCCACGAGGATTATTGAACGTTCATTACTCAAATCAGATTTCTATCATTCCTAAATTAACGCGTTATTGCCACTAACGACACAGGTAACAGTAACCACCGAAGGATACGGCGACATAACTGGACAACGTGAAGCGACTAAGATTTTCAACATATTCTTCATGTTCTTCGGAGTTATATCCTTTGCGGTAAGTATGTCAATATTTTCTTTTATTCTCTCGAATTAGCAATCACGTTCACTGCATGTATACATGTAAGATCCATTTATTGATCACAGTTTGCAGACATGACCATTGATTTGTTTATTTTTGATGATATCTGCGGTATTTACTAGATTTCTGTGTCGAATATTGTGACTCAATTCGTGCTGTTGAAGCAAATGAGAAAACTACAAGAGGTACGTAAATCAGTTTTTGTCTAGTTTATCGTGCACAACCGACTAGAAAGATAAGGTCTTCTTTAAAATGTCTTCATGACAGCAAACCAGATTTCGCTGTGCATGACTTCTTTCTTTCTAAATAGTGTATGAAGGGTAGGTATAAGTCTCACTTGGATTGCTTTGAGTATAGCCGAAACTCTCGTCATTCTTGTCCTTATATACGTGGTCAAATCGTGAGTATGTTTATCTCATATTGCAGACAGCTCAGCGAGGTGTTACCTATGAAATGGTTCAGAATATGGATGTTAACAAGGATGGTAAGGTTGAAAAGATTGAGTTCTTGATTCATCTCCTTATTGAAAGCCACAAGGTAAGTCACAAGATTAGAGCACGATTTTTACAGAAATAGCAGCGAGCGATCTTATCACTTAATCTCGAAGAATTCTCGGGTTTCTATGGGACATAACCTTAATCGTCCTCTTATGTATATGTCGCTCACTCGCCCGCGCTCTCATATGTTTATTCTCTATTGTTTGTTGTGTGAATTCATAGTGCGATAAAGAAGACATTGACGAAATACTTACTGTATTTGACTCTATCGATGTCGATGGCGATGGAGCCCTGACCACAAAGGACATTATAGAGGGGGTTGTAGAACAAACTTGTGAATTTGATGGAGTACCAATTCGAGTACATTAAGTGGAGACGATGTCGGACGAACGGACGCCATTGTTGATTTATGGAATAGCTTATCAATTTATGAATTGACTTCTAAAATCACACCTAGTCATGTCGGTCTGCTGGAGATTCGCGTTTCAAGTTTGATCAAAGATTCTGATAGTGCCACCGGCAATGTAATTTAATGCACCGGGCAAGGATATTTTTACATAGTTGTGCTCCGCCTGTCATGTATGTAGCGTAGAAAAAACGTATTTCATTCCCAAAAAAGAAAACGATTGCATACAATATACACAACCAAAAACTCAATAAAATTTCTTACCCCCAACTCTATGTATATGCACATGTATACGTGTATGCATGTGCTTAGGGCATGCATACATGGTAATCCATATATCTGTATGTGTGTCTGTCTTTTGGCAATTCACGCAAGCACATGAGTGTACCCGGAGTTGACAATCGAACAGGTAAACGAATTGGGATGCGTTCAAGTTTGTCCAAGTTTTGCGAGTGGTTAATCCTGTAATACATGCTGTGGCTGTTAGCTGTATATTAACTTCGATTTATATCACACCTTTACTGAAAGGGTATATATACTGCAAATGACATCAAACAGTTAATACATAATGTGATTTAGTCAATGTAAGGTTTCTAGCCTTCCCATGCATGATTGGTAGCTGGACTGTGCTTCTCTTGAGGTTTTCGTTTTCCTCTTCGCTCATACTCGGTCTCTATTCGTTTTCCTCTGAGATGGACTTCTACTTATTCCTCCTGTTCTACCGTATTTGATAATTAGCTTACTCTACAAACCAAGGGAAGGACAGGCTGACTTGTCTATCTCAAGAAAAATGGTCATCGGCAAATAAACCATCACGCCATTCTGTCTGCCTGCCTGCTTCTCCGTCGTTCAGAGAGTGTATACTATAAACATAAGTGTATGCTATGAGCTTGAGTGATGCTATGAGCTTTAGTGCATGTTAAAAGCTTGAGAACTATTGTTTATTCTATAAACAATAGTATAAACCTGCGTAAGCATAAATAAAGAGCAATACAAGCCATTTATTTGGTTTGAAAGTCATTTTTCCTGTCGAAATTTAGTTTATCCACCAATGGAAACACATAAGTTTTGTTGGTGGGTTAATTTGGAGCAGACAACGTATACGTGTGGCATAAAAACCTCCCAACTGCTAGTTGTAATTCGTCGAATTCATCGAATCAATCAGCAGAATTGTGAAAAAAAAGGATAAATTAGTGGTCGTTTTAGGGCATGATAGCGTAATGCTACATATCAATTAGCTTACGCTTTGCATACACACACATACATGCATACCAATATACATGGTTGAGAATCATGGATTCGATCCTCACGCCTAATATCGACATGTATGAAAGCATGAAGTTCGAGAATAAACATTGGTAATCTCTAGTTACAACTTTAGGTAACGTTTACAAACTTAACGCATATGAGGTTTTTGAGAGTGGGACTGCCCACCATCCAATTCCTCGCAGAGAGGAATCCGATTCTCTCCGTAGTGTACGACACAACGAACCTACTCACTCCGTCCGATGTAGTACTCAGGTCGACATGGGAAAGTATCACCAGTGTTGTTGACAATGGAGATCGCCCTGATCCTCTTTATGCGATTGGCATTGTGTATGAAGCGGGAAACGAAGCGGCGAAGCAAAAGGCAGAGGCACTAGCGTTGAGATTTCTCGAAACGCACAGTACCGTATTTGTAGGACTTTCTACGAGTTTGTCAACGGAAGAGGTGAAGTGGATTGACACACCAACTCTTCAAGACGTAGTGGACAATTCTGGCGCTGTTCTGGTAGACACTAGACGAAGGGACGAGCTGAGATACTTTGGAAGTATACCAACAGCTTGTAATGTGCCGGTGGAGGAAATATGTGTAGCTTTTGCAATGGAAGCAGATGTGTTTAAGGGCAAGTATGGGTTTGAGATACCCAGCAAATCAACAAACATTGTAACATACTGCAGAACGAACCGGCGTTCACACTTTTGCTCGCTGGTTCTGCATGACCTGGGCTACGAAAGCGTTAAGGCTTATAAAGAAGGTGTGGTAGGGTGGGCAAAAGAACACAATGGTGAACATTGTTCAGTGAAGGGCTACGAGGCCTATGAACAATCAGATACAATCCCCACCCCATTTGCCCACTAGATTGGAGCTCACGGACTGCAATGGAATACTGTAAGAATCATCTGTATATATGTCACGTTATATCTAGAGATGTTGCTTGTAATATAGTCCAGAAAGACAACACGCCCCCATTTTGCACTCGTGAAGTTCAAGGAAAAGTATTCCTTCCTCAATCTGTGAAGTAGAATATCTAAAACATGCACCAGGGATCGTCTGTGTTGCTATGTTGAGATTACTTTTATTTTTAATCAACGGTCAAAGTGTGCACATGTTGATATCGGATATCGAACTCAGTGTAAGTTTCTATAAATCATACAATGTTCGTGCTGACTTCTAGTCAAGTTGAAGCGTACTGCACCCATTGATGTACAATGAAGTCATCCATCTGTGGATGTGCTTGAAAATACACTCGACCAGTGTCGGATGACCAAAATCGACGATAGCAACGAACCGATCCGTTTATCATGTGCTACCTCTATAAGTTATAAACCACCTTTCGGAAGCCCCATACTCTGGTTTAAGATTTATCTAGAAGTCTTTTTGATATTAGAAATGATGAAGGCAATATGTTCAGTTTCATATTTATGGTTTGAATTATGGATGAGGGAATGGTTTACTAGCATTTATTGTCAACGAATCCTTCTACCGATCAGTACATGTAAGGCAAAGAATAGGGACTTGCCCATGCATCAGTCGATATTTGCCGCATAGCCACCACCTTCAGATGTATTCGAGAACGAAGGATGGTAGGTGGTAGTAGGACTTGCTATTTGTGTCCTTTCACTAGTCTAATTTATCCAACTGTGTGTCAGCAATGGTGTGAGATTGTACTGCAACTTTAGAACAAAAAGGGAAGATGTTCTTGTTGTAGCCATTCGTTAACACAACTTCAAGATTTGATCAGCTCCGGGTTCTAAGCAAACATACCTACGCGACGTAGGAAAATTTGTGTGCCACGAGTGAGCGAATTAGAACGGGCATGCAAAATTCAAGGAGTGAAATCGGGAGAAATGTGCATAGCTTGTTGATTACAACCAAATGGAACAACTTTAATTGCCACCAAAGCGTATAATTCTACACAAATCCCAACAACAACATACAATGAAGAGCTGTAGAAGTAAATTATTGGTATAATATTAAACCACAACTAGTACTACCAATTCAGTGATCATGTGATTAGACATAATTACAAATGAGGCTACAACATAAATCAGGCAAACAGATCATGTATTGCCATTGATACTGCATTTCGTTGTGTATATAGGTGAAGAGGAAAAAAGTTACATATTCTCATCGTTTACCTACCAGTCGTTGACTTGACATCTCTTGGAGTGCACGTTTGGGCAGGGGCAAAGATGGGGTAGTTCCACGCACACATCCGCTTCCTCGCAGTAATACACGCATTCCTAAGAAAAGTATTGTTCGGTTAACCCTTTACAGATGAGTTTTAAGCTCCAAACAAATTGAAATACTCTTTGTAGTACAATTTTTCTATACACTCTTTGGTACAAAAATTTAAAATCATGTTAATACGTATGTCTATATTCTACAGCTACCAAGGACGTTACTACTAGTTACTTCCCAGCCTTATCAACATAGTATAGTTGTTAGTATCAACAACCTTCATTTCACTGAACAGTATATTTGTGCACGCTAATCTCACCCCATCCGCTGGGAATCGTCCGTATATTAGAAGCCCTTACTCAGCTTTCAATTTAATACTAGTCTCTATTCAACAGCCGAATACAGATTATACAGAAACACGAGACAAATCGTGGCGCGGCTTTACAATAAATAAAGTAAATATTGCTTCGAAAGCCGAGTGTCTTTGGGAAATGTAGCCTAAACACACCAAGCTATGCGAAATAGTTCAATTGCTCTTGACACAGAGAAAAAAAATCATAACAAAACTCACATACTGGATCTAAATCTTTCTTGTACATATTTTTAGAATCGTGTTCATCCTGCGCATTTGAAAACATATGTGAATAAAAAAATTCCAAGAACGGTATGTTAGTAGAGAAAATGATGTCTATGTTGAAATTCTTCAGAAGGTACAAAAGTAGCGATTTGCAACAATGTAGTCAACGACTATTAACGTACAGGAGTGATAAATAAACCATCAAAAAAACAAATACAGAAATGATGCAAGTATAAATATATAGGAACAATGTCTGTGTTCACATCCAATACGAGTAGTAGTATAGTACTGAATAAGCATCACAAATAAGGATGCACCAATATGCGTGAACATAGAAGACAGAGCATGAAAACGGGTAACATAATAAACAACAAACCACCTCGGCTAAGGAAAATAGTACAGATACTTATACTACGTATGACCGTACCTTGATATAGCAAATAAACATATTACAAACCTCGTCAACATCATCGAATCCTGTTTCGAACTGGAAAAACTGGCCAGCGACACATTGCACTAAAAATAGTATCGTGACGACAATCAAGAGAAGTGCACGATGGGACATGATTGTTCAACACTAACGCAAGATGTCTTCAATCGGAGCAGAACGTCTTAGGCGGTATATGCGCGTTGGTGCAGCAATTGATTCCGATCTACACATGTATATGTATATGCCTATGAGGTTTATGATGTACAACGGAAGCAGTGTTGTTGCTGCTTCTGTTGTTTTGTGTAGTTTCGTTTAACCTTCCTTCTGCCGTAAGTAGTAAGTCTGTCTTTGAATTTTCTGCAATGGGCTTGAGCCTCGCCCACACACTTTGAGAGTCTGTAAGGCACCCGGCGCCCATGGAAACCAGTTACAGGTACATTCACTTAACAGACATATGGCACAGTTCCGATACATACACACACACACCTCACACTCAACCACACTCACCCTCACTCACTTACACTCACATTCACACTCACAGTCACCCACCCACACACACACTCACTCACTCACTCACTCACTCTCACCCACTCTCACTCTCACACACACTCTCACTCTCTCTCTCACACACACACACATAGACACTCACATACATACATATATACACATTCACACCTGATCTACACCGTCAAGTGCAGGTACACTGTTTGTGCAACTGAGTGTCTAACAATATCTCTCGCTTCGCACGCATAATAAAAAAATAGATTACAAGCCTAACGCTTTTACAGTCGCTTACAACACAGCTCGTTTGTATACCAGTTACTGCGCCAGATTGAAACGTCATGTTCGGAATGAGAGATAGAGGGGGTACGAGAGGAGGACAGGATCAGTTCAATTGGGCTGATGTTAAGGATGATAAGGTGTGTGTACCAGTTTGTGTCTGCCCAGGTTATAAATTAGCAAAGTCTATACTCGCCCTAACACACACACTGAATGCACTCAAGACAAACTCACTCACAATCTGACGGTATGCCAAGATTACTATTCATGGAAATATAATGGGACTTAAAATATAGTGCACGCGAAGTAAACGTGCGTCACAAAGCACAAAGCCCATATCATATATCACGATTTCCACAGTTGGTTTGTATTTGCTTCGCATGCACTGTTATTAGCCCTCTATACGTAGTTTTCCTTATCAAACTCATGCGTGTTTACATACCGACATTATTGACGGGTAAAATAACTCGAACCATACATTCAAAATGCACACATATACCGCTCATATTGTTTATATCTGCTAAATGTTTACATGTATGGATCGAATTACGTCCTCTTATTAATTATGCTCAGCATCGTGAGAATTACCTTGGGCACTCTCTGAATGCACCAGTGGGTAGATGGCAAAATAAAAAGGATTTACAATGGTTTTCCAAAGGCAAGAATGATGGTAAAGTGACTGGCAAAGACGAATTAAAGAGAAGACAAGAAATGGTTCTCATAAAGCAGCAAGAGCAAGAGGCAATGGCTATGATGCTGTATGTATGTATCTTTTGTGTTTGTGCGTTCATTGCGTGCATTTGGGAGTTACCATAGTATGTACCTTTTCCTTGACGAGCGGGCTACGATGATACTATATATATGTATGTATGCACATATAAGGTTTGCGGCTCATACCGCATTCTACAGGACACAGAGTGGGATGTCATTGCTAAGATACTGCATTCGACCAAACATATGAACGTACGTGTGTATCAATGAATTTATGTACGTATGTATAGTAGAGTCGTTTGTGGCAATGTGGGGTATGCAAACATTGATGAACGAGCAGGGCCATCGTTGAGAAATGACTAGGGAACATTGTTGTGATACTGCATGTTATGTTGTTACAATTATGAAGTCCCATAAACAGGTCGAGCAGCTGTAGTGAAATGTGCGTTTTTGTTGTTCATTGTGTGAGAGATATGATATGTATGTGTGTAATTATGAAATGTTACGGTGGATATTTAATACAGACTGAGGAAGTTGATAAGCACTATCGGCCTTTTTCGATTGAACAAACACCAGCTTGCATGCAAAGAATACAAATACTCAGCCGAAGGTTGACTTAATTTACGAAGAAGAAAAATTGACAATTAAATCTTAATATATCATTTCTCTGACTACAAACCTACACAGGCGTGGCGAGCAGATACCAAATCGAGTGTCTCTATCAGAAAAGGTAATAGCAAAGTCCGTGATTGCAAGTATTGTTTGTGTTTGAAACTATATTGCTGTTTGTCCATACACCTAAATATACGCACGCGCTCCACTCGTTTTCGTGTATGTGTACATCACTGTTTAATATCATATATAAACTGAGTGAACAGTTTATAGCATGCTAGTGATTTATGACCATAAAGGTTATTATGATAGAAGTATTAGTCGTGTACAAACACGCGCAAATACTTTCTCTTTATGTGTCGTCTCCGCCTGCGATCTCGCATATACATTATGGTTGCTTGTACATGCAACACTTACATATCAATATGTAATGCAATACACAGCTAAAAGCTTATTGCTTAACTCGCATATATATATTTTGAGTATACAGGAGCTGTCACCCTTGCTTAGAAAGGGTCACGACGAGGAGGACGACACGTTTGCAAATGATCGGATTAAAGGACTCGGGTTTAAAGGGTTCGTTTTTCATTTGTGCAGTAGTGCATTTTACGACAGCAAGCACCAGTACACAAACGTTGCGCAGGGTGTAGATTGACATCGCGACCATGTAAATGTCAAGTTACAATATTGGTCCACCATTTTGAAATATATATATGGTGTTGTATGTAACAACCCTACCTGTTCAAATATATTGTGTATTTTTCCTTAACAAGTACTCATACGAAGTTTTACCCTTTTTACTGCATTATCCACATTCACATGGTATAAATTAAAGTGTAAACTTGAATGTAAGTAAGGAAGAGGCCACGCACGAAAGGTTAGAAGGAACCGGTGAAGAAAGCAATGCAGTCGTTTCTACCCAGGAAATAGGTAAAGGTAAGAATAAAGTTGATATATGTTATGTGTGTGTAGTACTAAAAGGATATATAATAGATTGAAGTGCGAATGTAGGTTGCGGAGTGGCATCCGACAGACAAACGAAGGCACATATATGCTGATTTAGACTCGCACCTATACATATAGCAATTTGTGACAGTATCATTGTTTGGTTCTTTCAGGATATTGCTTTCCTTACAGTGAATTTTCGTGTGTGATTTTTTTTTTAATATCCTCACATGTTCTGATTATATGCCTAATGATAAATGTGTTTGGATTTAATATGAATATGTATGCGAAATTTTAGTTCCAACCGCGTCTGAACAGTGTAGGTACTCTTATTTTAACCGCTAAACAGCTATCGTCACCATTTTTAACAGGTCAATCTCCAATAACAACCAATAAAAAAGGAAGAAAAGAAAAGAAAAAAAAGGACCGAAAGGAGAAAAAACTGGCGAAGGCAGAAAGGAGAGATAAAGTGAGTATTGGTCTTTATAGTACAGTACGAAATTTATCATGAAGTGTAATTCCAATTTCGTATCCTCGCGACATCATTCTTTCTCCCTAAAGTCACATCGAACGGAAACATAATTGCTAATCGCGTGAGATCAATACTCCGTTGTCCCAGTTATATGGAGCACAATACAATGCATACAGCTTGGTTTTCTAACATCGGTAATTCGCTCCCCTCCTTTTTTTTACATCGAAAATATCATTCAGAAACAGCGCAAACGCAAAGCCGATGACGACGAGGATTCAGATCATCCCATTGGGGAATGGGCTGAGAGGACTGTTTCTCGCATTAAGTCGATAAAATCATTACGTCGTGGTGGCAACGATACTCCACCTGAACACAACAACAGACATCTTGGTAGAAGTAGTAGAGAGACACATTCTTCACACCAGGTCACCGTTAATAGAAGCATGACCCAGGAAAGAATTTCTGATTTGAGGAACGCACCTCCAAAGAAGATAGTGCCGTCCGACATTGATGTAAGTGACATTGTGAGCACACACAAAGGCAGACTGAATAATAGAAGCCGAAGCAGAGAGAGAGATAGGGCAGGTGAGAGGAGGCGCACTCATGAAAAATTGGTCGAAAAGACATTACCAAAGGAACGAAGTGATGAACGTGACTACGTTGAAACGCGTCGGACAAATAGGAGTAGAAGTCGTAGTCCTAGTAGATCCAGACTCAGTGAAGTAAACTCTAAGAGAAAGAGGAATGGGCAGCATAGTGAGAGGGAACGTGATGGTAAGCACAAACGAAGAGATAAATACTATGATAACCGTGACGAAAGATACAATAGAAGAAGCAGAAGTCGAAGCCTAGATTAAGGATACATCGAGAAAGATTTGGTGGTAGTGAATATATTGTGAACAAATAAACTTGATTCTAATATGTATCCGCAGATTTGAAATGTATGCAAAGCTTATAGATAGATATACAAGAACGAGGAATACAGACGTGTTTGGAGAGAAGTTATCAACGAATACCGGATCATGGTATTAATACTCGACTCAAACTCTGGAACGGTCTTGCATGCGACATTCTACTAGCATGACATGGCCTTTGAGATGGTTCATGTATGAGTGTCCTACTACTTTGCATGCAACGCGGGCATTGGAGGGGAAAACAGACTCGCGTATAATAACAATACATCAATCAGTTCATAGGCCCTAGTATACGGATTGAACATAAGGATTGGCCTTCTGGGTGGGCTTTCAAAAGGTACACACAATTGTCGAGAATCTATTCGGATATATCATTACAATACAAGCAGTATTTGTTTATTATGAGAATACATATGCATATACGTACGTACTACGTATGTAAAATATGAGCGTACTATGCAAACTAATATGGAAGAGGTCGACCAGGTGATTCCGATCTAGACCGTGATCTACGGGATATTCTCCGAGGTGATGGTCTGCGTAAAGGCTTTCGTTTGGGTGTCCTACTTCTTGAACGCAGTATACGAGTTCTTGATGGCGTAATCTCGCGTCTACGCTGTGCAGGTCTGCGTGGATGTACACGCAGTTGGTGGAGTTAGGCATAGATCGCGTATGCATTAACGGACGACAACGGAGGTATCTTCGAACATGCGAAACAAGTTTAGATCTATTTGTTGTATCGTTGTTTCGCAAAACCTCTCACGGATGATACATATTACATGCGAAATCAGTACATGCATATCATGTGAAAGGAGTTCTATGTACGCACATGTTAACAACACCCACACCTCAAGTCCTGCTTTTTTTTCGATTTCTAGAAATTTATCTGCTGAGCACAAACAAAACCATCGTTTACCATCTACGGATGATACACAAGCACAATTGATGTATATGTATGACTGTATATGTATGGAGCCTAAACTTTTACTGCAATAGTGTGACTCACCTGGTACTTCGTAAAGCAACCGGCCTTGTTGGTTGTTCGACTTCTAAGACAAATTTAACATTAATCTGCTGTCCATCTACAAAACCTTCATTCATACTTTCTAGAGCCGCCTCTGCGTCCTTCCTTCTTGCGAGTGTCACATACGCAACTTCCTTCGACTGGTTACGAACCAACGGCATTTCAAAGGGTGAACAAAAGATGTTGTATATGTACTATGTGGATGTAACATATGTACGTAGTTATGGACCTATAACTATACTAGTAGTATACGCAGTGTATGTAGCTGAATATGCTTTAACGTCTGAGTTGATTCACTGAATTTCTTTGCAAAACAGAGAAGTAAAATTCTACTTATACAAATGTATGGTATAATTTTTCACAATTAATATGGAAACCAACACATGCGTGCATACATCGCACCATAATAATGAACCCAAAGAATATTGCGACACTAGATCAACATTACAAACATCCTCGAAATAATAAACAATGGGTCCAATACACCAGGTTTGCGACGTCACATGGAGCCACACATGAACATACCTACCAAACGTGAACATTCTCACCCGAAGTGCACTCATATCGAGTGGATATATACGCAAGTGCAATACACAGACATACCAGTTTTGTGACGCGTTCGAAAGGTAGATCGATGCTAACAACATCCCCATACACACTAAAGATCTCTCGCACCGCCTCTCTGGTCACATTCCTAGTGAGATTCCTCACACAGAGTTTTGCTGGCTTTGAGCCAGGTGATTTACTTCGACTCCTACTCCTACTCCTACTCCTACTGCCACTTCGACTACTACTTGTACTCAGACTTCTACTTCGACTTCGACTCTCTGATGATTCTGACGATAATCTATATCAAATTGACATTTGTTACGAGCAATACTATAAAGCGTCACGCTTAAGGAACCATATTCAAAACAAGAATAGATCATACCCTCATTCACAACAATTACGATTAATCTCTATTACACATACTTTGCTCATAACTTTTCAGCCCATGAATGCTTTAAGCTTGCATAATAGTGTTAATTTTATTTTTCAACACACTTAGCCTGTATATCCATGTTTCGTGCCTTTATGATCTCGTATTAAATGATACTAGAAATGCTTTGACAAATCCAAATTTGTAAGGCTTTAAATCATACGTATACATAAGCACACGCTCAACAACTATACCGCCCTTAGCGCACTTGATGAACATACATCAATGAAAATGCTCTAATTTATATGAAAACTGCACTCGCATAGGTATGTTCATTGCACATGGAATACACGAGCAAGTATATGTATTCGCACAATACGTACGCAATTGAATAGGAGTGTACATCTGCGAGAATAAATGCATGAGCAACCTTACACAAGTGTGTGCACAAGTATCAATATACTTTCTTATATCCATTGTATATTATAAACTATACCGTGTGTAACTGTGGATGCAAATGTGCATACAATTGTATGTAAACAACGTGTACTCGTGTTTACAGCATCTATTGTTCACTCGGCAAAACAAAATGGATGAGTACTTGTGGTGTGAGTACGGCTCCCTCATACGTAAGTGGTCTTGTGTGTATACGTCTGAGCGTACATCTGTGCTTGTATATCCGTACATTCTTACACTTGGAGATATGCAAATTTAGCATGTACTCGGTAATAGACACGCGTGTCTAACGTACCTGGCACGACGTCGCTTATAAGGTGAACGTGAACGCCTTTTGGCGGGTGATCGCTTTCTCGCAGGTGACCGTGACCGTCTTCGTGGTGGAGAGAGTCGTACATATGGTGATATAGACCTTGAAACAGCGCGCCCCTTCATGTTTATTGTGTATCACAGAGAGAGTGTGTGTGTAAGTGTGTGGTATGTCATGTGTGTCTTTGTATTTGAAAAAGTTGTGTACGTACGACCTCCAACGTTGCTATGAAGTGAAGGAAGCATGTCACCTCAATCCGTAAAGTACGTATATTCATTAGATCGACCAGTGGTACAGTTTTGTGCACTGCCGTGAATGATTTACGACATAGTCCATTTTTGGCGGGCTTTTCAACACCGTATTAAGCAAGACCTGCATGTGGGGTACCCAAAAAGTACACACACATACACACACACACACACTCACACACACTCACACACACTCACACACACTCACACACACTCACACACACTCACTCACACTCACTCACTCACTCACTCACTCATACACGCGCGCGAGGGAAATATACACGAATATACTTGTACATCCATTTGTAATTGCACAGTATAAAATATATGTATACCTCTGGACATGTAGAGCGTGCGAGCTGTAGTTCCAGAATATTAAATTTTACAGATTAGGCCAGTTCAAGTACAAGTATAAGTTGTGTATATTATAATTTAAACACGAGTATATTGTATACAACGTAGAAATCACAGATACAGACATACACGTACACATTCGTACTTCCATTTGTGCCCATCCCTACATCCTTATGAAACGCAGGCAGGTGAACAACTATACTTATTACAATTGTAATGTCGTTCTAAACTATGTCAATGTCGTGTGTAGATTTAACCTCGGAAGCGGATGAGGGGGCGGACAATGACATAGACCATGTTCAAGCTGCTGGTTGTTCTACGAAATTTTCTCAAGATGAGAAGAAAGCACCTGGTTTGGAAGAAGAGGTTGAACGCGTAGCCACCAGATTACAACAGATTGCAAACGAGATAAATGCGTTAAAGGCATATATGCGTGATTTATGGAAGTGAGATTGATAGAATGAGTGCGTACGCATGTATTGTGTATTAATGTTTGTCTGTGTCAACAATGTTTATAAAACTGAGGTTGTTCTGTATTCGCAACCCATGGTCATTTGGTATTGTGGTTATGAAACAAAGAGCAATGGAAAATTTCGTGTATTCAGTGGTATAAGTTTTGAAATGTATTAGAGTTTTGTGAGTAATCATACTTTTAGTCGCGTGAATCTTGTTTCACTTGAAAAGTAAAGGAAATTTGTGAACAACGAACCGTGCTAATATGGTTGATCATTGTTTCTGCAGGAAGAGAGGCTTGAATTGCTGCAGTATAAGACAATTATCGATGGGGAAAGGAACATGCATGTTGCGAATGTGAAGGAAAAGACTGAAAAACAAACAATTGACTCGTGGAATGAAGCAGCATCCGCTAAGTATGTACTTGACGATTGTTGCGGTTTTACTAACGCAGCGTGAACTACCATGCACCGTATTTTATTACCTATACATACGTACATAATGCACACATAATTTACACTTTAATTCTTCAAAAACCATGCCCAACATCGTTTGACTAACCCAGCGTTGGAACAACCATGTACCGTATTTTATTCCAAATACATACGTTCATAATGAACACATAAAGTACACTTTTAATTCTTCAAAAACCATGCCGAACATCGTTCAAATATTGAGCTGAACACGTCAAGCTTCAATACGGAATGCCAAATGCTCATAATGCTGAGCGCAATCGTGCATCTGTTCGTGTGTAATCATGCATCTGTTCTTGTATATACAGATGCATACATCCACACATATACGTACTCGCATATATATACATGTATAAAGACGCAATCGTAATCATCCTGTCCCTATCAGTCAGGGATGGGAAGGGTCCAATCAAACTTTTCCTTGGACCAAGAAATTACACGAGGCCTTGAAGTCAGTATTCAAGATAAATGGTCCACTTCGTTCCATGCAAAGAGCTGCTATCAATGCGACGTTATCGAATGAGGATGTTTTTCTCATTATGCCCACCGTAAGTTTAATTTGTACCATCGTATAAAACTATGTGAGCATGTGTGTATATAGTTTTCGTCGTTCAAAATGATACAAATTTCGGATTGGTTGTAGAGCAGACTGGCGGAACGCCCAAATATATATGGTGTCATGCATTCAAGATCTAACGAGTAAGCGTTTCTTCTTTACCTAGGGTGCTGGAAAGAGCCTTTGTTATCAACTCCCGGCCGCTCTAGATGGAATATCGGGCGCAGGTATGTAAATTACGTTTTGTTATGTACACATGTTAGCAGGTCATCATCGCACAAAATACGTACACTTGGTAAACCGTTACACTAACACACCAAGTTATGTAGATGTCCATGTCGCACGACATATCAGGTTGCCGCTAAGTAGTTACACCTGTATTTCGTTTTTTCCTATAATACCCAGGACGTCAACTAATTGTCCAATCGCTTCTGCACTAACACCAACACACGTTTTCTTCTCAATATGATGTTCAGGGCTTACATTGATTGTGTCCCCGTTGCTATCATTGATAGAAGACCAGGTGTATCAGCTTAAACTTTTGAATATATCTGTGCATGAATTATCCTCGAACTCAAGCAAAGCCGAGGTAGCACGTGTTTACGCTGATATGGACGCTCTGTGCGATACTTCGAAGGGGAAGAGGTACCTGTTTATGAATGTATTCATATATGTGCATGATTGTTGCTGCAACTATGATGTTGTGTACATGAATACCGGGAATTGTAGAATATCCTAGTACATAATGAAACGCATGGGTGTAAGAATGTAAGTGGTATATACAGCATCATTACGAGCGGAAAATCTACCAATTAAAAGTTACATGTGCAATTTCTAACATGATACAATGCGTTTACATACTCAAGAGCAGCAGATACTTCGAAATCCGCCGCTTTTGCCACCAAGTTGTGCATGCTATATGTAACGCCAGAGAGAATTGCGAAGAGCAAACGCCTACTCAATAAGTTAGAGAAACTTTACGCTTCAAGGAAACTTCGACGCATCGTGATTGACGAAACTCACTGTTGTTCGCAATGGGGTAATGACTTCCGACCAGACTACAAGCAGTTAGGAGTGCTGAGGGTGCAGTTTCCTGATGTTCCTATACTGGCCGTCACAGCCACTGCCACTCAACCAGTGTGGAAAGATGTGGTACTGATCTTGCGTATTCCGAAGTGTATCACTTTCCGAGCTCCCATTGAGAGACCCAATTTGCGGTATATATATGAACATGCGTGTGAATATTGTGAATGTCACGGTCATATATAATATAAACGAATAGACTCGCAGGTTACAGCTACTTGTTTGTGTATAAGATTCGGTCATGTTCTTGCTGCCACTGTTGTTTAAGATCATTCAGTGTGGTGCGTGAACAGCCATGCTTTTCCAACTGTACACGTACACGAAATCGAGTCTCTGTATGGATTCGTTTCAAACGCCAGGTATGAATATATCCTTCCTTGCCCTCCTGATATATAGATATGCTGTGAAATGGAAGGCTGGTGTCGGAAATGACTCCTACCAACAAGTGCTAGACTTTATCAAGGAGAAGCACATGGACGGCTGTGGTATCATATACTGTATCTCACAGAAGGAAACCGAGTCAATGGCAGATTTCTTGCGGATAAATGGTATAAAAGCCGCTTATTACCACGCGAATATGACACCTGAATATCGCAAAGCCGTACATCAGAACTGGCTGGTAGATCGTGTACACGTATTGGCGTGTACAGTTGCATTCGGTATGGGAATAAACAAAAAGGTACGTTTGTCTGCTTTGTTTTTATATATGCAGATAGTTCTTTTTCCTCTGGCGTATTTCCTACACAAAATACTGCTAAACCCTCTATCTCGGCAACATGACACCGGAATACTGGAATACTGTACAAGAAGTGTGTTAAATGGCCTGTTGCTAGGCAAATATATTTCGTTGCGATCCGTAGCAAGCTTACGTTCAAAACACATATATATACACCAGTGTAAACAATTATTACGTATGTTATGTCTGCGTGCCTGTATGCGCATGTGTGTGTCCAAGACTGACTCTGTATTTCTATATGTGAACAACATAATGATCTTGGTTTGAGTACAACTAATGGTATCTGCATGGATTGTCAATTCTCCCAGCATTGTTATTTGAATGGTGTAAATGAGCTTTGCTAATCGTTGTTGCTTATGTCTGTACGCATACTGTCATATGTACATATTCACAAGTTTGTACATGTGCAAAGCATTTGTATGCACCTAAACGTACATTTGCACATATTTATCAGCTTATAGATATACGTAAATATGCAAATGTTCATAGATATTATTTTAGTTTTTATATACAACGTCTAAACGCTCCAAGAATACAGTAATATGCACTCCCACGAAATATTCACTACATATAAATTCAACGAAATACAAACATTGCACAGGATGTTAGATTCGTTCTCCACCACAGTCTCTCCAAATCTATCGAGAACTACTACCAAGAGTCAGGACGAGCGGGAAGAGATGGAAGGCCGTCAGATTGCGTCTTATTTTATCGAGGGGCAGATTTAATTAAGCAATCGACGATGGTATTTGCTGAATACACAGGACTTAGCAAACTATATTCTCTCGTCGAATACTGCACAGACACGAGTGTATGCAGACATGTGCTATTCAAGGAGTACTTTGGCCAGGAGTTAGAGGGAGATGGTGCATTAGGAGGAAACAGAGATGCCCAGCATTGCCATTCTAACGCCATGTGTGACACATGTGCAGCTGGGAAAAACATTGCTGTAAGTAACCATGTTAGTGCAGTTTTACCTATGACTATATGGACCAGTAGAAAAAATCTATAATTGTTAGCTTATGTATTCTTTCGGCCAAGAAGTAGTAGCAACCGTAAAGATTGCTGTGAGGAGTACAGTGAGCGAGGTGATGCTCCTCTATGTCATTCAATTATTAAGTCTCGCAGATCTCCTGTATATATACATGTACGTGTATCTGTGATATGTGGTGTAGAAAAGCGCAATTTGTCAATCTTCGGTCATGTATTTCCTCCTACATAAAGTACACATGTTCACTCGTGTCCTTAGTTCTTATTTCAATTCGTGTTGCTGACAACATAGCATTCAAAACAAATAGATCACTGAAGATGTTACCAGGGATGCAATCGTGATCTGTACACTTCTAAAGGCCGTTTTAAAGAACCGCGAGCGGGTAACAATGGCTAAGCTGATAGACGTGTGGAAAGGGTTGGCGCGAAAGAAAACGGTAAATCCGTATGCAAAGCTGTGTTAATCTGAGTTGTTATATTTCGTATTGTATTTACTACCTTGTAGTACAAAGATATTAACGGCAGGAACAAGTTTGTATAATATTATAGTGTGCGTTTTGTTCACAATGTTTCTTCCCTGCGGACCCAATCGTCAAGTACGGACAATATGAAATACAATGAAGAATCAAAACCAAGTACGAGCAACACTTCGTTTGGTCAACTTTACAATATCAACTATTATTACTTTTGCTGAAAGTCGTGTAGTGCACATGATTCGTTCTAATGATGTTCGGTTTCTTCTATAACCTAAATTAGATTGGCATTGAGAAAGTAGAAGTTGCCCCGAAAAACTACACGAGACCTCACTGCGAACGTATCATCACGCGCCTTCTCATCGACAACGTTATCAAGGAAGAATTTGCACACACTCCATACAGCACAAACTCGTACTTCGTCCTAGGTATCATCGACTTATTTATTGGGCATGTTTGTACTTGTTTTTCCCTCCTGTGGCAACACATCCCTTGTTACTTTCTTGCCAGTAAGCTTATTGACTGGACGTCATAATTTGTCATAGTGCGGGCATGGCAGTGAAGGGACATAGTTTTAGCATTCTTAACCGAAATGCAATGAATTATCAGTTGTACACTAAAATACCCTAACTTGTAGTTTTGTTCCATAAAAATAGTTGAACCACATATACTTATGTATATGCATGCCTTATTTTTAGTGTAAGACATATTTGGTTGTACATATATACAACAACATAAGAGTTCACTAAAATATATACTAACGCTTCATCTACAACCATAGATGAAGTATATCTTAATCGGGCACACTCGTAGTCACTTCTTGTCATTGCATAATAAGAATGTTCAGGTGAACACAAATCTTAACTACGACAATCCGGTACTTGTAAACCTGTTCGTTGTGTGTACCTGTGCTTCAGGTATACTTTATATACCAATATGTAGAACACGCTCATGAATATGTCGCCCTTTCGTTTTTGTATCCCATGTTTTATTGCAGGCGTCAAGGCTCAGCTCGTTGAGCGAGGACTACTAAAAATTGTACTGCGAACGAGAGATGTGGTCCCCGAAATAACAACTACGAAGAGGCTGTCGCACGAGGTGGATCCACGCGGTAATTTATGTTCTGATTATACATTACGTGCATTTAACAATAGTTCGTGTGGAAGCCGAGAATACATCTAGCGATACGGCACAGTTACATGCAAAGACGGAATAGCCAAAAATAGCATCCCAATGTTGGCATTGTTATTGCCTAATGTTGATTTATTGTTGCGTATTTATTTACAATACAATAAGTTGATTTGTTTAGTATGCATGTGTATGTATATATGTTTGCATAGATCGTAATAATATGTATGTGTAATCGTCATATGTTTAAACGTAACAGATATGTGAAATGAATTCATTTGTTCTTCTACCTCTATGGTCTCCTTACGTCTTCACCACAGGCAAATCGAAACGATCTAGGTGACACTGATTGATGTGTACGTACCATAAGGTTGGCACTCGAAATAATTCGTTTCATGAAACATTAATATAAGATATATGTACGATGTGTGTTTATTAATAGCTACAGTCTTGTGCTCTACAACAAGATATGGTTAAATTCGTTGTGACCGTCAAATTAATATTTCAGCGACTGTCTCCACAGAACTGAGTATACATGCACGAAGCCACAAGTGCACAATATACGTACTTATTGAGAAAGTACGTTTGAGTGCGTGATTTTATTTCGTTGGAGCGACTTCTTCAGTAGCCTCCAGTGATGGCCATATTGCCACTCTCCACCGCATTTATCGCTGCCTGAAGGTCTTTGTGGTACTTTTCATACTCCTGGCAGCGAGAAGCAAAAGAATAGAAACGGATTACAAGAATTGATCCTATTAGTCTCATGTATTTAATAATATGTAACAGAAAAATAAAATGTAAATGAATTCCTAGTTGTAGAACTAAACTTCAAAAGATGGATAACATGTCGTGCATTTCATTTACGCACATGATCATGTAGATACAAACAAGAATAAATAATATTTTAGCTCACATATTTGTGAGCAGATTTAAAAACTAAAACGCATCTTTACCTTAATTTCTTCTTCCAGCTGCCTTCTCTCTTTTTGTATTCTCTGCAATACAGTGTAACAAATATAACTCTTATAAGACACATACTTATATATGTTTTGGTGTTTTTGTTGGGCAAAAGGTCTAAGAATTATTATTCTTCTTCGAGAGCACGAAAAATTCATAGGTAGGCTGCAAAGAATGAAATGCAGTCACTGGAGTGTAGTGTACATATATGTATATTTGCGCATGTGTTCGTTTGCCTGTAATCTGTACATCATAGATGAATGTTGGACACATATTTCTTCTACTTGAATCTCACAAGAATCACAAACGAAAACACACACCAACATAGTTTGTAGGAAACGTTGTGTGGTATGCGTTTCTTGTCTACAAAAAATATACACCCAAAGTAACATGGCATGCTCACACACGCAGAATCAAGTACATCTACTATACATATATAATCGTTAGATATGGGTGTAGCATGAAACAATTGGTGCACTTGTAACTCGTGAAATATACTCGGAAAGTGCTATTTTGTTGTGTAATTCACCCGAATTTACGAGTACAAGCCACAAAGACGCAAATCCACTCATACACGCACATGCTCACGTCCATGCATAACACATAAGCACGTAGTACACCTACATATCTAATATAAAAAAGTCCTTCTTGTGAAAAACTTAAACGGGAGTGGTAAACAATGTAAAAATGTAGCAAATAACTGTTAATACCGCTTCGTGCACTTTTCGCTCCTCGTTCATCTTCCAGCGCTCCTGCGCCTCCTTCTCATCTAACCCTTGAAGATCGGCCTCCAGCTTCTCGTTCTTTTTTTGCAGCATCTCATAATGCAGCATTGGTTTGTCCTGGCTCTGCGCGGCCACCTTGGCCATGTCGTACGCAGCACTCGGCATGATCGACATGCACTCAAACTCTATTGTAACTAGACGTGCGTTAAATATGTCTGTCTATTATTTCAAGTAACGTTCAGGACTGCACATGAAAAATATGTGTAGGTTGTTGGTTGAGTGTATGTACGTGTATATAATGCTCACAGCGGCAAACAATGTGTTAAGACAGATATAAAAACTTGATCGATCGGAAGCTCTCCCAAAAGATAAGGAAACTAGAGAAATAAAAATCTTTGGGCTTCGCGCCAGTGTTTCTCTGTAGATTTGTATGTAAACTCAGGCTCTGGCGAACAGTACAACAACAACTTACAACACTATACAACTAGTGTTGTGCATAGCGTGAGAGTGTGCACATGTGAATGCATGTATGTGTGCTTGATTGTGATTCTGCAAAATTAGCAAATATAATTTCTTTAAGGGTTGTGGGCTATGGTTCTACGATGCCACCAAGTACAGAACACGTATTCCATGACTCTTAAATTTTTGTGACAATATTTCCTTGTCTTTCTCAAACTCTTAGTAAGGGATATAGTTTCATGTCCTGCACTGATGTAGACTCAACTTGCATCGTATGTTTGAAGTTTTTTGTGTTGCACGTTCATTTCAGAAGAGTTGATCATACTAACCCAATGAATAGAACTGCGAAGTATATTAACGTGACAGGACTTACTTGGAAATCACACAAAAGGCCGTCAGAATACGTACAAGCAAACACTCCCAAGCACACACTTTTTTTCTATTTCACGTAATTGCGGTTGTTTGGTTTTATTCTCTGTAAACTCTCCACTTCTAGCATCACTACACCACTCACTGAGCTGGTGTGATTGCCGTACGGGAATGTTTCACTGAAGTTGATATTAAATACAAAAATATTTAGCAATTGAAAAGTTGTGCACTTTGTTGAGGCTCCTGATGATGTATAGTAGTATCTCCGTACTGTAGTATTTCGTTATGCTACCACCGATTGAGTTGTTGACCAAGCGTTTGGGTAAAAAACGAATAAATCTTCGTGTACGTTGTCACATGGTGCGTATACTATGTGGCAGGCATTAGTGTTGCAGACCATGTGGTTGAGTACATGCTACCTAGCAAGTTGCCGGTCTATTTAGTTTTAACAGTAGTATAAATATGTCGTTAATCCATGTTTGTACCATGTATAAATAAAATGTTTCGATAGTAGTTTGTACAATTGTGTTTAATCATCACGTCCAGCTCTACTCCTCACCTACTAAACATGTTACACATTTCTAGTCCTCCTCTAAACATTTCGCCACTATTTTCATCAAGTTTTCTTCACATTTTCCAAGTTTCCGTTCATATAGGATATCGATCTCCTGGGTGCATAGTCATACCATTAAACAAGTTTTCTTCACATTTTCCAAGTTTCCGTTCATATAGGATATCCATCGCCTGGGTGCATAGTCATACCATTAAACTATACTGCGTTTGCAGTGTGTGTATGTATTGCAGCAAGCACGGAATACGAATGAAGGTGGGGAACATGACCCTTCTATGCAGATTAGAAGGCATTCAGTTACCGTTTAGTAATGTTTGAGAGTAGTGTGTTTGAGTATGTGTGTGTGTGTATACAATGTTTGGTGGATGATAAGTTGTACCTGGTTATTTGTCCTATATGGATGGGTAGTATCATCTGACCACCTTTCAACCCGTCCCCATGTGCATACTTGAAACATTTTCGGGGGGGAAGGGAAAAGTAAAAAAAAAAACAAATTGTGAAGGAATACCAAGTATTCACACGCTCTTCTCATGTGGCAATAACAAGTGCATTAAGTGTGCCCTATTACACAATACACATAGACACTCGTTCATACTCGATAGATAATAGATAGTCATCATGCCTAAGAACAAAGGTAAGGAAGGGGTGACGGTAAAAGGGTAGTGCTTGCAGTAGAAAAGTTATGGTGCGTTTTAATGTAGCTTTAAAATGAGTTGCGCGTTCTCAATGTGCTAGTTTGCAATGTCGGATGAGAGATTTAGATAAGTGTCGTTGATCGGTGCCAATAAACGTTTCTCAGGCTTAGTATGTGTTGAAAATTAGTATATAAGCAAACGGAACGACGTGCTGATTAGATTTTTGTGTTGTACGTCGTTGTAGCGATGTTACGATTAGGTTCAATTATTTAAGGGTGGATTAGCTGTAGAAACATGCACCTGAAGAAATGGACAAATGCTTTCGTTTTTAGAGTTACTGTTTTATATATATCATTGGAAGTTTATACAGCCTCATGTCTGCTTTTCCGCTTTTATACCCCTAAATATGGACTAATTTGTTTACTTTTTAATGTATTGCGACTGTGTAGGGAAAGGAGGAAAAAATCGCAGACGTGGAAAGAACGAGAATGAGCAACAGAAGCGTGAATTGATCTTCAAGGAAGATGGTCAAGGTTTGTATATAGTACAATGTACTTCTTTTTATTCTAGTTTGAAAAGTTTTGCGTTTCCTCGTTAGTATTTAATGGAAGTACTAAACTATGTTTTATACTTTATATACGTACAGAGTATGCCCAGGTAGTCAAAATGTTGGGAAGTGGACGTCTGGAAGCAATGTGCTTTGACGGCACTACCCGTCTTTGCCACATTCGCGGAAAACTGCGTAAGAAAGTTTGGATTGCCCAAGGTGATATCATTCTGATCGGTTTGCGAGAATATCAGGACGCCAAGGCTGACGTTATTGTCAAGTACAACGCGGATGAAGCCCGTAATCTTAAGGCTTATGGGGAATTGCCAGAGAGTGGTAAGTATTAAGTGAAGTGCTTTTATTTAACTTTGTGTTTGTTGTGTAGTTAAGACTATAAAAGAAAGGAATCCCAATCATCACTTGACAACATTTTGGATTCTCCTACTCTTATCGGTACAGCTAAAATCAACGAGACTCCTGCTGATGGACCTGATATGGATGACGAGATTGTCTTCGATGATAGGGAATATGATGAGGATATTGATGACGTATGTGTCATGTCTCGTTATGTGTGTAAGCTTGTTTCTTCGCAAATGTTTTCTGGTTTCATGTGCCGATGTGTATGCGACTTAAACTCAAATTTTCTTTTGAACAGATCTAAATGGACAGTTGTGGAAGAGGAGGGAGGTGTACTATGCATGCAGCAGACTTTTGTTGGGACAGACAGGTGTTTCACCTAAGCTAAGTTATTGCTTACCAGCAATAATATAACTTGCGTAGGACCAGAGTTGGACCCTCTAGCTTTGAATGTAAGGGGCTGTGTTAAATGTGACAAGGTATCTTTAGATGGTGCTATCTGTTGCCGTTCTGTTCAAGGCTTGATTGGAAGTCTTACGTCAGTCAACCTTTTGGCAGTACTGCATTATGTGACACATACTGCTTCACTAAGGGGAACGTTCTTTTATCTCTGGCGTGACCTGTACACCTCTGTATTATAAATAGCTCACCAGTTAAGTACATAAAAGGTAGAAACTACGTACGAAAAGAACCGGTAATCATTCACACCGTTCTGTGGCTCCAAGTTTGTCTCTTTATTTACGAATACGGCGATAGTGCCATACAGCCTTATTGCGAATATTCTGATATTTAGCCATTTTGTGTTAAAGTAAACCAAAATATCTACGGATTGTATATGTGGACAAGTTCGGATTCTTTCTCGCAGTCCGTATTTTTCAATGTTCTGTACTTTTACAGACACTCTTAAATTTACAATCTACTTTTTCATGTATTGTTGAATGTGCGTTAATACCTACCATTGCATTGTTCAAATATTGACAACAGTTTGCTAAAACAGGTCATGCGATCATGCAATCGTGAATGTGTTGTGAACACACTTGCAGACATAGAAAACTGGTTACTTCGCCATCTGAAATTTGGGTTGCTGTCTTATGTTGAGTAAAGTAGTACCCAATGTTGAATAAGTTTGTATGTACGTAGGATATATTTCCCAGCGGTGTAGACCTCGCCGTACATGCAAGTTAAATCTGCATGGTGTTTCAACAGTTGACAAACATTCGACAAAGAATGAACATAAATTCTATCTTTCAATCGAAATCTATCATGCAGTTTTATTTTAAATGTTCTCGTATATACATTTCTCACAGCCAGACAACCAATTCCTTACTCTTTTGTTGTCTACCACATGCGAGTTTCCTGTCCATCTTTTGGAGCATAGAATCATACATTTATACATGCATCAAGCACAGACCTACACAGTTTCCATACTTTTCGCATACTTGTTTATTCCACATTAACCTTCTAAGAACAAATAGGATAAATGATTGGATAGCTAGTGCATCTCGACTATAAATGCAAAAATCTTTCATCTCAACATTTCAATTGCACTTGATAATGATGCAAAAAATCTATTAAGTATCAGTATAGTGATACCCACACAGCACGGCCAGTCAATAGTTTTTAAAAACACGGTACATGGGACATACAGTTCAGAACTCGAAATCTATTACTCCTAAATGAAAATGGATCAGAAATTGTACTACAGGTTGTTGTTTAAAGAAATAAAATGGTCGCACGCTACGCCATGTTTCTTCCTATTCTATAGAGATACCACTGTTCCGCGCTGTTGAGACAATACTGTCCTGGAGGTAAAATGCTCATTCTTTGGTAGACCTCTGCCACCTACAGCATCTCCGAAAATTTTTAGATGCAGGAAATACTCTCAGAATATTGGTAATGTGATAATGGCACTAGCAACTATATCGATCATGCGACAACAAAAACATACAGTGAGATAAATTTTGTGTCTCGTGCTGTTTTGCAATTATATCAACGCTAGCTGTATATCGTTTCTCTTGTTCCACAGTATACAAATTTATATGAAGTTCAGCTTTCTCACAACAGTTCTGCAAGGTATATCTTACCCTTCATGTATAGACCACACTCAACCAGTACAATGCTTATCCTTACGAGTGCACGAGTTAAATTGCCCCGGAACTACGTAGACCTCAAGTCCACAAGTGTGAGAGTCTAAGAGTGGGGGAATTACAAACTAATATTCTTTTTTAAAGATTTTAACAAACGATCATTACCGAAGAATCATGAAGATTTTTAACAAACGCTCACACACTATCAAAGAAATGCAACCTTTGCAAGTCCAAACCAATATTATTCGAAAAGCGTTGTATTTTTTTCTTCCTCACTTCGTTTCCATGTACTTGTGGCAAAATACCTTGGGTAAACTCATGCTACGACTTATAAATTGTATGTTTGCAGAGAGAAACAATTTTAATCTTTCGTACCATTTTAGCATAGTCATCCAGGTCGAAATGTACCGCACAATACGTAGAGAAGACATTTTGAAAGATGTGGCAATTCAACACTGTTTAGGTGTGAACTGGTGTGGTCTCGGGGTAGAAAGTGGTAAGACCTTCATAGATGGAATAGATGAAATATAGATGATACATATGCAACGACTATGAACTTGGAAACTTCATCGACCATTTCTTACTTTAATCCTGTAAGAACGTACGACGCCACAAAGAAAAACTAGGAATTCGGACTTACTAGTTCGGAGATAGATAGTCAGGTGCCAGTGGAATTGATAAAATATTTATTTGAATCGTCTTTCAGAGTTTTTAGAAAAGAGACTAACTCTGACTCCAACCTCTAGTTGAAAACATCATATCAGTTCCTATCAAGAAACACTGATATACTTGGTACATTCAATTGAAAGTCAGTGTCCTCAATTGGGGTCAACACCCCGTTAAAATTTTAATCCATCAATCGGTATGGTTTAAATGATATATCGTCCTCTTACTCCATGCCTGTCCATCCCTACCGCCCAACCACTTCCTGACGGATCTGTACCTGTCTACGGACTAAAGACCCCATCAGCCCACTTTGGCTCACCGGACGTTTTATATCCGAAACACTTTTGTTTTTTAAATCACTCGTCCGTTTGGCCTCTCTTTCTTTCGCCCGTCAGCTTTGCTTTTGTTCACTACATGAGGTCTCCTCAGATAATATACTCAAAGGGAATTACGAATGGTGTCCATCCATTAACAATTCCGTTCAGACTAAGATTCATACAATCAAATCATCACAATGGAGTTGAGAGGAAGATCAGTGACCAATAGTACAGGTAGTAGAATGCCGTTTCATGCTTTGATGTGCTAAACATCTTGGTACACTAATTGACGTTATTTGTTATGCGAAATTCTTCTAAGTTGTGGAAAAAAAGCATACAAGTATTTTTAGAACCCAGAGCAAAACCCCGTCAAACTGAAATCATTGACGTCCATGCAAAACTAGTTGTGTTTGATCAAAGCACGTATACCGAAATAAATCACTTTCACACAAACTATGCTGTCATAAATATTTAATACGCCTCAAATCTTGTCTTGTTGCAAACTATTCTGTATTACAAACAATATATTATCGTAAATCATTGTGTGTCGCAAACCATGCCACGAGAGTGACTTCGAACGTAGAAATACTAAACCACACTGAAGATAGCACGACTGCGGGGCCGTTTGATTCTAAAAACGAAACATCGGAGGTTATAGTAACGAAACTATGGATAATACCACTTGGTTCACTTAGTAGTAGTAGTAGTAGTAGTAGTAGTAGTAGTAGTAGTAGTAGTAGTAGTAGTAGTAGTAGTAGTAGTAGTAGTAGTAGTAGTAGTAGTAGTAGTAGTAGTAGCAGTAGCAGTAGTAGTTGTAGTAGTAACAACAGTATTAGTTAGAGTAGAAGTTTGTTTTTGTAGTTAAAAAAAATGACTGCAATAAACGACGCGCTCAAAAATAATGGAGAACATTCACCTCTAAATTCAACACCCCAGTTAATATACACCATGAAATGTCGTATATACAAACGCATAGTTTGTAGTGACATGAGTCTTCTAGAGTAAAGAGTAGTGGAGTACCAATGAGTTAAGAAAGAACTCCATTAGAGTAGTCTTGGAGGATAGCAATAGATTAGAGTAACATACAGTTCGACAAAAAATACTACGATTTAAGAACAACCAATGTAACTATGTATAGAGAATTTTAGAGTAAGGCAAAATATAGATTTCGACCATTGGGCACGAGTACAGAGATGATTTCGCTTTGCGATACTACGAAAGGTCTATCATCGGGGGTTACATAGAGTATTGTCCGTCTTACTTTGTCAACTGAAATCTATTGAGGACAATCAGAGCCGATCGGACAAAATGGATGGACAGGTATTTTTGTAAACTCTCTCCGCTGGAGGGTGTTGAAGAAATTGACTGGTCAATCACTCGAATGATCCCCTCAGGGAAACGATCGAAGGCCTCACCAAATCGCCGAAGAGCCCACTTCCATCTCCTCTCTGTCTTTAAGTATTATATAAATACTTGATGCGGATATTGTTTTTATATCACATATAACAAAATACAAACTTAGTATTTCAATCAAGATTTGCCTATCGGCTTAGAGTCCTCGTTATCATTCATTACTGAATCGACACTTTGTGCATTGGTATCAAGATTCAAACATTGAGTCGCTACATATCAGAATGTGTCCACCAAACTCGGACGGCAATATCGCAAGTTTTTTAGATAGTATTGTCAGTGAGGCACGTTCAGTTGTACCCAGCAACGTATTCAAGTATACCACAAACGACAAACTAAGCGACGACTTTCACAGAATGCTACCTGCTAATTCTTACTTTGAAAAAGCATCTAAAGACTACCTCACCAAGATCAACTGCAATGATACCTTTGTAGGAGGACAAGACAAGTCAACCGACAATACTCTCCCTCACGCCGGATATGAGAGCCCAGTGAATCACCAAGTCCAGAGCCTTGAAAGAAAGGTTGGTCTCAAACCGAAACCACGTAAGCAGTTTACATGCCGGTTCACAGGATGTACCCGCGGCTACACTTCGGAGGATACACGCAGACGTCACTATAGGCACCAACACGCCAAGGAGTGGTCCTTGGTAAAACGTTCTCGAGCCAACACCCTGGCAATGAGCAGTTTACACGGATCCAAAAATTCTTCAAACGTTTCCTGCACTAACATGCCCGAATCAGACAACAATGGCTCCGGCTATTCTGAAGAGAATGACCCCAGCGACTACCACTATGCATCTGATTTTATGCAAAACTCGTTCAAACATAATACGACACAGCAACGACAACATTCCCTGCCTGTTTTGCCATTCCATCAGGTCTCACATCACCAGACGTCACAACAGCAAAGGCAGAGCATGCCGCAGCAAACTGTAGAAAATGAGCAGAGGCACAAAGCTCTCTCGTTTTACAGATCGCCTTATGTGAACGAACAAACCCACCACAATTTAGAGCTCAATAGCAAATCTGCACTGGCCAGCAGTTGTCCATCCCTCTCCAATTCCATGCTGCACAACATCCCTAGGTACTTTTCCCAGGCCGAGAACCGATCTTTGCATGATATGTCAGAAAATTCAGTTTTTAGACCATACTTTAAGTCGGAGCATGCGCCAAGTCGGAGGTACACGTCACCGTCGCCAGATGTATCGGCGAACATCTACACTGAGCAGACTCGTTCAAACAATCCATATTGTGTAAAGTATGCCCAACCATCTCTAATGCCAACTCAAGGATATATGAATGTTGCCGGTTCCTCTGGCGCGCAGTATTCACCTGAACAGAAGGTTGTGGAGAGTCACACGCATGGATCG
This sequence comes from Creolimax fragrantissima, assembly GCA_033442365.1. Classification (NCBI taxonomy): domain Eukaryota; class Ichthyosporea; order Ichthyophonida; genus Creolimax; species Creolimax fragrantissima. The sequence continues at coordinate 1,617,556 of JAWQFL010000001.1, forward strand.
CTAGGTAATGATACGAGCCCAGGAGGTCTTCCTCAAAACAGTTACTCCAATAGTATGCTCTGGCGCAACGCGACCACTACCCCTTCCGATGCTGCCATGAAACAGGGCTTTGCAGTCGACAATTTTGACATGAATGTCCCAAACATGCAACCAAATCAATATTCTGCTTTATCACACATCAACTCCAGCAGCTCACAATTTAGTTTATTGACACCAATTGTACCATTGACTAACACGGATTCCCCTGCTGCGTCATCCTCTCCAGTGATCCAGACCGGCACGGAGAACACCGTGGGCGGTTACTTCACTCCTCTGGAGATCGAAAATCTATGTGTACAAATTCTTCGCTCTGGCAAATCAACGTAGAACATGAGCTTTATAATTAAATTTAGTCTGAACCACTTGTAATTTATTAAGAATATACGACCAAGTAACCAATCGTAGTACTGTGTGTCATAAACGCGTATACTTCGAGTTTGGCACATGAACAGATTCGTTAGTATGACATGAAATCAATCCTAAGTAGCTAGCATGCTAATCGTTTGACTTTGAAAAAGGGCCAGTGCCATGATCAACATATCTCAACTTATACATACATGTATGCGATACTGACCAAGGGTAGTATGGCAATGTACTTGGGTTATGCTATCTGCTAATATTTTTATTTGCGGCAAGTACGCAACAGTACATGCCCTACAAGGATTAGTGAATATGTTCAAGGAATAATTTCGATATCTTCCTCGCCTCCCTCCATGGCCTGTACCCTTAGGGCTCTCTTCATACCACGCTCGAATTTAGAGTCCTTTATCAGACTTGCTTTGGTTATATTTGCTCCACAACCTGCGGATCCACACGTTCAAGGAAACACGTAGCATGAAACGCTGCTTAATATATCTATGGAAATACATACATCCCACTTGCACGCATATATTTGCACTTCATGTATGCATAAACTCGAAAAGTCAGAGAGGGAATCACCTGTAGTGGGACAGCGTATTGTCTTGTTATTGTTCTTCGCCAACAAACCATAAATACCGTCCTTGTTGAAGCGATGTGAACAGTCCTTACTGCATACAGAAAAGCCAACAACTTGTGAGTATCGACGTGGAATGCACAAAGAACTATAAAGAGCGGAAATGTGATGCAGTGTGTTGCGTACGCACTGCTTGTAGTAAACATACTTTTTCAGGGGTTGATCGAAGAGTCTTAAAGTTAGAGAGCACATGTATGATTCTTTGACCTAAATATTATGTAGAAGATTTGCGTACGCGAAGGATTCATAGATTGACGTTTAACTCACATTTCTTAGATGCACAATGTCCTTCGGTTTCGTAAGCAAAATGTGAGTTACCGAGAAAACAACTTCGTAAAGTATGTATGTCAAAATCATCCCCACGGTTGACAGTGAAGAATACGCATTCACACATGAGTAATTTGCTTCTATGTGCACTATGTAGACATTAAAATCACATACATTATCGATTGTAAAATCTTGATCAGAATCTTTTGAGGCGTCATCATCCCCACCATACTTTTCGGGCAATTTTTCCTGTATTTTTGTATGCATATTTATATGTATTACGTATGTGCAGTGTGTGAGCGCTTATATATGTGGTGTGGATATATGTACGAGCGCATGGCACGACTTGAAAAAAGTTGGAGGTCTAATAAAACCTTAGTGGAAAGAACATGCCCGTCAATTTCGTACCCTAAGTATTTCCAACGCCTCTGTCGTCCACTCGTGTCCTTGCACTTTGGCATCTGTAATTGAGTCCTTCTTTTTGCGAAGGTCCTTTTCAAAATCATCCACCATACTTTCTAAATTATCCTGCATTCCACCCAACAATGTTTAACCATGGTAACCGTTACAAACAATATTGAGTACAGAACAGCAAACGCCTCCGCCTTACAAACAATGTAATGATAATATTGCAGCTAGGGTATCTCTCAGTAGAAAAAAATAATTCTTTCGTTCCGCAGAAATAATACGCCTCACAGGCACAATATTGAAACAAGACTTATTTAACTACACGTAAGTGAAGTTAGCACCTGTATATAATATGGTCCCATTGTCTGCTTTAGATCCTTCAGAGTTTGGAGGTGACACCTGTTTTCAAGGTCTAGCTTGACAGAGGCTTTGATAGCCTGGTATAGACTTTCAATCTGTGTACGAGAAATGATGGAAGTAACCAATGTATGTTATGCGCACAGAGCACACGAGATAGCTATGTCACGACCATGCAATCCCACATGTGACATGATTGCATGTGACGAGATTGCATGTGACGAGATTGATTATGTGCATCATCTTTTAATTTCCAACCTAATTACTGGAGAACGCTTGTATCGTTCTAAAAGTACGTAGGGTTTACACTTTTTAGACACCAAACCCAATGTGTTACGACAAACGTGCGGTGGCTACGTAGCAATTAACAAGCAGATACATAAATTTATTTTGTGGATGCAGCTACTATGAATATACCAAGAACAAACCTGTGACTGATCTCCCCCGTTCGTTGCTAAATCCTCTAGCCCTTCGCATAAGTTGTTTCGCTGGGTATCAATGGCGGCCTCAATCCTGCCCATAAGTGCTTCGGCTAAGTGGATATTCTTTTGCAGATATTCAACATGTTCAGAACTGAGATTAACGTCGGTTGCAGACATATTAAAGTAATTATTATGTAATATGTACTTCAAATAGAATGAGAGGAAAGAAGGGGTGTACAACGACTTTACGAGACGTTTGTGTACGTAAGTGGTTTTTTGTTTGTAATGCTTACCCAAGACCTTTAAACACACAGGAGTGATTAATATATACACCCACACAAATTCGTTTGTGCAGAAGCATGTGCTACCAAGATATACGTATGTATAAGAGATATACGTATGTACAATATGTAACCGTATTTCCAATGTTTTTGTGAGATGTGTTATCTATCGTTGCTTATATATAGTAGTACGTGCGTATGTACGTACATGACTTGAGGAATGATTATGGTCCAACCAGAACTTGAATGCAGGCTTTTTCGGCGGGCTCGCGTGCAGGCACATACAGTTCGTTTTCACACATGCACACGCAGACCCTACCCACCCACCCACACAAACACACACACACAAACACAAACCTACACACACACACACACGCACACACATGTTATTCAGTCACATACGTGCATACATTCCTTGCGTATATTTTATATAAACGCCTACGTGAACACTTACGATCCCTGCACATGACCAACACAGACACGCAGTAACAATATAGTACAGGAGAGGTCGTAGTTGTTTGGTAGTATGCATGTGTGCCTGTAAATAATTATGGTGGCAACGGAGATCAACTTGTTGTTGTTGACCAAGATAACTTGCACTGTGCACTTGCTAGGTGGCATACACAATCGATAAACACTCAGCTTGGTGCGAATTCTATAGTACAACCATCATGACAGGTCTTTCAGAATATGAACTACGACGGTCGGAAAACATCGCAGCTAACAATATATTGTTAGATCGACTGGGGTTGGTATGATTACATGCAACGTTAATGTTTACACCGTGCCACGACATATCTCTTTTAGTTTGTATAGTCAAACCAACTACTAGTCATGGTATAACGATGGGACTTTTGTACGAAAAGGAAAACAAAGTGGAATAATAACTGTGCGTTCCTGAACCAATCTGTTTTGTTGCGCACGCTTTCACCTTCAATCACCCTCAGGCCTTAACATTCAACGTTGATTTTATAATACAGACCAGTTCATCGGGTGACCTTGCAGCCAAGACATCTAGAAATAAAAACTCAACCAACCGCCTTCGAGTAGATCAGAAGCCCGAAAATGTAATCGGTAGCGGTAGAACAGCGATAGATTTTGTGGACACTGAACTTATTAAATTAAGACGATCAACGCGACGTACGCGGAATCTTGATGTTGAATATAAGATTGATTCTGAAGTGTTGTTCCGTGACAGAGTAAGGAAGACCAGGTTAGTATGTTGTGTTGTGACTGGTTTGACACTAGTCTTGTCTTAAATCGCGCACTACTCTTGTCTTAAATCGTTCAGTAAGGTCTTGCTTGACACTTGCACACTTGGTGTGTGGAAAGTTGGTCTCGGCGCAACTTATGATATAAACCACATATTTTACGTGACCGGGGTATGATTGTTTCAATGTGTTATACAGAACCGCCAAAGGCGCTGAAACAAACCAGACAGTTCAGTTAAAATCAAGGAGTCGACACCCAATGCAAGCGCCAATACCACCAAACTCTATTCGCAACTTGAATGCTAATACAAAGTTGTTGGATGGCTACGTCGGCAAATTTGTAAGCCACAGTACTCGTTTGCTAAATGAATATTCTTGTATATACATTACATGTATACTAATGCATGTAATAGAAGCGCACTCGTATCACCTATGTTCATTTCGTAACTAGATAAAATGTCCTATCAAATACATTATGCACAACCAGTTTCCGAAAAATATTTCGGGCGCTGCTATGAAGCGTGCAGTGATGGAAACCCTGGCAGCACCTAATCGCCCCACATATAACAAAATGAGTGGTATTCAGGAGTGGCGGAACTGCATATTTCTCTTCATAAACTTGGACAGTCTTGTACGTGTATGATTATGTCATACATCTCGTATGTTCTGACGGTTGCAATTCATGAGGGTGTAGTGTGCATATAAGTTCACATCGTATAGGAAAACAAAGAGTGCTTGAATTTCGCAACACCCAAACATATACACAGGCCTACATGGGGGCATCGCATTCATTGCCGTGCTGTGTATTTCAGTTGTTATGGTTTACTTCGTGGTGTGTACTTAAATTATAAGGTATATTTAACTCATAAATTATATTTTGTGATTTATTCTTTTTTCGCAGAGCTATAAGAACACCTTCCGTGACGATTACGAACGGTTAGTTTGGTTCGCGCAGTCTAGTCAAACGTTGTCGTCGCCAGTTATTTGTCGTCTAATTAGGTCCCTCGACCCAAACGGATTTACAAAGGATTGTGGACATGATAAATGTATTGGTATGTGCGGACCTACGCATTTATACGTATAGTAAACATATGTTTGCTTATATATTGAATACCTATAGAGGATGGCCGTTACATTAATAACTCTATCAAGTGTGAATATTATGGTGTTCATTAACCATATTTTGACAACTCGTTTGACAATGTTATTCTGTACTCAAAATTCGGCATAGGGCGTTTGAGGGCAGAGGTTCATCTATTCTGTAGACCACCATCACAACCTTACTTCTATCTTGGTATGTCCAAAGTAAATTACACGATCACGGGCCGCTTCCCGCAAAAAAACATACAAACGTTACAACAGAGAAGAAATCACATGAATTCTTTTGCAGTGACATATGTTGAATATCACTGTGTTGTGTCCATAGCATAAGAGCACAAGGCCAAGTATGTATACATACGGTGTATATTATTTGTAACACTGTAGCGGCATACATTGTAGTGTATATTAACATTGGTCGTCGGTTCTCTGTAGGCGAAGCAATCGCAGCAGAGTTCAGTACTACGGACAGTTTGCCGATCAAATTCAATTTGACCCTTGCTAACGTAACGCAGTTGCGCGATAGCGAATTGTTTGTGGACAGGCTGAAGGCCATCGATGATGAATAATGTTTGAACTGTACAATTGGTTAACTATTATGCGGAAGCTCAAATACTACTTAACCTGATCATCCTACGATCGAACAGGATGCGTAGGAAGTGTCATTCTGGACCGCCAATCCTCTTTTCTCTAAACATGATTAAAAACACAGGTCTATGTATATCGTAGAGGCGAAGTTTCAGAATGCAGATTCTTCCCTTCTCAGTGTTCCATTGCACAATGTACGCTATGTATCATCGAAGGTTTTTTTCCGTAGACAACAGAAAAGTGTGTATTAATTCTGCAATATATTCAGAGTCTTATATCCCTGTTGCTGTGATCTAAATTACAAACCTACTTGGATGAATTCTATACGTATCAATCATGTAAAAATACGTATGTAGCAAGGTTAAACTCTCACCCAATCCTGAACACTTCGCTTCATTTATATTTGATTTCTCTTAAATATGCTGCAAATTGCATTGATTAATATTCTGATTCGTTATTCTACTATACCTTTAATGGGGACAAAAGATTAAACCAATAAGGTTAGCTTCTATACTCCTACACCAGCACAATGAAATGTAGAAGTGCATGCATTCAAGTGAAACAATATAATGTATATATATATAAATATTGTAGGGGTAGAGAGGAAAAATCAATGCATTAGCACACGAGTATGGTGTATTATCGTCATCATTGTTTGTTGTTTTTATGGTCGTATAACGAAAATTCGTGTATCTACATTGAAAAGGAAAACGATCTGTGATATCTAAGATGAAAAGACTAGCCAATGAACTACAAGAATCGTAATAATAAGCTTCGAATTCAATTGGACAATGGACTATAAGGTACACTATTGGTTAATCTGAATTTTATTTTGGTGAAATGGCACAATGCTGAGCTCCTTCTAAATTAGTTCTGTATTAGTTTCTCCACAGTTTGTTTATTTGAGCGCCCGATTTAGTTTTTTTTTACTTCCCTTGTTTCTACCCAATCCATACAAACAAGTCCGATCTGAACTTTATTACCCAACTAATGGCATAATTTAATTCTAATTATACAACAGAACTAATTATACGATCGTTTGGGAATCTATGAATGCGTCTCATCGTTTCATCCACTCATAAAAATGCACAGATAAACAAACACCATACAAATTTGTGTACTGCAACGTGAGAAGCGTACAGGAAGCACGACAAGCAAAACCGTTGGTGTCATCTGTAAGTAATTAACTACACAGCATGCCCTTGTGTGTGTTTGTGTAGTCGTTCTTTGCTTGTTTTGTGGCTTTCTGTTTTCATGACAAGCAGTGAATTAACGGATGGCATTACCAAGGAATAAAAGCTGATGATCGAGCGTGCGAGCGGTACATATATGTGATTGATAATTAGGTAGGAAGTATTATAAGATTTTACTTTAGGAACAACGAATCTCCTCTTTTAACTACTGCAGTCAAAAGTAAACACAATGTCCGGGCAACAACCCCAACGGCCTCCGAAGACTCTTCGCGAGCTTGAGCAGTCGACTAATCCGCAGACGCAGCTACAACCGCCTCCACCGGTACGGAGAAATCACCATCAAACCCAGCAAAGAAATAAACAACATCAACAACAACACCAAGCCGCACGTTCACGGGCTCTGGCCTCCCCTACATCGAATGTAGTGTTCTCATCACCGGCACCTACTGTGCGTGAGCATGAAGTAACAATTATTGATGCGCAACCTTCTCCAAATATGCATGAGAACCGGTCAAGGATTGGTAGAAAACACAGTATGTTGACACTAATATAATGGCGCCCATCGCGTGGTAGTGCGCAATTACGGGTGACTTCGCGTTAGTTTAGTGTACTGTGTCTGATATTTTTCTTATGCAGTGTTGATTCTCATATCATATTTACAGGTAAAGGTGTAAGCTCTATTTCCAACACTCCTCTACTGGCGGATGATGGCTACCATCAGTTTGAAATCGAAGTGCAGAAGCCACTGGACAAATGGGACTGGTATCACGGTAGCATTTCACGTGAGGAAGCCGAGCTGGTTCTTTTCAACAACCGTTCAATGGGAGACAATGCATTTCTCATTCGCTCAAAGTTAGAAAACCGCCGGGCGAGTGCCAAGCTGAGCCGTAAGTTAAATTTTGTTTAATTTCTGTGATACAAGAGCAGGGCTTGTATTACATTCTCATACGCGCATGCCCATGCAATATAGAAAATATGCAACCTAACCGTTTATTAAACTGTATATAATTTAAAAGGACAGGAATATTTAATTATATGTACTTCTATTTACAAACACCACGCAGGTAACGCTAGTGGTTCAAAAGGCCTTGGTGCGGTAGGTACAACTGCGTACGTGCTCTCCGTTATGGATAAAGCCCGACCTACATTTCACTGTCGCCACATCAAGATCATGTCCATTGACAACGGTCGACATTTTACCATTGAAAACAAGAGATTTACATCTCTGGCGGAGTTGGTTGCGGCATACACGCGCGAGGGTAAGCTCGCACTCGCATGTCCAAGTGGTAATCACATTGTAACTCCAGCGGCTAGTACTTCTAACTTGTCCATAGCGGAAGGATGTGCCATAACCACGGTATGTGTACATATTTATCGGCTTAAAGACGTGGTGTGTGTGAGGATGTGGTAGTGTGAATGTGCAAGATAAATTCGACGATTCGTGATTGTATTTACTTTTCATGGTTGTCTCATGTGAAGCGCTGATACAACGGTCAACCTATATGCATCCAGCCTCAGTTAATTTAGTTGACATGTGTATACTCATACGTACATCTGCTCTGTCGCTTATTCATGTCAGTCTGTTGTATCCGGCGATAGTGATGGTCAAGCGTACATTTACATTCCCCATTCCGTGGGATACGCGAATCTTGGCAACCTTCATGCGGGCAAGGACGACAAAAAAGCCGCGTACACAGTATTCAAGACATTCACCGGAGGTATGTTAGTTTTATTTGAGCAACTTTTACAGTATGCATATGTGTATATACATACGAATGCACGATTTTCACATATACAAAAGCTATATGACGTCTTATTGTACGGAACGTCCCTGATAAGCGAAACCGATCTTGCCTGTATGCACTCATTGACCGATATTGTTTAATCACAGCTAAGCATTATCATCCGGACCCTCGCACACAATACTTTGATGTTGATACGGTAACTGGGCCATGGGCTGAGTGGCGCGTGTTGACTGTGGTGTTTCCGTTCTTTAACGAAGAGGGATTTGAGCTTGCACGCTCGCTGCAGTCCATGCACGAACAGGCACAGAAATTATTTAAACTTAAAGTGCGTGTGCATGTAGTGTGTGTGATGGATGGATGGCACAAGGCTTCGAGCAGTATGAAAAAATACATCAAGGACATGTACCCCGCCAACATTGGTATGTTGTCTCAGATCTAGTGGATCATGTGAAGTGTTTTTATATGTATCTAGTGTGATCCATTGCAGTGGGCGTAGTCGTGTAGCAGTTGTAAAGACGTAGATACATAGGGTTTACAGGGTTTACATGTCCCGTTGTAGTATACTATTTAAATCCAGAATATGCATAATTTATTTATAGACGAACCGGTTGCATGGTACGATACTATTGAGGGTAGTAATGCGGAGGTTGAGACATACACTCTACAACGTGTTAGTCGACTTTCATCGCAAGAACTAGAATCTGCAGGAGGAAATCATATGAAGGAAAAGCTTCGAGCAGTTAGACTTGTCCCGATTGGAGAGAATATGTCTTTGAAGGTGTCGATGATTATCAAGAAAGACAATAGACGTAAACATAACTCACATATGTGGTTCTTTAACGCCTTCTGTCCTTCCTACTCCCCGGAGTATGCCTTGGTAAGTAGATATGTTGGTTTGTTCTGGGTTATGCACACCTCGATATTGGTAAATGACTTGCAGATACTGCACTATGGCCAAAAACCTTACATCTATTTGTTGTCCATAGGCTACAGATTGCGGAACACTTTTTGAACGCCAGTGTGTGAAGTCGCTTGTGCATTACATGGATATGCATCCTCAGTATGCGGGTGCTACTGGAAGACAAAGAGTCATGACGAGAGAGATGCAGGGCTGTGAAGGAGAAAGGTTAGTAATGTACATTCGCACAAATGCATGTGATTGTAAGTGTCGAGTCTACTGCAATCACATTCACGTTGCCCTAGACTGGGTTATAAATATCGGCAATTACAAGTATAAAAGCTCATAAAAATGACATGTAACCATTCCATTTTTCAACTGGTGATGCACAACAGTATGATGGCTCGTTGGTACAGAGCAGCTCAAAAGTTTGATTACGAAGCTAGTATTTCGTGCAGCCAAGGTGCTTTTGCCTTGAGCGGCATGCTGCCCGTGTTACCTGGTCCTTGTGGGCTCTACCGATATGCGGATATTAAAGGTACATGTAATGAACCCACATAAGTATATGCACCATCAATTATTTTCACCTAGAAGTAGTTACAGATTGAGGGTACTGTTGGTACCATGATGTACTACGTTATACTTCTGCACACAGGCTACCGACTTCAACATGTGCAGACATCCATATCACTTCCATTCACTTTGGTATAAATCAACACAAATTTACGTGTTCCTGTGATTGCAACCCTCAGGAGACTGCCTCGAATATTACTTCGATACTGTCAATCATAATCCTGACACCGCTGGTATGCTTAAAGGCAACCTTCTTTTAGCTGAAGATAGAGTATTGTCGTTTGCTGCATCTCTCAAGACCGGAAAATTCACAACATGGGTACCGCATGCAACTTTCTACTTCGAGGCTGAAACAGGTAATTATCCGTTATGTTTTTATTTGCATGTATGTGATGATGTACGAGACTATTGCGATAAAAGCCATTCGAAAGATGAATCGGCTATTCTCGCGGCCAACGCAATTCTACACTCTACGCAGTATAATGTCGCTTTTTCAACGAATTGCTAAACATTACAATATTATCATGTATAGAAATCTGACATCCTGATGTTACCTCTCTTAGATACCGACAAGTTTATTGCACAACGTCGTCGATGGACCAATGGAGCGTTCGCTGGATATATATATCTTCTTCTGCAAAATCCATCTCTTATTTGGCAATCTCCTCACTCGGTGTGGTTTAAGATATCTTGTACTTTCTTGAATGCGCTACAAGTAAGTACAATTAAATTAGACCATTACCATACGGAAACCTCTGGAACTTGTATGCTGTATTTATTGCCTTTACACACATGGAAGTTTAGATATGCCTGTAGAAGTATTAATCTAATCCACGCTCATTCCCTCCCATATATGACAGCTCATGATCTATCTACTCGTAACGATTGCACCTGCTGTGTTTGCTTCTGGCTTTTGGTTTGCACTTGACACGATCTGGCCGGAGTCCTGGTCATTTAATCTTGGAGGCGAGGAGGTTCCTATTTCTCTCTTTATATATATGGCGTACGGCCTGGTCTACGTGTTATACGTGGTTACACACACTCAGGTACTTATCCATACATACCATCACATTTGCACTTATACATTTATAAATATGGTTATTAATGTTAACAGTTAATCGTAGCTTTTCTAGTGATGCACAGCGCGGTATATCAATTTTTGGCGTACGTAGTGCCGTATAAATCATGCGTTAGTCCTATGACATTCTCTAGACCGTTAAGTTCACACCTCCAAAATACATACAATATATGCATACGTGCATACAGCTCAAGTTCGCACCGCTCCTCTACTGGGTAGGGTTTGTTCTCAACGCAGTGGGGATGGTGATGACATTCACCGTAATGATATACACGCTGACCAAGAATTGCATCGACTTTGGCGCAGAATCTCTCATTGACCCACACCGAAGTCTTCTTATCACGCTGGTATGTTTTCCCCCGTATCTTTCTACTGCCAGTGATAAACATAAAAACCCATCCGCACGCACATTGAATTGCAATAGAATATATAATTGTATGTCTGTAGATAGGTTTTTCAGGAATACATGTACTAATTATATTCCCCCCCCCCCCTCTCTGAACGATGTGAATTTTTCATTATCAGGTGCTGGCAACAATGGCTGTTCCTTTCATTCTTTCGTTGCTGAACTCGATCACATCTTTCCTCAACATGTGCGTGTCCTTCCCCGCCTACCTCTTGTTTCTGCCTACATTTGTGGGTTGGTTTGGTGCGTATGCGTTTGCGCGTACATGGGATTTGACCTGGGGTAACCGACCTTCAGATTCAATAGTGCATTCGGCTGTTTATGCGAATGTTGACGATGCGGAAGGTGAAGAGAAGACTGTCAAGAAGCAGTATGATCATAAAACTCCTATTACGAAGAACCAGATGATGTGCAGAGGGTATGTATTCATATGGTCGTACAGTTTGTTTTGCCACTATTAGTGTCAACTATCACACGTCTACACTGTCTTATTTCTACAATCTATTCACAACACACATCTCTCATGCTACCTAAATCCCAAGCCTACTTGCACGTCCATGCTTTCGTGCAACAGTTGTGGAATATATAGATCACCCCATCAGTAATAGATCTTTTCTTCACATATCAACAGGTACACTGTGGCAATGATCATTCTTCTAGTGAATCTGGTGTTGGGTGTTTTGGCCTTCTTTTACCTCTCGGGCACAGCTGTGTTTGTCGTGGCCATATACCTCGCATCATTTGCACTAATTACCATGGCCCTTTCGTTTGTGTTTTATTTATTCTACACACCCAACCTGGTGTCAAGGAATACGGCCTCGTTTTTCGAGAAGTACTGCTGCTGCTGTTGCTTTGATGCCAATGCCACTAATAAGAAGTCGAATCCTGCCGACATGGTATAAAGGACTCATTTTCAACATACTTTTAAAGTATGAGATGTGCGTCCCGTTTATACGACGACATATTTCTTATGTACACGTCGCTCACTCACTAACTATAGACGAATTATAAGTGTCGGATGACAGAGAATATAAACCGCATCACCGACCTGCATGTAAAATAGTGCACCTCTCGTGAATATAAACGACTGGTTGTTACGCGTGCCCAACTCTCATTAATTTCATCCCTTGTGCGAAAAATCGGGTTTTTTTTTCTCTGTGATGTTAACCCAATACAGGCGCCGTGCATCCCTGATAAGTAGTAGAAATTAATTCAATAAGTAAATGTGAAACGACGATTATTGACTTAGAAACTTTAAGAAAGCGCGTGTTATCAGCTGAGGGTCTATGACTTCAGTAATTGGACAGACTGTTCTCATGATTTTAGGCTCATAACGAAATTTCTGGATTATAGTCAAGGTGTAGGTAGGTGGCCAAATTGCTGCAGCTGTACACTTCTCTGATCAGAATATTAAATATTTGCCCAAAGATGCAAGGACGGAGAAGGCCGTATCCTGTGTTTTGTGTACAATGGCACTGGAAACCGCACTTGCGCTATTGTATCGTGCTTGCGTATGCCAACAGGTGGTTTCGGTCGCAATTCAAGAGTTGTATTAGAACGATATGATTCAAACCAGTTTGAGTGGGAGCACAGAGGTGGCAGAGATATTTGCATATTAATTTTTGACAGCTTATGTACAGGCATGCATTCACACATATATTCATACTTGTAAACACAAGCGAGCTGATGAGAAAAACGGGGACTACGGGTTTGCACCAATGTAGAAGTAGAAGATTAAGTGGGAAAAAGGGAGGTGGAGGTACTTCGTACCTGGCTTATCGTATGTTCGTTAAACATGAAAGGACGTACGCATCGTAAAGTGCATCGCACAGTGCAACATACAGTGCAACATATGAAACTAACTGAATATGGAAAAGTTTGCATTAGCTGAAACTATATTACATCCAGGTCCACCAAAACACCCACGAAGAAGTTACTTGCAATTGCACACTCAAGTGTATATGCTCATATATATATATTGGAAATTCATACAGAACAGGCTAAGGGGTTATTCGTACATGTACATGCGAAGGGGTTTGTGCGGCACATTCGTTTCAATTCACAAATATTGGTGAGAACGATTTGTGTAACAGATCTTGAATCCAAACATGCATAAGCGCTCAATTGTATACGCACAATGAACTTATGCATACGAAGGAATAGAGCTCAGAGCTGTGATGTCCCCTTGTTCTCAGCATTATATTAAGCCCTCCAGTAGTCACAAATCCCCATTAGTAAACACTAATTTCATGTTCATCATTCTGTTAAGAGTATATCTTCAACAGATTTATATAATACTATAATTCCAAACAGGCGACGCGCTAGAAAGAAACATAAAACATACGTTTTTAATATGATCAGCTTACATTCACTCCACATTTACAAAAACATGTGCGACAGAAAAATCTAGGTGCATACGTAAGCTACAAGCGTTCCTCTCTAACCATGCTTCTTTTACGGTAGCTGGCTCGTTCGATTCTGAAATAGGTACAAAGCGATGAGCTCATACGGTGTGAGCTTTCTCTTTTCGGAGAGTTTGTCTTTTCTTACTAATATTTATCAGCCCTGTTCTGGGCAATACAGCTCTTACCTAGAATTATACAAGCTGTCATACGTGAGAATGTTTGTTTATTCGGTTGCTACCATTTTCTACATCGATTGCTATACATAATCTATAGACATAGCGTTTGATGGCGACATAGCGTTTGATGGCGTACGTGTATGTGGTTACGTGAATGTATACATATAAACGCAATAGCGATATGTATATTGGCGTGATGTAACTTAGTGTCAGTTAATATTTGTCTATTGTACATGATGTGTCGTCCAAAAAATTGGCCGACGAAGATGCATATGTATAGTATCAGCAGGCGAGGCAGGTACACGCCGTGACATTCCGATCACAATCCAAGTTATTTCCCTCCAGTATGCATGTTGAGTTGTCAAACAATGGGTACGACGGATCGGGGAAAGTCGGTGGTAAACATAAGGCTTCATTAAACTCAATGGTGATATTTCCCCAGACATACTCACCCAGTGTCACGTTTTCGAGAACCAAATTGTTCATAATTACTAGAGAGCCGTTGCCCTACATATGTGCACAGAATAGTGTCTTAGGATGTGTATTTTCTATTCCATGCATGGACAATGTTAAAGAATTTGCACGCATAGACGCAGGTACAGGAACAGGCACACCATACACACACGCAACTGACATACAAGTTCACAAATATGTAAGTAGTCTGCCTAACAGCATGTTAAAGTGATTCATCGCACTCACACAGTAACACTCATACACACTCAAAAATATAGTTATCTGCCCAGCAGCATGTTAAAGTAGGCGCTAGATAAAGTATAGCTCACGCCACACATACGTACACAGGACTATAAATAAGCATTCGCCAACTTTACCTGGACCCTTGGAAACTCCACGGTTCGTAGCTTCACATTAGCGTCTATACCTGAGTTTTGCGCCATGCTCCGCAGCATTGGTACCGACAAATTCTGCAAAATGATATTGTCGCTAACTACGAAATACGAAGAAAACAGACTCACACTGATCTTTGTATATATAAAAATGGCCCAGAAGATACCCGATGACTGAATAGTAGACGAAAAATCCTCCAGTATGGGCAAGGAAATCTTCGTCAAAAGTGGGTTTAAGAAAACTATGAACGCGGACGTACTCTCGAGAGACGGAAAATTAATCGTATGTAACTCGGTGTTTGAATAGGCTGCAAATGATCCAGATCTCCAATATGGGAGGTGTATTATTTTTGTATCGCATCGATCAACCACTAGTGACCTTATATTGCGCATGGGAAGGGTTAAGTTAGGGATCCCCGCCGTGTCCTCGAACAGCATATCAGAAACTGTCTGTAGATGCATGGTGTAATATTGATTTTCATTTACGAAAGAACATATCGTTTCTGCATCACATCCATTCAGTGGTGACCGTAGTTTAGACTCAGAACGGGCACAAAACACAATGCACACACAAAAAACACGAAAATATACTCAATACCAATTACGATCACATGTGGAAATTACAGACCATCATGGCAAAGGCTCGACGTGGACTAGTTACACCCTCATGAACACACACACACTGGTTCAATACGTACCACTAGATAATCCAATCCCGTCATCGTATAATTGCCATTTTGCGTGACATGTATACTTCTCATTGTGAGCACACTTGGGAAACTAAGCGCCACAGATTGAATATTGTTGGTAACCTCCATTACCTGCGCAATATGACAGACATGCTATTAAGACATATCTGATGATAGTCCTCATTCAATGAGATGTGACCAACTAGAACACCATTGGATTACGTATTTTGTGTTCAGCAAACCAGAAACACACCAAACTGCTCAAATTACTAAACTTTCAAGTACAAAACAGCATTTAATCCTCTCGCAAAGTAAACTGTTACTAGACTGTATTATCTTAATATAAGCAATATAGAGTTAATTGTAAACTGAAAGGTTTTCGACCTATAGAAACCAACAAAGAGAGAACGTCCAATCATTGTTTCATCAATGGGACAAAAAACATAGCAGCACTAATGTACATACAGGGAAGCCCAGTATTTAAAACCTCACATACGTTTAATCGCACAGGCACATACATTTCAATACAAAACATACTTCTATTGTCGTAGCTATAGGGAAATTATATTCTGCCGGTAGAAGATACGTGTCACTGATATATGTTGAATTAAAAAAAGTAAAAAATAAGTGTTTGTATCAATAGGTTATAGGAGGAAGCACCCCACCGTAAAGCCCGCAGCGGTGATTTGTGTACGTACGCATATATCGCGGTATGATTGTAGTTCTTACCAAATCCGAAAGCTTCTGGCAGATACCAAACTGCTAAACGTAATAGGGTCAGAAATCACTAGACTACAAAAGGACGCATCTGAGACCGTTTGTAGGCTAGTCATATTGATATTGGCAAAGAAAAACAACCTTCAAGGGATGACATGGATTCCATTAGATAAAGCGGGCAATACGTGCATGTGTACGTTGGATGTGGAGTGCTGGTAGTTAAATGTGTACTTGTATGCATACATGCATTAATTATGTTAATGTGTACATGTTTCACACTTACGAGATGTATGTATGATATGTTTGTGCACGTCAATTGATTCAAATGTATCTGTACACACACGCTTCGGATTGCAACGAGGGTACAAAATATTATTTCAAATTATTCTCATACCAAGAGCAACAAGAGGCAAACATGCAAACATTCACACCAGCCAGCTTTGTGTAACATTGACAGTATACAAACAACACACAGGTATTCATACCGACGAAAATTCACATTGAGAGCAGTTGTCAATGATCCCAAATCAAATGAGATGCTTGTCCCAAAAGATGACGTAACATTGTTTTCTTGACTAAACGAGTTTACCCTATTCAAAAGAGTCTCATACGACAGTCTCATGACAATGTCGGGATTGACAGCTTGAAAGGAAATCTCACTATTCACATCCGTCATATATAGCTGTACATGGAAAATTAACAGGAATGCGGATAATCATTGAAGCATTCCAACTACGTATACCATTCGAATCCACAAGGTCACTTTTCGGCAGATCGAACTTACACAAGTTGACTAAAAGATAAACAGTTTCAAAGACATTCTGCATCATAAAAATTACCACCATGCTGCCTAAACTTTCTGTTTGAGGAGCAATGCTTCGTTTTTCTTTAATGGACCATCCGTGAGACACACTCATAAATATACATTCGCATATACGTACATACCACAGAAACTGTCTCCAGAGCAGCAAGGTTAAAGCTGCCCAGGATGATAGAATTTGAGAGCTCAAATGTTGAAGTTTGAACAAGAGAAGGCATCAAGAAATGTACGACTGCACATAACTCAGCTGTGATAAAGTTAGCGTTGACCAGTTTTGGAAACGAAATGTTATGCATGGACCTAACTCCTTGCAATACTATCTCGTTCCTACATTGGGGTATAAATATGTATGGGGCCAATAGATGAGTCATGTTTTGTCTGTGTATGTGTGCATGAATGGGTTGGCTGTGACTGTGGTGAGAGTGTATGGTGTAAGTGGCAAATTTGTGTACAAACCGAAATACACAAGTATGTTGTGTTCGCGCTTACGTTTGGATTATCAACAATGCAAGAACCCGATGTAAGTAAAGTACGGCACTAATGCATATGTATATAAGTGCATATATAGATAAACGTTTAACTTCTTCAAGTATATATATATACCCATCCAGAAAAATACATAGTGCAGCATTAGCAGATCTCAAGATGTAAGGTGAGATTGAATGTGTGATCATCGTACGATATGCAGCTACTTCTTCGTCAGGCTAGATATAAAACGCAAGGGATGCACACTTGCATAATACATAAGAGATGCATTACACGTACGCTAATTGTAGCACTGGGAAGTCCAGAGCTAAAAGGCGGGATTGAAATGCTTGGCTGTCATTGCATGCGGTGTCTTTTGCCTCAACTAATAAAGATGCATTAACCAGATTGGGAAAGGCGATACTTGTGCTACCAGCACTGCCGCAGCATATTATGCTCAAGTTGGCTACTTGTTTAAGAGATGATACCGTCCTGTTGTAAGGACACGTGGATGAGTATATGCTGCACTCTACATGAGGGGTTGTGTGTACATAATATATATATATACATGCATGCCAACGTGGAACTTGGGAAAGTTGATACTAGCAAAGTCTCAGTCTCATATTATACGACTACGAGTTCCTTTTAAAGAGATATGCTGCCGTTTTCTCACCTTTTGTGTAATCGAACGTGCGAGCATATGAGCGAGTGAGTCAGACAATGTAGATTCGTTCGTTCATGCATATTGTATAAATGTGCATGTTTGTGCTCTGTCGAGAGTGTTATAGTTCAATATCTATTGCATGAGATTACGGTTTAGTGTTTTGCATGTGCGATCGTGCGTATACGTAAGGGAGCGCAAATGTAACACACAACTAAGTGATACATACCCATTCCCAGAGTACCCTCTGAAACTTATCTCTTCAAATGTATCACAGTCCAGTGTATTTAACAGATCCAATTCTTTCTGATTTGTGACGATTTGTGGTCCAATATTGGCACATGGGTTTGAAGCTTCACGTTGCGTAAACACACTGTATGATATGGGGTTGAATACAAATATGTAGATATATACAAGCATATCTGCGCGTATGTATGTACCAAGTTATTTTTATGTTCACATGTAGATACATATGAATGAGCTGTGTGTACATAGACAAACGTACGAAAGTATATATGAGGTGCGATACGTACAAGTTCTATGGCAATTTATCTGGCATGGAATAAATAACCCGTGGACAATAATAAAGGAACAATAGCACCACTCTTGGCTTATATGCATGCGGTTTTCGAATCTACGACCACTTCATCGAGTGCACTCATGAGATTATGTATGCAGTTGCAAAAATGAACTAGTTACTCACAGTATTAACACAATTCCAAGCACTGAAAGCGTCAACAGAAGGAGTGCGAGAAGAACAATATATCTAGTTTTGTTTCTCTTGTATCTGGCTTGTAAATCCGAGAGTGCCTGCTGAAGAGCCGTGTGATCTACATCGTCAGTTCTTTCTTCCATAACGGGGTTATCTGTATGTTTGGGTGTGAAAAAACAAGTAGAAGGTGTACTTAAATTGCCAGTTGTGTGAACTGTATATATGTGTGTATGTCGTGTGCGTGGATGTAACGTGTATGTACACGCATATGTATATGTGTGAGTACTGTCTGTGGTTGTGTCGATATGCAATGCTAAGATATGCATATATGCATATATGTATATGAGTGTGATTATGTATGTGGTCTGAAGCAGCGTGACTGGAAAATTACTTGAGTTATACACATGCATGCGTGTGTAGTTTGTACATCGACTGTCACAAATTTTTCTGGCTATTGTTTTTCTCCGAGTAACCAGAACTACATACTTGATCATTCATGTGTACCTTTTAGTAAGTCGAGAAATCCAGAGAATTCTTTTTCATCGCGTCGATTCAACTGTGCAGTGCGTTGGAATTATGATTATACTTGTTGGTTTAAGTCTTCTTTGAGGTGAACTTGCGTAATTAAGAGAGCGGCTTGTACGACATTGTGTTACGATATGATTGATGTAAACATGCATGTGATGTATGCATTCTGATTGGCATACCGTTCGTGCAAGTAAGTATTCTGAATTGCGTAGAACAGCATACACGTGTACATATGTAGTTTATTGCTGTAGATGAACGTGGTTGCCGTTTAAGTGAGCATGGATGTAGCGCGTAGGTTACGTACGAAAATAATAACACTATTTAGTAGAGCAAAAAAAAAAATGATAGTTTGAAACAGTGTACAAGAACATACCTACGCACGTGTACATATACACACGCGTTGCAGCATACACACAATGTATAAAATTCATGAACTCACATAACAAGTACATCCGGACATATCAACACAGACATGACACATGACACGCACAATTTCTTGCAAACATAAAAAAACATACCTCGCTTACTAAATGGATATACCAGGCCTCGTGCAAGACATTCAGTCGCATTGTTTCTTCCAAACTTGAGTCTAGAACTGATGCGTGGACCTCAATTTGTCCGTTTTTGAACCGTTTCAGGACTTTTGACATATTAATAATCGTTTAGGACCGTTGCTGATTTAGTTTCTCTAGTAAGAAATTGTGCTCTATGATGTATACATCATAGTTTTACGTAGAACATGTGCGTGAAAAGAACTGCCATATGGCAGACGTGTGTGTTCAGAGTTGCATAAAGGGGAGTACAGTTGAGAGACGACGAGGGGGGGGATTGAGACAGGAGAAGAGGAAACACGTCGTGTGAAGGTTTGTGCCACCCACCACACAGACTACAGACTTATATTCAATAGATATATATATATAGAGAGAGAGAGAGAGATTGGGTGTGAGTGAGTGATTGTGTGTTGTGTGTGTCATGTATGTGTAAGTATGTATCATATGATACATGCAAGCTATTCTTTAATCATTTATTCATTCATTCATGTAATCTCGAAGCACTTGTGCCATTTATGCCTTCTCTCAATAGTGTGTGCAAAATCATTGGCGGCCCATTATAGGAGAAATAGGACAAAACCGGGACAATCAAGATCATACGGTGTGTGTGTGTGTGTCTGTTTGTGTGAGGCGTACGTACATGTGTGTGTCCATGTGAGAGGTTTGTATGAGTGTGTGTGCGCGTGAGAGGTGTGTGTGTGACCCCAATGAATTAGACTTGAAACTGGTGTAGGCCCCGCCATGGCTGTGTCTAAGTGTGTCTATGCGAGAAGTATATATATGTGTGTGTGTGCGTGAGCGGTGTGTGTGCGTGTGTGAGGTATGTACGCATGAACGTATGGTGTCTGTGTGAGAGGTGTGAGAGGTGTGTGCGTGTGCGTGTGTGAGGTATATATGTATGTACGTATGGTGTCTGTGTGAGAGGTTTGTGCGTGTGCGTGTGTGAGGTATGTATGTATGTGTGTGTGTGAGGTATGTATGTATGTGTGTGTGTGAGGTATGTATGTATGTGTGTGTATGTGAGGCATGCATGTGTGTATGTGTATGTGAGGCATGTCATTATTTGGTGTTGTGCTCACAGGGAACTTTGCAACACAAAACACTTTAACTACCAAGAATTCATGCAGTACGAAGTACAACAGAGAGAGAGCGATTCATGGTTATAGTACAGGGACAGCTCGATGCAAATTCGACCTGGTGTTGTTAGACAACATTATTTAAAAGTTATTGTTTATTACGTTAGCCTGGCAGTTACGCCGAGTTACACAAATGTACATATTTCATTCCCTTTATCTCTCATGCTCGTAAGTAGCATTGCATCACCTCCCTTGTTTCATGTATCGGTTGTCATTATAGAGAAATGTGTTGGATTCTGCTCTACATGTATATCGTACACATACGCATGCACAAAGTAATGTGGTCGAATGCAATCAATTAAATGGCATAGAATTAAGACCAAGAAACCACCGTAATTTTGTTTTGGAGTCATTTTTTGTTGCAAGTCAATCAATAGCCTATGTCCGCATCTAGGGTAGCATGTATACGCGATGATGCTACTTGTATAGTATAGTGCAGAATATATACACGTAGAGAATAATAGGCGTTCGTCACACATGCCATGTTTGCATGTAGAGGCTGTCACATGGAGGTATGTAGGCGACTTTACGTAACGGCCTCAATGAAAAACAACAATGACATGGAGCGCACTAAACTATTTTTATATGCATGAATATTCTTGAACCACCCGCACGCTGAATAGTTGTATGGGTTGGGAAGGTCGATGTGTGTGATGAATGGATTTGAGTATACTGTTGATATTATCAGATGCTTAAACAAGGTGGGCTAAACAAACGTGTTATTGTGCAAGTGTTGTTTGCGTGTATGTAAGGACTCGCTGTTTCGGCTTCGGATGTCATTTCGTCAACAGTAGAGCGTACCAAATAAAATATGCACACTCGACAATTCACTGCTCACTTAAAATTTTCATCTCGTGTCCACTCACACATACATATCACGCACTTATACAACTAAATACGTATAAGGCAATTGTCAAACCTCCACGACTTTTAACCGCACACCTCAGAATACGGTACGAGACTTTTGGCGGTGATATGATATGCACAGCGAATAACAACGTATAGCTGACACAAACGCAAAACTCTCATCTACATCATCTGGGGACAGGAATTAAATTACATTATCACTCGACTTAAGGTTTCCACAAGTTCAAATTGCCTTCCTCCGAAAACGTAGCAAACAAATTTTGTTGGGGGTGACAAGCAAGACCAATAACATCTTTTGCAGCCACTAGTAGTGACTGTTCGAGACGTCCCGTGTCTATGTTGAAACAGTATAAGTTCTTGTCTTCACATAGCGCATGTACAAAACCTCCACGCGCAGATATCTCTGCAGCAACGAATGGTGCGGATTGACTTTTTCCATGTGTCATTGTTTTAACCACCTGCGGTAATCGTATGTTTATATGGCATGTTATGATAAGCACGTTAGTAATGGCATACAATTGCATGTGTAGTATCGGGTACGCATTATACGTTCGGATCAACGGTGGCTCACGTTGGATGGTGTGTACCTATATGCGCGGATTAACACATATGGATGCTCATGTACAACGCGAAACTTGGTCCGGATCATTCAAACAATGCGCGCAACAACATGATCAACCTGCCAGGGCAGAATGTTCTGAATTCACGATGAGATTCGAATATAAACCTACATATGCAGCCGTGCTCGTGTGCAAAATATAACATACCTGGCCTTGCTTGTTTAGAATGTACAGAGTATCACTCTTGTTACAGACGAGAAAGTGATCAGGTTGCTTTGGCAAAAGATGTACGGAGTTCACGGTTATGTCCGTGTGGCCAAAGATCTGTTGGTACGTTTGTATGCATGATGCGGACTTGATATCCCACAGCTGCAGTCGAAAGAACAATAAACAGTCCAGAATCTATAAGAATATACTCACACGTACACAATCAAGCTACACAATCATGTGAGTAAACACATAATGCACATACCTTGACAGAACCATCACTACTCGAGCTGTAAACCTGACTGTAATCAGATGAGTACACTAAATGGTTGACAAACGATTTGTGTCCGCGCAGTTCCTTCATCAACTTCCCAGACTTTAGACCGTGTACTCTATCATAAAAGCATATACGTAGTTGTTGTTGTTGGAGAACAAAATCATAAGACAATGTTATCAGACACACATAACTCTCACACAGATGTGCATAGACAGGACGTGAGTATCTTCAGCATACTATCACGCATGCAATCGCTGACAAAAGGGTGGATATAACAAAGCTGGAACGCATATTTCTTACATCACATGGAAGTTAATTTCGAATAAAACGAACATCCTACTGGGTGTATACACTGTAGACTCAACAGCTGATCCAATTCAAATTTTACACAGAGATACTATATAAATGCGGTACACTAACATTCTTGTCATTGTACGAGGTGCGCTTAAGTGGTTCTTCTCGATTTAATACATGCACAGCAGACAGTCTCGGTGTGTCGAAGAATAAAATTTACACAAATATATAGTGTATTTCGACACACCTGATAGTCCCATCAAATGATGAACTGGCAATCTGACTGTTGTCTCTATTGAATCGCACACACGTGACACCCTGTGAGTGAGCATTTTCAAACTTTCTCAACAGCTGGCCAGTCTCGATCTTCCACACGAACACTTTGCCATCCACTGACCCAGTCGCCAACATATCACTGCCACGGCTATATGCCACTGCGAGTACCGATTTGTCCATCATCATGAATCTGTCTTCGTTCTGACGAAAAGCAGTCCATATATGAATACATGAATAAATGAACACTAAAAAAAAATGGCGTAACCGCTAATTCTGACTTGTTTACATTTTGTTCTGAACAACTGTAGCATTCCAGATGTATGCACATTGTGCATGTACCTGATACACCAAATCCTTTCTAATTTTGCCAGTATGATAATTCCAGACCTCCACGAATCCATCCACACTACCGGTGATCAAATACTGACCATCGGGACTGAACTGGGCACATTCGGGATGAGATTTACTTCCAAACTGGAATGTGTATGTATATAATTATTACGTGTATTATAATGTCGATCTGCACTATCATTAAGAAGGATCACTGGAACTATTCATGTGAGTTCACTGAACTTATCATCAACACCGAGAGTTGTCAAATACTGATCACTGGAACGGATCTGTGCACATTCCGTAACTAGCTTCCATATGGTCTATTTCATATTGAGAATTTTGGCTGACATAGCATCACTATCTGATTGAATTTTAAATATATCAAATTTCATACCTTGATTACTTTCGTTTTCTGGGTGGGGAAGGCTTCGTCTTCCTCTTGTGCGATAAGTGCTTTACCCCGGAAAAGATCGATACTCGTTTCAGGTGGCAACATACCCTACAGACGCCAAAAAAAATCCGCGTTTTGAAATAAACTTTAACAGTTTGTGTGTATGCAAACATAGCTTCTAACAGAAAGCTCCCCATTTGACCATCAATTCGTACAATATTTATCTAATAGTATTCGACTCGCTTGCATAATGTGTGGTTCACATGTAGCCATCACATACACAAGGGCTTACCTTGAGAAACATAATCGAATCAGGAAAACTCATATGCATACATATATTCAAATGAATTCATATACGTATTTAACATATACACGTATACCTGAGACTGTTGCCATTTCATGGATTGGGTAAGGAGAGAGAGAAGTCGCGAAGGCGGAACAACGATGACTTCACTTGAAAGCTCATTGGAAATTAAAGTACGGCGCTTGTCTTTGCTCATACCATCAGGGTAGGCCTGGTGGTTGGTTGATAATATAGTTCACCATAGGATTGGCGTGGATATGAAATGAATACACATAAACCCAGAATTATGGTAATATATAGGCGATATTTTATGCTGGGTATAGTTCTCCGTGGAAAGTCGGAAGTCTGATGAGTAAACGATCATATGTATAGATGTATTTCTAAACAAACGTGTGCATACATCCGAGTAATCATAGTAATATTCATAGGGGCAAAGCAAACTTACATTAGAATATTGTGTCCCATGCACGCTCTGGCTCGATAACATCTAAAAATATCTCTTTCTTCGAGAGCTCTTCATACGATATACATCTACGTACAAATATGTTACAAAAATTGTCGAGTAAATTTTCAAGTACCTCGCGTGGATCGAAATACGGTCGAGCGAGAATGCTTTCCAGATGAACATAACGGTCAGGCTCGGATTCTTTCATGAGCACCATCGGATCTGTTTGACGAAGAAGAGAGCGTGCCGCTCCCAATTCACGTAGCTCGATCAATTCCAGCACAATCTAGACACGAATATTGTCCGTGCGTGGTGGGGTGCAGGACATGTATGAGTATACAAGTATGGTACGTAGGCATATATCTTTATGTGCGAGTATACAGACATTCATGCAGGGTTTTTTTCGTCCTGTGTGCATGTTACTTAACTCTAATGCTACACACATTTTCGTGATGTTGAAGTGTGTTACGTACGAGTACATATGAATGAAGGTGGTGTGAGTCACTGTAAGCATAAAATCTTGATTGTCCGATCAATGAAATTGTAATTGCATGTACCTGTTCATATAAGCCAAATAATTTCTTGTGTGGTAGACGAAGCGTTTGCACTGCATTTAGGACATTGTCCCAGTGTCCTAGACGAATGTCCGTAGTGAAGGATTCCACACTTTCGACTGTGTTCAGATTTATACCAGTCTCATCCTTGTTTGAAAACAGATTAAGAATAAAATGTAAGATTCTTCACAGATGCGTGAGTGGATGAGCGTATGTATGTCACCATGGTGACAGTATATAGATATGAAGAAAACTTTGTTATATAATCACTGTACAAATGTGAGTGTGTACCAATGTGATTAGCTAGCATCTGCCTACACACGGAATTGTACAATAAAGGAATTGACGAAGACTCCCAAAGCAACTCATTTACCTGAAATACTTATCGTATAATACAACCATGTAAATAAGTGTAGGGCGGTACGTCAAAGTACAGCATCGTCCACACCACCAACACACTGTATATATGTATATGTGCGAAGATACAACCAGGAGCAGCCATACAAGGACGTAAAGACTATTCTATTTGATAGATATATTCAGCTCGCGCATACATATACACATCTATACACAAATCAGACAAAGATTGCGTTTACAAAAACATTTATACATAAAGCAGAGAAACTTGCACTTATATTGGGGAACACAACTTCGCTTTACCCTGAGAGCGCTGAAGGTTCTTAATAAATTATTTTCTTTGAGGTACTGGAGCATCAGTCGCACGACACTGTTGAAATTGAAACGAAAACACGTCAATTCATGTTCAGGTGGATGCTAGACGCAATACTTGGTCGTGCAAATAGACTGTGTAATTGGTACACACATGGGTGAGTGTATATATAGATATACGATCGTAAAACCTGCGCTAAAGAGAAGCTAAAGGTCAAGAAGCACAGCATGTGCAATCTTCGTAAATATAAAAATATAAACACCAACACTTGTGAACAGAAACGTGAAGAAACGTGTACACCACATTATGTACAGGTTTTCAATGCATCCACAAGCATCACGAACACATGTACGGCTTGGCGTAACACATATACCAACACACACGGTGAATACAAGTGCCCGAAAGAAACTGCAAATGGTCAATTCATGCAACTAGACAAGCAAACTCCAGCATCACAGCTCGAAAATACAGTGTTACCGGTTTGTATTAAATTATGTATACATGCTGGTCCAGTTTTCAAATGTATATATTATACTCATGATGAGTGCGTTGTGTGTCTACAAGAATCTGACTATAAAAGCGTGTACTCGCATACGGACGCGTGCAAACGTATCAATAGTTAGGTACAAGTATACAATATATCTATAACGAGTATGCATGGATGATGTCGTAGGAGTATAGGTATACTAGTGCACTCCTAGTTCGACTCACTTACTCTGCTGATTCGATTTCCAACGCCATGTCTTATCGGTTTATAAAAGTCGTGGAAACGAATGGGTGTACAGAGAAACAAGAATGATGTAACGGACGGGCGTGAAAACAATCGCGTATGTACGTATATGTATGTATGTATGTATATGTGTGTGTATATATATATACGTATGTGTGTGTATATATATATATACGTATGTGTGTGCGTGTGTGTGTGTGTGTGTGTGTGTTTGTGTGTGTTTGTTGTGTGTTTAGTTGTTTACGCTGCAGCCGATTGCAGTCTCGCGTGGCTCACTAGAATTTGCGACCTTTCTAAACTTCTGTCGTAAAAGGCACGATGCGATTACATGTTCAATCACTCAATTAATCACTATCGTTTCTCTTGGATACCAATCTTCACTGCCCCAGTACGTGTATATATCTCGGTTCGTATGTACGCTTTCTTATACTACACGTGCATGGATATACGTTATGTTGCTGTGAGAGTGCTACATAAGGATATACTAACTAAGTAGGTGTTGGTGCACTTAAGCATTCGTCCGGCGTCATGTCGGGGTGAACGTATCCAAAATTACTACACGGTTTTTGTTCCATCATAACAATTGTCATATTCTTATGAATGAGATTGATATTCTTATATAGGTGATTGTTTAGAAATACATAATATAGTCGTTCTACAGTGGTACATGTAAACAATTATCACAACGCAAGCACAATGTAGAAACAGGGGTTTCGGAAGAACAATCACAGTGGTACGAGGCGACACACGGCTGTTAGTATTAAACGACAATGTGAATAAAGAACACGTAGCGATGCGACACACACATATGGTGAATTCAAAGTTCATGCATGTAAAGCACATAATATACTGGCACATATACACACCACTCGACACACACACATGCACATACATACATACTCACTCACTCACGCTCACGCTCACGCCTACGCAAGCACACATTCGTAAACAGAATAACCGGCGAGATGGATCTCGATCCAGATTTTGAGAACGAGGACCGAAGCATCCTTGATCCCACCAAGAGTCTGTCCACATTGAACCTTCCTACGTGGAGATCGTGGCGTTCACGCAAGGTTGTGCTCTGAAGTATATGCATATTTTATGTAGTATATACGTATACCTACGTAATTGTACACGATTTTTGATGTTATATTACACACCTGTTTTTTTTAGTTTTTTGACGAAGACAACACAGGGAACATAACTATGTGTACTGCATATCTTTGTGTGCGTGCAATATGTAACTGCTATGTCGGTGATTCTTGCAATTCATTTTAGCCGAAATCTTGAACTCATATGTGTGTTCTCTGTTTTCATTGCATACTTAGTTAGCTGCTTAAGTCAACGTCGAAGAAACAAACATGCACTTACACACTGCCTCGTGTGTAGCTTTGCAATGGCATATCAAAAACACACACATCAAGAGGTGCCGTTAATATCCAGGTGCATACGAATACACGCATACATGTTTAAATCCTTACTATTCCAATGTCGTTTAATTTATTCCACAGACTGTGGCAGAGATGTGCCGTGATCGAGGGTACATAGTAGAAGATGCAGACGTTTCAATGACGCTTGAAGAGTTTGAGTTAAAGTTTGGAGCGGATCCAGAGTAAGTTTTTTTCGGCTGGTGTTTTCTTTGTATATGTGTGGATACCTGTGGTACGATTTTGAGCGTAAGTACATATGTGTGTGTGTATGTACGTGTGTTGTCGCATACCCATCCCTGTGCGCACGTATTGTTTTTATGCACACCTATTTACAACATTGGGTGAAACACATTTATTGGTACTCTGTTGTGTGAACTCTCAAAATGGATTCATTTGTGCACTGCACTAACGCGTAAGTGCATGATCTCTTATGAACCATCGCGTCCATACATTTATTCCACTTGAGCTGACCGGGCCACTATTGTGCACAAGGACCTCAATATAGACACTGTTTTGTCCGCGTAATTGTGCACTAGCATCAAACGCTCGAACAATCGGTAATACATATTCTTAATCATCTACATGTTTCACATCCGTTCACAGTCCTCTTGAACTTGGCACGACGTTCTCCAAAACTCTTCCCAACGGAAATGATGACTCTGTGTTGGTGGTATTTTGTGGAGTGAAAGTAGGCATCAGTACTGTAAAAAATCTGGCGGAGTCCATGGAGGCTGCCCGAGTTAAGCGCGCCATCTTTATTTCACGTCAGCCCATGACTCCCTCAGCAAAAGCGGTATGGTGCTTTTTTTGGCGTATGTGTGCTGCGTGGGTGATGTAAGCTTATTATGATATGATGACTTGTGAGCCTGTGGACGATGCACTAATGAACTATATTAACTTTTAACTCGAGCTTAGTGATATGCGCACAGCTTACGTGGTTAATCTTCTTTTTGTCTTTGCCCAGTACTCTTAGGCATTAAATAAGTGCAATACGTATAGATTCGATACACGCCACTGGCGTAGAAAGATGTGACACTTATCACATAAAGGGCACACATACCAATGCACGTGTGTAGTTCGACGTATGCTCACGCAAATAAGCATGCGCTCAAAATTAATAGGGAATTGAGAAGATCAAAATGACAGGCCGTATTATTGAGGCCTTCAAGGAAACTGAACTTTTATACAACATTGTACATCACACTGCGGTACCTAAACATGTTGTGCTCACACATCAAGAGAAGCAAGATATTATGAAGAAATAGTATGTATATGCGAGCAATGTAAATGTTCTTCAAACCGAGTAATGTATGGTACTACGCATGCTTTGCTTACCTGTCTGCATTTTTCTATGCTTCTCCGTTACGTATGCAGATAGTATATTACATCTGTTGTCGTACTCCCCCATCACAAGAAGAACTACTTTCTCTGAAAAATATAGATGCAAGTGCGTATAATAACATACAATCTCCGTCTATGATAATATATACGTACATCAATTTTTTTTTGACTGCGTATGTCTTTTTTATATACCATTTTTTTAGTATCTATCGTATCTGTATGTATGCAAGCATCGTCGCATATGCACACGCATACACACAAGATAGGTATCCATTTCACTACCTCACGTACAATATAATTGAGTCCGTTATCGTTTTTTTAGTGTTTTATATACTAGTTTCTATAACACATCTACTATCTCGATCCATGGATGGTTTTTTTTTGATATGTTACAGTAAAATTGTTGACACAGCGTTTCCGCGTCTACTAATGCGAGATCCAGTAGCAAGATATTTCGGATGCGCACGTGGACAGGTGTGTATTTGGCATACATAGGGGTGCGTTTATGGAGCGGGGTTGTGTATGCGTATAAACATAATTTGCGAGTATGTAGCACGCCGTTGTTCTTGTATTTGTCATTAGTGTGCTTTATGTGTTTTGCAGACATACACATACATAAAAAGAGAATACCTTCGAATCAAAGTGTATCATATATGTATTGCGGTTCTTCCTTGTATTACGACAAACCAGGTATTAAAAATTATTCGAGATAGCCCAATGGCTGGAAAACAGGTCACATATCGAATTGTCAGTTGAATCAACCTTCGACACTCTGTGAGGTTCTGTCTCCCCCCTCCTCCGTGCACATACAAATGAACGAGTGACAATGTATATATACGGCTATGTCTGTAATAAAAATAATTTAGCTACATTTCGTAATCTTGCCTTCACACCACATTGCACAGCGTGCCGTTGGTATGTTTATACATCACACTTGACGTTTCTAATACGGAAATAATATTTCGTTGTAGTGCATATAGCAGCAGTAGTAATGTAATACTAGAGTTAGTAGATAACACGATTGTCACTAGTGCTCATTGCGTTGCTTGTTAGACACGTGAGTAATAAATAGATCACACCATAAATAAATGTCTGCAGTTCTAAAGTCTATTTGCCTTGAGACGTACAGTGCAATAATAGGTTGCCGAGATTTCATTGAGGACTATACTAGGAATACACTGTATTTTATTGCTTCGACAAACGTGCGATCACAAGTGAATTTGTTGATTAGACAATCTGCGATGTTCATGCAATTATATGTTCACGTTTTCTTGGTGAATTTGTGATTTGACCATCTGCGATGTTCATGCCATCTTCTCATTTTTTATAGGTGCACGTTTCCTTATATCAATATGCAAAAGTACACACACAGGCGCTAAACACACAAATGTACTTATGCAGAAATAAGAAAAAAATCATGAATCATGATCCATAAGACTAATTGTATAGCTTGCATTTAAAGTACTATACGAAACGGACAAGGAAAAGTGTGTGCAATCAACTTGATATGCGTTATGAGAAGAAGGAAAGAAATACGCCTATTACGATGTGCACGTGAGCTTAGTATATGAACGTAATTAGAAAGCAGTATATCTGACGAATATGAGATAAATAACCAAACCTTCTTGTGTGGCACCACCTGTATATTCAAATTGAGTATACTTGTAGGGGGGATGTTGTCGCGTGTAGGCTGACAACCAACATATACACTCGAACTCGCCAAATATGATTTTAATTCCTCTTAGTGCATATCAACACGTAGAATTTTACCATGATTTTTTCTTCCACCATCAAACTATTGTATGTGTTATGCTATTACTCTACTATCCATACTGCTGCTCTTTGCTGGTGTGCAAATGTTAGTGTAGATACAAGTCCAAAGATGATGAATGTTTAGGCAGAGAAAGATGAAACCC
Source organism: Creolimax fragrantissima (assembly GCA_033442365.1). NCBI lineage: Eukaryota > Ichthyosporea > Ichthyophonida > Creolimax > Creolimax fragrantissima. Next base: position 1,649,414 of record JAWQFL010000001.1, read on the forward strand.
TATGCTATCTGGCGATGAGCGATATGAATTTCATAAACGATCTAATGTGCAGTCCCCATGAAGACAATTTCAGGGGTTCCAAAGATTGACTCCCACTACTGTACACCGCTAGCATTACCCACCTACCCCTTCCCTCACAAATCCCACCTTAGGGTACTGGCGCTTTCTTTTGGCTATCTTATTGGTATTTTCAAGTATCATGAGTTGAGAGATACTGTCAGGTATTCGTTAAAGGAATTTTGTTTCTTCTAGATCATGCTTTCAAATCAGTAAATATATATTATACATTATGAAAATACTAATTCACTGCTGTCTCCCATACATTAACGCAAACGAGTATAGTAATACATTATATAACGTATATATTCTCGAGTCAAGTTTGATTATGTACACCCGACATATATACATACAAATACTTTATTGTCACTTGCAGCCGTAATCATGTATTTCGGGGTACATGTGCCATGATTTGATAATAAATCTGGAAAGGTGATATCTCTGGCCAATGGATGTGGATAGGTTGTCGCATCAACTGTGGACTCCATCGGACATACTGAGGCGAATAGTGCAAGTTGCAAGTATTGCGGATGCTATTACGGGTGACGGTAGCGTCTTTTAGCATATAGTTGATACCAACAGTATAGATGCGTCATACGTATACAATTAACGCTGCATGCCCATCTTCTTCTTCGGTGTACACAGCACTCGCTCTCGCGGGCACATAAACTATACACAAGTATATGCCGATTGAGTGAAGAAAATAAAGATAACTTTGAGATATATTCGCAAATTTTTCTGCACAAAAAAATCCAGTAGTAGGTATGATCAGCTATGACGAGAGCTTTTTCGTACAGAATTAAACATTTACCACCCCTGTTTCATAGAAACTAGCTATCGCACTGTGAGAAGAAGCACACAAACCAAGCCGAAATCTCCCGCAAAGCAGAAGTTAAATTTTCTTACACATATTTTCACATAACACACGGCAGGGATTTCACAATTACAAATGCACGCACACCAAGCATACACAATAAGGATATCATGCGCATAATATACCGGTTACAAACATACGTATTGAAGATGAGAAAAAGCAACAAGTTGCATGTAATTACCTTCTTCGTTCCTTTTGGTACTAGCATGAGCACGCTGCATTGGCCTCCACAGTGAATAAATTCATATTTATCACATTCCATGGGCTTTGCACCTTTGCGAGGGGTCCAGTTCTTACACCGTGGGCATCTTGGTAAGTACATTAGATTAGTGAATAGTTTTATAAAAGTCGAAAAACCTTGCATGCAGTACATCTACTACACACGTAGACTATTACAGATATGACCATCGTTTCGACCGTACAGATGTACGAGTAATTATATATATAAGACTTTGATTGCGGTAGCATGATACAGCGTAAAAATGGTCCAAGAAAATAAACAAAGGACACTGAGAGGGAGATGGTGTGTGTGTGTAAGATAGCACTTGGTACCTTATGAACTTTACTGTCGCATCCTTATAGACACAGTTTTGTCCACAGCCCATACATCTCACTGTGTTGGTCCCAGTGAGAATAGCCATCTTACCTTTTCCTGTACCTATTGTTTAACAGCAAGTACGACGTATAACTCTTGTGATAGGGTTTAGGGTTTAGCTCCTCATTGTTAAAGTGTAGTACAGCAAAAGAGATAGTTTGTGCACAGAGAATTGAAGTAATAGGATCAAAGGGCGCTCGACGTAAATTGGTGCGTGAGCATGCGAAGGTACGAGAATACTTAATCATGTGTGTGTATCCTATACATACTCTCAAACCGCTGCTGCATTTCCTCTGATGAGGGTTCCATACCCCACGGTACATCATTTGGGTATGACGAGAAAGATTTGTTGTCCGCATCAGTAGCCGTCGTATATCCTGGAGGGGCATGTTCAGGTGTATGTACTGCCTGAGGTGCTTGAGAGCTACCATCCGGTTTTTTTTGTGACTGTTCCCAATGTTGGTTGTACGATGGAACTCCATCTGCAACGAAATGTTTGAAAAATAGCGTTAGTATCATACGAGGGTTGTTTCATTATGCGCTCATAAACCTTGACTGGAGTTCATAAAGCACTGTAAACGTCGTTAATATCGCAAACAGTGTTCACAATTAACGTAGTTGCACAACAGCTGCGAAGAAAAAAGAGCTGTTCTTTATGTCTACCAATTTTGTGTCTGCATGTACGTACTTGTATCCATACCGTTTTGTTCGGGATATGCGACGGGATATGGTACTGATGCCTCTCCAGGGGGTGGAGGATATGAGGGTGGGTAAGCATACAACGGTGGTGCCTGTTCTGCACAAAAGTAAACCAGCGTGACAAACATTTAGCTTTCTTGTTGTTCTACTTAAAACAATGTCAATGACTATGCGTCCATCTGGTGTGGATTGTGATAAAAAAACTAGGCAAATGACGACACTTATTAAGAAATACCAGGTGGTGGGTAAACCGGAGGGTACATGGGTATCTCTCTTTGGTCCTGTGGAGGGAAACCTGCGGCCTCTCTCTCCTTGTCTGACATGGGTGAGCTCATTGTACGCAAAAAGACACACACACACTCTCTCTGCCTCTCTCTCGCGCCCCTACGATGCGTCACTCAGTATAAAGTGCATATACTATACTAGTAATATTCGGTCGCGTATTAAGGTTAAACCGGTAACCTAGAACTGAAAAAGCTGGAGTTTACCTATGCGTTTCGTTTAATCTGTGGGAGTATAAGTTCGTTGAGTGAGTTTGTTGACTTCGTGAAGTGAGTTTGTCGAGTTGAGTTGAGTTTGTAAGTGAGTGAGTGACTGACTGAGTCATCACTTCTTGGTCGTTGTTATGAGGATTTCAAAATATATTTACGACATTTTTATTTTACGACATTTAAATATTCGACAACTGCCTCTGTCGCTAGGAGGAAGTATGGTAGGCAGGCAGGCAGGTCAGGAAGCATGTTTTACACCCTGATGAAAAGAACTTAAGATGATTTACGACAGTCGTTTATTTATGTCGGTTTTAACCTCTTCTACCAATAGCATTGGCCCCTTCCTCCGAAACATAGGGCGCGAATTAGTCGACCAGCGACGCCGGTGGGTGTGGAGATTTCGAGCCTGTTCTATTAATAGCCTGCTTTTGTTTTTGTAACACCAAAACAAACAAACAACTTAACACACACACACACCTTATCAAGAACACATTTAGACTCGCACACAAACAATCATACGTACTTGCTTACTGTCATACATTCATTCATCGGTTGTATCGATATGACGGATTCAGAGGGTCGCCGTCTGGTGGTGTGCGATAATGGTACAGGGGTATGTATTCGTATTTATGTTGGAGGGGTCCTGTGTTTTCGTAGTACAACGTCGTTTATTTACACATTCAAGATGCCTGACTATCGAAAATGAAGAATGGCGCACTGTTTGCATGGATTTTATAATACTACCAGAAGATAATTTTTCATTTTTTTTAGTACAGTACGAATACTTTCTTTTATTTCTTCTTAGGGAAGGACCACCATATATCCACAGACAATGAAATGTGTAATCGAATGTTGGCTAGATTCTTGTAATGTTGTTTACCATTATAAATATTCTAGTGATATATGTGGAAGCGTGTGTTCTTTTTGCGCATGTGGTGAAACCCGTCGTGGGTGTTAGTTGGTGGAAAGAATTCATAGTTATCCTTCTTAGTTCTAATCGAACACACAAGTATAAAGTATTTTGGATCAGATATGGACTTATACAAGAATATAGGCAGTCCAAATATGAAAATCGGAGAAAAAGTTGTCAGTGATTTCAGTCCTATTCACTCTGACGTATTATCTTAGAGTCATACTCACCATACCGCTGTACATAACTCTTACTTACGAGCAAGATTAGTGCCAGATGGCATCTTATGGCCTTTTGGGATTTAGCTTGCCAACATAATCCTACGCACTCATTTATTGCATGTTGTGCTAGTATACACGTACACAGTTGGAACTCACAATTACCTGTCTTACTTTAGTTTGTGAAGTGCGGCTTTGCCGGGGCAAACTTCCCGACGGCCATCTTCCCGTCAATGGTTGGACGTCCTATTCTTCGTTCGAGTGAGAAGGTCGGCAACGTTGAAATTAAAGATCTAATGGTTGGAGAAGAAGCGTCATTGGCACGACAGTTTTTAGAGGTATTCTAAACAGTTTGGTAGAGTTTAAATGTTGTTTCCTATTTGGTGATTTCTCTGTTTTTACTTCAACGCATTCCAGTATTATAGATTAGTCACGATTAATATTTCATACCGGGTAAATCTTTGTAAACTATATTTTTCACATGAGTGCATGTATGAATTATGTAGTTACAGTTGAATGGGAGTAATATATATACAATATAGTATTTCCATGTCGATGAATAATTTGATTTTTTTTTGAAATTAGGTATGTTTCCGAAAGGATGTTTTGAACAGATTACACTTAAATTGTACGTGTGAAATTTTGTTTTTTGTGTACCGCGCATGATGTTCGCCATGACAATCGGTTGGTGTTTAACCCCTAGTTCATCTTGTTTCCTGTAAAATAGCATGCAGACTGCGTTTCTTATTATACCACGTTACATGGACCACAGCATACGGTTACCTAAAACTTACCGTCGTCTCATATGTATATATATACGCGAACGTACAGCAATTCTTCATCAACAATGGAGCTTTGAGCACAGTAATACTTGTGAGTAGACAAACTTGACTAGTATTTTTGCCGTGTGAAAACAAACGATAGAACGAACGCTACTTGATCTTATTCCGCTTGTTCCATCCCATCGTTACATGTTGTATGAATAGATTAGTTACCCTATGGAGAACGGAATGGTTCGCAACTGGGAGGACATGGGGCATGTGTGGGACTATACTTTCAATGAAAAGTTAAACGTATGTAAATGCGATTACATGTGAAGTATATAGCACGCCCTATCTGAGGGGAACAGCCGTGTTCGTCACCTATATGTTTCAGACAAGCATTTCTACATATACAGTTGTGTTAGTGTTACAGTAGGTATTCCATGTGACCATGCAAACACGTGTGTTATTGCGAAGGTATGCAGCACCACTTCCTGCGTACTTGTGAGTTTCTCAAATACTACACCTTGACCTTTTCGCCCTACAGATTGACCCGAGCGAAAGCAAGATTCTTTTGACAGAACCTCCTATGAACCCTAAAAAGAACCGGGCCAAGATGGTGGAGGTTATGTTTGAGAAATACGGTTTCCATTCTTGTTATATCGCGATCCAGGTAAGATGTGTAGCTTTCGAACTGTTCACTCCTCAGCATTGTACAATATTCCGTTATATTCAATATACATTTGTACACCGTACAGGCCGTACTTACTCTCTACGCACAAGGTCTACGAACCGGCGTTGTAGTGGACAGTGGAGATGGAGTGACGCATGTTGTACCCGTATATGAAGGTTTTGTGATGCCCCATCTCACACGACGACTGGATATTGCTGGACGTGATATTACTCGCTATTTGATCAAACTGATGCTGATGAGGGGGTACGCGTTCAATCAGACTGCAGACTTCGAAACTGTTCGCCAGATAAAGGAGAAGCACTGCTATGTCGCGTAAGTATTTGTGTGTTATATTTCACAGCAATCAGGTCAGTTTCCTCATGCCACATTCAATTGATAAAACCTGAATATCAAACTTCCACAAATCGTATACTAAACCCTTTCCCGCACTTAATACCAATACCACCTAGCTTTTACCAACCACAGACCGCGCAATGCATGACTTGAGGTACGTATGTCCATCTTTAATCCACGCGTAAAATAATAATCACTGATTGCCCATACAGATATAATGTTGACCAAGAAAAAAGACTAGCTGATGAAACCACGGTATTGTCAGAAACATACGAATTGCCCGACGGTAGAGTTGTTCGAATTGGAGAGGAAAGATTCTCTGCACCTGAGGCCCTGTTCCAGCCCCATCTCATCAATGTAGAGAGCCCGGGTATGGCTGAGATCTTATACAGCACCATCCAGGCTGCCGATATCGACACTCGTGCGGAATTTTACAAACACATCGTTCTATCTGGTATGCATGAGTATCGTTGTCATGACGTGTGGTGTGTTTGGCTTACTTTATTTGCTAAGCTGATCTTCATCGTTAGGGAATGTTGTCTATCACGTGCATATATGAAACCACCTACCCCCTGACATTGCTCTTGACCGCTATCTTAATGTAAGCGAATATCTGGATTTGTTTGCGTTTCGCAGGTGGTTCCACTATGTATCCTGGACTGCCCAGTCGATTGGAGCGTGAAATTAAACAACTATATCTGGAGGGTGTGCTCAAGGGTGACACGAGTCGTCTTAAAGTAAATAGTTGAAATACGTGCATGTGTGCTTTTATTATACGAATAAGCTCATTTTTGCAACTTATTGCTGCATTCACTATTGTTCGGTCCTGTGTTGACGTTATACATTTAGAGACACATAGTTTATTTACTCACGTATTTCTGCTGAGTTTCATTCCTCTTTACTTTCTTCTCTATTAAAATTGACTTGTACCCCAAGTATAGAGTTTCGCGCATAGTTACAACGACTGCTTTTTACGATTTGTCGGTTTGTGTCCACTCTAGAAGTCCGAAATCCCAGTTAGCCCTCCAAATCAATACATTGAAGTCAATGAAAATGTGATATCTTGATCATTTTAAAAAAAATCTTGTCTTATTCATACAGTGCACGTACTAATACAATTTGCTAATGTTGTACCAGAACTTTAAGGTACGGATCGAGGACCCCCCGAGACGTAAACACATGGTGTTCCTAGGTGGAGCTGTTCTGGCCGATATTATGAAGGACACGGTATGACTAATCTGCACACTTATTTTCTGCGACTATGGGCATGATGGGCGTGCAAGTTCAATAATGTATCATTTTGTCTGTTTATTCTTAAAGTTTAATAATGCATATTATGATATAATGTATACATGATTCGTGATATGGTACTATTCTCATAACTTGAAGAGTTAATCGTAAATCGGTTCTTTCAATCACAGCCCGAATTCTGGATGTCTAAAGCAGATTATGAAGAAAACGGTCTCAGAGTCTTGGATAAGCTGGGAGGATCTGCCTAATTCAATACCACTTCAATCTTACTTCGAAATATTACCACAGTCGACTTTAGATTACCATGTAACCGTTTATTAAAATGGAAGTGTAGGAATACTTAAAAGTAGCCTTTGTTATTAAAGACTCCTTTTTTTCTGATTTGTTCCTCATGAACTTTTATTTCGTTAGTTGCTCTCGTGTAAGGTTTTTGTCCGTATACAAATTGACAGAATCTGCGTGCTTCATGTCGAATATTCAATATCAGGTGCACAACACCTAACTTGCATATATATCATGTCTGCAGTTTCTTCGAGGCGTAGAACTTAAAAAACTTAAAATCGTGTGAACAAATACTCATCAACAGTAGGACAAATATAGCAGATAAAATTAACAAATAAAATCATCATATATAAATAGACTAATTTCACAATCCAATACAAACGATCCATTACATAGTTTTTATAGCTCTAGAGCTTTTGAAGCAGAATTATAAATAAGGCCAATCAATTGTACTGAATAATATAATATAAGGTTAAAAAGTGCTCTTCGCCATGCCTATGCTGTTGTTCCTGTCTGACCGACAGCTTGGGTATAGGTGTGACTGTGAGTGTATCTTCCGCCGGAATGAGTCCATTCTGTGTTCACACCTACACACACATATATACACACACATTCATACATCCATCCATACAACACACAACATACACATACATTCACACATACACACACACATACACACACACATACACACACACACAAACATATATATATATATATATATACACGGCAAACTTCTTAGAGGGACTATCGGTCTAAACCGATGGAAGTTTGAGGCAATAACAGGTCTGCACACACACACACACATATACACACACACACACACACACACACACACACACACACACCCACACACCCACACACACCCCCACACACCCCCACACCCACACACAACACACACACCCACACACACCCACACACATCCCCACCCCCTTCCCACACACACACATATATATATATTGTTCTCCCTCCTCGCTACGGTCTCCTCTCGTCTTGAGGTTACATAGACAGATGAATCTTTCAAACACCACTTGCTTACGGACAAAATATATTCATTCTCGCACATTCATTCGTTTTCCTATAAAAGACATGCCAAACCTTTCAAGTTCCGATATTACTCGTTTAAACTAGGACCACAGGAACGTGCGCCCCTTGCACGCTTGTTCTCACGTCTACGTAGAATAGCATAGCATACAAACGTACACATACACATTTACGCATGTAAACAAACATATTCAAGACGCAGTAGTCGGTGTAATCTGAGTAGTGAATACCTCTACCATCATATTCCCTATTTGGAAACGTTTCGGTTGATTGCTACGTCCATGAGCGAATCATCACCCTCTAGTCAGGGATGGAGAACCCGATCTCGGTCAGGCTCACGAACTCGGAGACATTCTCCACCGCATGCCCTACGTTCTGGGAGCATGGCGTCCATGGGTGTAAGTGAAATGGAGAGTGCTTCCAGTGGAAGTGGGCTGACTAGACGACCTTCTAAGCCGAAAGCAGCCATTAGGTGGACAAAGGATGTGTTAAGGAGCTCATTCGATAGCTTATTCTCACGGGAGGTTAGTAAATATAGTTGGGTTAAGGCGGCGTACTGGATATGCTTTCTTTGTCGAAACTCGCATATCATACCTAACAAGTAGCTGTGCTTACACACACACACACACACACACACACACACACGCACACACATATATATACATTTTCTCAAACTTCTTCCCATTTATACTTCTAATATATCAGACTAAGGACGAGTTTGCACCAATGACAATATTCTATAAAGCCACCGCTAGATTGAAGAAATGTGTTCGTATGTTAGAAGCAGCCACGCTTGAGTTGGAACAGATCCTCGGCATTGAAGAACTTCATCGATGCCAAACAGGTGTATATATATTGTGGATACTGTTTTTGTATGTCTGTATGGGTGTTTATGGTTTTCATTTTTCTCGCTCTTGACACCCTCTACATACGAATCACAGGTATACTTAAAGAACTCACAAAATAATAATTTTGCACGGAGGATCACGTCATGCATGTATGATATATATAATCATTATTAGTGATTTACGTCCGTAAGTGAAATGTTGATATTTATATTAATGTGTATATTCGTATACCCTCACACATGTACTTTCTTACATATGCACGACTAATATGTGTATTTCAGTATTTATCATCATTGTTACTTTTTTAAAACATCTAGACGTACTGAATGCCCTAGAGATGGTATTTTCTGCTAGCAACGATCCGCGCGAGTCAAGAGAATACCGTCTTAAGTTCTCGACGGACGTACAGGAAGAGTTGCAGCACACACTGTTATGGGGTATGTCTAGTATCGTGCATATATAAGTATGAACGTAATAAGATACTTATATTCAGATTTACATACCCTTCTGCAACACGACTGTTGATATACTTACGCTTGATGATTTTAAACACATCCCAAATGTTTGCAAGTATAAGTACCCAGTTGATATATAGGGTGTGTGTCTTTGCTGTATAAGTATGCACGTACCAGTGCTTATATCAAAATACAAATATTACATGGCACGTATGCAATCATGTAACGGATACACATTGTATCCGTGCATCCGAACGGAATAGAAACATTGCTATTTGCCGCTGAGTTAATCACAGATGGCAGAGTGTTGGAGGGGCGCGAACGTGTAACAGAACGACTACGCCCAACTGCAATTCATCTTTGTGATTCATTCGAGTCAGTTAATCGTGTTCTAAGAGCTCAGGTATTTGAATATGCGTACTTGCACATGCACAGACTCACACTTACAAAACAAATCATTCATATGCTAAAAGCATACGAACATCTGTACGCAACATCTTTGGGGTGCGATTTGTTCAAGTGCGTGGTTTTGTGGATATACAACAGTGTTGACGCAACTAAGTTTAACGGCGGTCATGCGATCATTAATTTGTTTAGATTACCTCAAAAAATGCAGACACAGGCAAGTAACCATGAATCCACAATACCACCCCCCACCCACACTCGTGCTTACATATCTCATTGGATGCACATGTCATTGAATATGTCAAGTGCATGGTACAATACGTATTATAGTAAGACTGCACTATTGAAAGATCACTAAAATATAACATATCCAGGCATATCCTAAATACATTGGCACACGTACACCAACGTAGCACTGTACGTTCACGGAATGTGAATAGCCTTAAACTGCAACTATATCACAACCAAGCTTATCTATATGCATCCACATAGGTGAAAACAGTCACTCTTACTCGCGCTCATGCCAGACACAAGCTCCAACTAATGCAACTTCACCTATTACATGTTCATGCGAAACGTACACACATTTGTATGCTACATTAACAACCAACCACCATTTTATGTACTTACACCTTCGTATTTGGAGATTGCAGTACACTATCACACCGACCAATACAAGTGTATGAACAAACGTCCCTACGTTCTATGTACATCTGCAGGCTAAGAAAAATCCCACACAATACACATCGGCTGTTTGTGAGGCACTTAGAAAGTTTGACGTGGCTTGGACAGCCTTCGAAAACTTATACGTTCAAGTACGTAAATCTAAATATATTTGTACACATATGTATGGATAAACACTTGCTCGTGTTTGCGAGTGTCCATGTGTCTTGGTGTTTAAATAACCCAATGCTGCTACGTCTAGCAATCGATATGTGTGTGTACGTGTGTATACGAGAATGCGTGCGTATATGTATGCGTTGTCGGATATACCGTACATAAGTATGTCTGAGTGTTCTGTGTCTGGGTCTGAGGTCAACGTAGTTGTTTTGTGCTCGCAGTAGTTCTCTTGGGCAGTCAGAATTCATTCATGTATGAAAATGTAGTAGCGAACGGACGTATACATGTTTTGTTTATTTATTTGCTTGTGTATGTATGCGCGTACACGTGAGTGAAATTTGTTTTTTTGCCAAGTATATTTTGCAATATACGTCTTGAGGCTTTCTGGCCATTGTTTGTCATTTGCTGATACGAACAAACACAGAACAACTTACACGTGAATGTACAAATATGCACATGGGTTTGCAAACTACATTGCACAAAAGATGGTCATAACGTCGGAGATCCTTACGAAACATTTACATGGGCTGCAAGAATGTAAAGAAGAACTAATTAGTCAATTTGTGATTCAGAAACGAACAAAAGACAAATACGCACACACACATCAGAATGGCATACAAAACACATAAACACGAAGAAAAAAAACCAAAACTATATACAGGCTGTGGTCCCCTGTCGCAGCAACGAGGATTTCGAGACACGACAAGAGATTACCATTTTATTCAGCGAGGGTGTACTACAAGGACTGAGGAAAAAATATATTACGCAAGACCAGATAGATGATTATGAACCTATGGTCATGCAGGCAATACCTCGTTTGGGTGTGCTTACTGGACTTATTCAATCCCCTGACTTAATAGTGCAGCATGACTGGATGGCGGATTCTGGTATGATTATTTATAAACATATCATTGTGTATGATCTTATGAACATATCCATATGCTTGCTTACCTTATTCATCCGCCTCCTTGAATTTCATTAATTCTGGCTATGTATGTGTAGGCATTGAGGCAGAATATAAATACTAATACCTTGATTCAGCTCAAACACCTTACTCAATTATTATACATGTTATATTCTATAGTTGAACTCTTGACAGATATAGCTGACCGACTCAAACATCTAACACCAGAAGATATCATACAGTTAGAAATGTATCTTGTAGAGGGTGTGAACGATTGCGACAACACTACAGTGACAACAGCGTGTATTGGTACTGTACCCATTTCAACAAATCCGAAAGTCCTTCACAAGTTGTTTGTAGACATATCTCAAGTTGCAGATAATATGTGTCGTGGGCCCAAAAATAAAGGTCATCGGCAGATATTGAGGTAGTTATTGCGGTTGATATAATGCACTTGTGACGATCTACTAGAGACGGTCTATTCCAAGTCTGTGCGTATCAGTATTTAGATTACAAGGAGCATGTATATGTGCATCTTAAATAGCAGTTCGATTAACATAGTGGGAAAGTAGTCTGTTTAATCAGGCGATTTGCATTTATTCGCATACTCTTTTGTCTATTGTTTATTTCTTCGTTTAATATATGCAGCACCCTGTTTAAGATGTATCAAAACCAACCACTTTTGGATATCAATTCTGAAGATGTGTGTGCTTCTACGGCTATGCAAACTGTTGATATAGCAACTCCGAGACAAGAAAATGAAGGTGGGATGTTTTCTAAACGTTAAACACACATGGGTGTATCTATACTTCTCGGGCACAAAATGCACATACCAAAATTGCCGTGGAAGTGTCACCTTTATGTAAAGTATATACATGTTATGGACACATACGCACAAGTACATATATATGTTCACACACCATCAATTCACATGTGTATGCGTGTATTCTTTACTTATCCGCAGACGAAGCTTCGAGTGCTGCTGTGAGTACAGAGCCTGTATCGGCAAAAGCACTGGCCACGACATTGGGCCGAGGGACCAATCGAGACGTACAGACGTTTACCGGTATTTTATGTACAGTCTTCAGTTGAGTACGTTCACACTGTTTGCATACACATACATATACACATACACGTAGACATACACATACACATACACATACACATACACATACACATACACATACACATACACATACACAT